>JAAAKM020073195.1:206086677-206106994 GCA_010016025.2 Alatinidae sp. Z8VKAUB7J3
CGCACAAAAGTCTTTACTGTAGGGTCTGTTGCATCGGTAAAAAACCACACTCCATCTCGTTTTGTAAATTGACTGAGTTCTTGGTGATCCTGTAGCCCCTCCTCTGTCTCAAATGTAGCTTTAAATTGAACAGTCCCGCGTTCATCGTCCACCCCACCGAGCTTCGTTTCGATAATTTCTAGGCCCGTCCAATGGGTCGATTCGGCCCATTCGCGGCTTGATTCCATATCGATATCACTTTTGGTCTCCGGATCATGTGTTTTTTCAATGAAATCCATATTGACTTGCGTATAGGCTGTGTAACGGGCGCGCATCAACTGTTCCGCCGTCTCAGCTTGCTTTTTTCCAGCAATGATCGGTTCACAACATTGCTGGAAGATCTTTTCACTTTGACACGGGCACTGCATAGACAACTCCTTGTTCTTATCGTGACTGTCTGATACATAATATCTTTATTTCAATACCCATTCTACCTCGTAATAAAACAAGACGTTTAAATTTTCAGAATCCTTGATGCTGTATTTATAGTAAACAAGTACTAGATATTTTTTCAACTCAATATCTGTTGTCTTTCAATACGTAACATTTCTTCTTTGGGTTCATTTTCGTTTTTCTATATTTTATTCTTGGGAAAAGAGGACTACCAGGAGTCTTTTTTGCGAATTTTCCAGAGATGGACTTGAATTTCTTAGGATTTTGACCTCATGTAGCCTTTCCTAGAGCAGTGATAGGTCAATCTTTTTAAACGCAGCCATAGGCACTACTCATTTCTTCTTGACCATTAATCAAGTAGAAGGTTTAACGGTGATTATCCCCAGACGTTATCACGTACACCAGAGTCTTACACAATACTCTAGTGCAACTGTAACGGTATAGTACACTTATACGTCAGGTGTCATAGGCAATTTTTAAAGTCAGCCAAAGGATATTTTTAAAGGCAGTCATAGAAAGTTTTAAATGCAGTCATAGGAAGTTCTTAAAGGCATCCATGGGCAAGTTTTTAAAGGCAGCTACAGAAAAGTTTTTAAAGGCAGCCATATGACGTTTTTAAAGGCAGCTATAGAAAGTTTTTTAAAGGCAGGCATAGGATGTTTTAAAGGCAGTCAAAAGAATTTTTATAGGCAGTCATGGGAAGGTTTTTAAAGGCACCCATAGGAATTTTTTAAAGAAACACATAAGAAGGTTTTCTAACGAACCCCCGACAAATCAGGATTCCCTTGACTGTTACTTAATAGGGAATATTTTCTAGGAAATGCAGGTATCTCTTACGTAATAGGGGGTTTTTCGCATGCGACAGGGCTACTTCCACACCAATTAAAAACTAGAAATTCACACTTTCAACTCCTGAATTCGAGACCAAGCTTCTATTATTCATCTTGCGCACTTCAAAAGAATTCAAAGACTTGAAAGAAATCACAGAAAGTGACGGCGTAAAACATCTGTATCTCTAATACAGACGACGAAGAAGCAATACCTACGCTTGGGATCATCTGCATGATCAATATTGAATGTTGTACGAGGGAAGAGCCTTATTGCTCAATATGCAGACTGATAGCCACATGGACACCGGAAAACGGCTTGGGCTTTAGTTGACTTCAATAGGCTTCCCTCTTTTGCTCTCGCTTCTCTCTACGTCTCTTTCTATCTTCCCGTCCTTCTATCTCTCTATCAATCCGTACTGCACACATTATTTTGTTTCTTTCCACAGGTTCTTTCAAATCAGTAAATCATAAATGCACTTAATAAAGAGGACAAGAAATATCAAAATACACCCATCACCAAAGGGCCACACACTCTCGCTACCTGGTGTACATCACTGTTAGCCAATAATACCACATAGTTCTTCCCCGCGTTGCACAGTTCCATCACGCATGAAAAACTCCCCATAACACTTGGCACAGTTTCGTGACCAGACTTTCGCCATGTGCCACATAGTGTACAGGATTCCTAAAAGTCGGACACCCCTCGCCCATGACAGTAAAACAAAATAATTGGCTAGTTGAATGTAATATTATATTAACTTTCGGAGACTGAAAAATCACTTTCCATAAATGCAATCACATTCTTTACCATTTGCAATCATAAAATAGTCTAATATCTTCATTTTTTCAACATACGTAGCTATTACCTGAAGTGGGCGCTGCGGAGAAGATATTGAAGCCACTGGGCGGACGCGTGCTACTCCGGTATTCCGGTACGGAATCGAAGGCTCGTTTGTTGCTGGAGGGACCGGAGATGTCCGAGTTGGAGAAGTGGAGTGTTCGGATTACGGAACCCATTCGGAACCAAGTAGGCACGATCTAATGTCGGCATCGGCCCGGAAGGCCGATTTTCAAGCGGCGGATTTCAGTAGGCGAATAGACCGAAGGTGAGGAGGCGATCCGTGGTGTGGCGGACCCATTAGAGCAGAACGAGAGTCGGCATTTGCTCAATTTCGCCGAGGGCTGGTTGGGCTTGGGCAATTTGGTGGAGGCCGAAGTGCAACTGGCGCAGATTGAAGGGCGGGATGCGGAAAACCCCGCCGTCATCACCTGTTGGTGGGAACTGTCGGCTGCCCGGAGGGACTGGGAGGGCGCCTTGGGCTTTGCTCGGAAATTGATTCAGATTGCGCCTGAATCCCCGGCGGGTTGGATTCAGCAGTCGTTTTCCCTGAGACGGTTGCCGGACCGAGGTCTGTTGGCTGCTTTCGAGGCGCTTGAGCCTGCTGCTGCTGAATTTCCCGAGGAACCAATCATTCCCTACAACCTCGCTTGCTACCAATGTCAGCTGGGGGATCATGAGACTGCTTTGCAATATTTTCGGGCGTGTCTGGAGCGGGGAGACCGCTCTGTGTTGCTGGAAATGGCCAAATCGGACCCCGATTTGACCGAGCTTCTACCTCAACTCAAGAAGCTCTGATAGCCAAGTTTGCCCCCGTTCGAAGGCGAACGAGACTTCTTTTTCTCTTTATTCGTATCCATATTGCGACATTTGCTTACCATAGCAACTGTATATCAAAATTTCATGAGTTTGTTGTTTACAAATCATAGGCTAATATTCCAAAATAAAATTAAAGTGTTTACTATAATAGACAAAAATGTTCTGAATTTGTTTTCTATACATTGCAATGCTGAATTTTTTTTTTATTTATTTTTTTTTTGGCTGTTAATCTGAACATTTCATGAATAGAGAACTTGTGCTCATGAGTTATAGATTGTGACCCAATTTTAAGCCTTTGGTATACTAGAGTAAGAATGTTATGTGTAATATGGTAAAATGGGGTTAAATTCAAAGAAACCCTTATCTGTCATCTAGAGTTAGTTGTCTGTACTATCGGTGTAATGGTCAAATAGACACGGCCACTAGAATAGGAATAAGAAACAACTATATTTTAAATGATAGTATAAATGATTATTTTCTTTATCCAGTCTAAAATACTCTTTTGCCAACATGTAGAATTAGTTTTGTTTGTATTGCGTTTGGTGCCAGTGTTGTCAGATGCCGTGTATTAAATTCACCAAAGAGTTGGGGAATGTTTGGTAAGAACATTTTCGGTGATTTTTTTCGTTTCAATTTGGGATGTCACAATAAGAATTATTGTATCAATACTGCTAGTTTTATATCATAGCTAAGTCATTGCAGCTAGCAAAATATCTTTGTCTGACACCATTAGCAGAATATAAGCTAGTTTTTAGAACTTCTGCTCTTTTAAGGGCTTCAATTTGGGGAGAGGGAATTTTCCCCTCCCTCTAGAACACCCGAATAATACTTGTTTTTGATATTTTCATAGACTAATGTATTTTAACTATTTTCATTAAAGTAATTGAAAAAAAATTTCGCGATCGGTCTGGCGAGGATCTATCCCGACAGCCTGACCGCCGCGCTGATGGCCGGCGAGGCTCCGTCCTACCTGCAGTCGGTCGAGGGCACCGGTCCCGTGGCGCTTTACCGTTTGTCTCCTCAGCTCGGTAACAATTGGTCGCTTAAGTGATGTGCCACTCGCCAGCTTTTGGTCTATGGTGATCGCGATGATTTGGTCGCGACGGAGCCGGACCATGGCGGGATCGACGGTGAAGCTGGCGGGGGCCGCCCTGGCATTGCTGGCAGGCATGCTGATCGGGGGGCATGCCTCGGCGTCGGATTCGGTGCCGGCGAAACAGCTTTTCGGCGGCAAGCGGCTGCCGGCGCAATTGCCTGCCAAAGTGCACGGTTTCTATTCCAAGGGCTGCTTCTCTGGCGGCATTGCCATTCCCACCGACGGTGCGACCTGGCAGGCCATGCGCCTGTCTCGCAACCGCCGCTGGGGCCATCCGGAACTGATTGCCACGATCGAGAAGCTGTCGCGCGATGCCGCCGCCAAGGATGGCTGGCCTGGCCTGCTGGTTGGCGACCTGTCGCAACCGCGCGGCGGTCCGATGCTGACCGGCCACGCATCTCACCAGATCGGCCTCGATGCCGACATCTGGCTGACGCCCATGCCGAACCGCCGTTACAATGCGTCGGAACGGGAAACCACAAGCGCGATTTCGGTGCTCAAAGCCAAGTCGGTCGCGGTCGATCCGAGGGTTTGGACGCCGGCCCAGGGCAAGCTGATCATGCGCGCGGCAAGTTACCCGAATGTTCAGCGGATTCTGGTGCATCCGGGCATCAAGAAAAAGCTGTGCGACACCTGGAAAGGCGACTTCCGCGTGTTTCTTCACGGGGCCAGTGAGGCAGGTCGAAACAGCCTGCCAGGCGCTACAGGCACCCGCGCTGATCTTGTCAGTTGCCCAGCTACCTATTGCAGTGCCGCGGCGATCTCGGGTTCGCTGACCATCGATTCAACGATCTTGTTGAACGTTGACACGACCATCCTTTCGATATCCGACACGGAGACGGCACCAGGATGCGCATCTTTGCCCTTCCTTGTCGTCTGTGCGAGCCGCGTGCCTGATCCATCGAACACAGCGAGCGTCACCTCGTACAATACCGAGGTTCGGTTAAAGGTATCGGCTTTCCAATCGTACAACACCATGAGCAGATAGCGTTCTGCTTCTTCTTTCATCAAGGCGGCGCGTGCCGCTTCTAGGTTCGATCCAGGCGGGACAATTGCCATGCGTGCGGCTACACCGGCGGCTTCCAGTGCGGACGCAATAGACGAAGCCATATCGTCAGCCAACGGCTGCCCACTGGTGGTCCTCACATCAAACGGGTTGCCGAACCCGCCGCGGCGTAGTCCGACAAAGTTGGGGCCCTTTTCACCGCTTTCCACATAGGTGCGGAGGTCTCCAGTGCCGACGACGACGGTCTTGTTCGTCGCAACCGTCACCTGGGCGCCACTATCCGCGTAATTGTGGGTATTGCCGACTGCGCATCCCGTTGCCAGAACGCCGAGAATGATCATTGCTACGATGTTACGCATGCCAGTTTCCCGTGGTTAGAAGTGCGACGTGCCCGTTGGCAGAGTGGCAGTCCGATATCAAACAATGGCTGTACAATCAATGGCATTAAAACCTAGGCACGGTTTTGGTGTGCGGAAAGTCAGATGTCACGCACGCGCGTTGCACATTCCGCCGGCTTCGTTCGAGCATGATCTGCACGTGCACGTGCCCGCGGGCGCGGTGCCGAAGGACGGGCCGTCGGCAGGAATCACGATGGCCACCGCGATCATCTCGGCACTGACGAACCGCCCGGTGCGCCCGGACGTCGCGATGACCGGAGAGATCACGCTGTCGGGCCGAGTGTTGCCGATTGGTGGCGTGAAAGAGAAGGTGTTGGGCGGCGTGCGCGCCGGCGTGCGAAGGTTCCTGTTGCCGGCTGACAACGCAGCGGACTTGGAGGACCTGCCCGAGGAGGTGCGCGCGGGTGTGGAGGTGCACCTGGTGTCCGAGCTCGGCGACGTGCTGGCTCAGACGCTACGCGACGTGACCTTCGAGGACGGGCGACTCCTCTTCGACAACGAGGACCCGCGAGGGGTAGAGCCGTTGCGCATGGTGTCGTGACAAACGGTGTCTGATTCGTGTCGGTACGGTGTCTGACTCGAATCCATCACGTTCGGTTGCGTTGGCTTGCCCGCGCGTTCAAGCCAACGTGCTGGATTCGAGTCTGACACCGTACTGACACGGACGGTTAGGTGTCCTGCGGTGTCAGTACGGTGTCAGACCCAATTCCATCACGTTGGCCCAAGCGAACGGGCGAACCAACGCAACCGAACGTGATGGAATTGGGTCAGACACCGAACCGACACGTCACAGCCGGTGCAACATCACCGAGTCACCGTTGGTGACCAGGGAACGTTGCGCCGCCTGCAGCACCTTCAGCGTCATCAGGCCGCTGCGCCCGTCGGTCAGGGGCGGCTTGCGAGTCACGATCGCCTCGATGAAAGCCTCGCCTTGTGCTTGTCCACAGAAGCTCCACTTTGATATCTAAGTTCATTAACCAAATTTCAATCTACAGCGCAGTTTAAAAATACGGAGGAGTGGGGAGATCCCTCTTTAACTTCAAGTTCCACATGAAACTTAAAAGTGTCGTGCTATCCTTTTACGCACTTCAGAGTATCTTGACGAATCCTTGTGGTGCATCTATTTCAGCCACAGCTTTACATAGCTCCTCCTTAACAAGAGAGTCAAATTTCATAAGGCGATGAGAAGGGGTGATGGAATTTGTTATTCCATTATAGGCTAAGGCAAAAAAGCCAATACCTATTCAGGGGAAACTCTGCCGGATATGAAGACTGCTTATTACAAACAGTTACTCGTCGTGTTATTTTTGAATTGCTTCAAAAGGATGACACTGAATATTTTATGGCTTGGTCAATCAGGGAGATGGCCTTATAGTTTCCAGAAGTGGCTTTGTTTCTTCAAAAAAAAGGTGCCTGTAAATGATCTGGCACGCCAGAAAGTCAATATTGAAGGAAGGCTGTTCCGCTTGCTAGGATCGCAGCAACACGTTCCAGATGAACAAACTCTATTTTCCTAATCTAAGAGCAAAACTTGTAGGAAGAGGTTGACTATTGTAGTACGTTGCATACTCTGATTGGAATTAATAGAGATCCACTCAGTTCTCTTGTGCTTCTTTATTTACTGATTATGTTATTCTGATTCATATTTAAAAACATTGATCTAAAGCTATTTAATTGATTTGCCCTTTTTTTATGTTAATTTGCCTGGGTTGAAAACATTAAACCAAGTAAGATCTGTTTTATATGAAGACAGGCCTGTTATCTTTCCGAAAATCACGCATTTCTCACACTCAAAACTTGTTCACAACCCAGAACTCCTCTGGTTCACCCCCTGACATTCTTAGATTGTTACGGGGGGGGTGTTGTTTTCTTCAGTTTTGCCAGTTAAAATATCAAAAAGGGCTTTTCTTCAATGAAAATACTCCCCGAAATGCATTTTTCAAAATTTAGGGGGCAAAAAAATTGGAGCCCCGCAATTGACGCTACTGGCCTTGAATAGTAACAATTTTTTGTAGCATCACCTCTATTGTTAAAATGTATTCTTTCCAGATCATGCTTATAGCTGTTTCGGTAGTTGATTCAGTCAATTTAAGCTGTCCACAAATTGCATATGCTTACACGCGACTTTATCACGTATTTAGCATGACCGGAAATATGGTGAGTCAACTTGTCTATAAGATTAACAAATTAAAAATCACAAAAACAGTCCTTTCTTCAATAGTTTTTTGGGTAGATTGAGTAAGTTCTACAGTTGGAAAAAGATTATATACCTAGGGCCGTAATTTGCTCTGGGACAGGAGAAGGATGCAACTGCATCCTCCAGACCAAAGTTTGCCCCCTAGACCTCAGTTTCCTCACCCCAAGTTGAAATTTAGTTTCTGCAAAAAATCTTGTCAAAACTAAGATAAGCCTCCATATTTCAAGTATACAGAGAAACAGGTCAGTTTTCTTTTGTGTATCTTTGCCTATATGGTAATTTATGGTTCATTTTTCAGTTTTCACTGTAATTTTCAATTGATTTGGGAAAATTGGTTCCAAATTCCACCCCCCCCCCTAGAATTTTGGCGAAATTATCCCATTGCCTATACCTAAAATAGTTTTTCTAACTTGCCAACAAGGTGGCCGGGGCGCATCATCCCGGCCACGAACAGCAAAGGCCGCTCAACCGCAAAGTCGATGTCGAGGGAGTTTGATGCTGACTCTGGCTGCGAGCCGACATCGAGGAATGGTGCTATGCGGACCGCTGTTGCCATGTTCGGCAGGACGCTTTCCAGATAGGTCCAATCGGAGTCCTTGAGGACAAAATTCACCCGGGCCAGTCGTACCGCGGATTGCACGGCTTTGCGTCCCGCTCGCCACTCTTCGTCTGTGTTCTGGCGGGTGCGGCAGGCTTCAGCGGTCACATATGGAATTCCATAACGCTGGCAAATCGGCGGTCCAAGCCAGTCCGGAGATTTGCAATAGGGATGGTAGGTGAACCACAGCGATGGCCGATCAACGACCGATTTATCCCAGGTCTCGATCAGGCGTTGCCGCTCATCCAGAACGGCCTTGTGTCTGGTTTCGTAAAGGTCGGGTGAGGGGCGCTTCTGGTAGCTGATTGTTTCCGAGACCAATTTCACATCATAACCGGCAAGGTCCAATGCCCGCATCATGAGCCGGGCGATCAGCCGATCACCGGATGGAATCGGGTGGTTGGGTGACTTCAGCGGGGCGTAAAATGCCACTTGCCCGGACATTGCAGGGCTCCGTCAGTTGTAGGCGCGCAAGGCGCCACCAGCGAGAGCTTTCCGCAGAATTTCACCGGTGGTGGCTCCGCCCTGTTGGCGGACGCCTGTCCAGTCGGGCGCCGGTCGCGCCATGACGTTCTCAATCGCCCGAAGTATGGTGTCCGGGTTCTTGTCCTCATGTCCGATCATTTCAACGAGCCCCCGATTCGCTAAAAGTTGGGCCCGTTGCAGTCAACAACGCGAAGAAGGGGCGGTTCATGGATAGGTGCTTGTTTCGAGTTCTAGGGGCGACGGGCGCGGTAGAAAGAAACCGGTTCGCCGATCGCTTCGTCGTCGGTTAGGGTAATTGGAGTTTCGTCGAGATTAATCTCATCCAGAAGTTCCCATTCTTCCAAATCATCGGATACTTCTAGTAAGATGTGAGATCCGATTGGTCCCGAAATCTGTAGGAGAAAACCCGCGTTGGCGTCGAAGGTGATGGGGTGCAGCTCGATTCGTTCGATATCGGGTGCTGGTGGCGTGGGCCTGTCTGGGAGCGTGAGGGTGAAATTGCCGGCGTTATCGATGGTGCTGAGAATCGTGGGTTGCTGTGGGGAGGAGACGTCGAAAGCTACAACCCCGCCACCAATCGAGCCTGCATAGAGGGTGCTGCCCTGAACGGTGACGGAACGAGTGTAGCCCTCTTGCTGTTGAATCGATCCTACGAGGGCTAGTTGGGACGGGGCACGGACGTTAATGATCTGAATGCCGCCACCGCCGTTGGCGACGAAGACGTGCTGGTTTGCTTGGGCGAGTTCGAAGGCGAAATCGGGAAGGTCTAGCGATGCGACGAGTCGGGGCGTCGCGGCAGTTGTATCGAGCACGAGCAATCCCTGATCCTCGTCTGTGACGTAGGCGAGGTTATCCGAAACGTGAATCGAGTTGGGGAAGATCTCCTGGTCGATCTCATCGGCGATGGGGCGCGGGTCGCTTGGATCCGAGATGTCCAGGACTTGGATCTGGTTGACTTGGTCGGTGATGTAGAGACGTTGCCCCACCACTTGGAGGTCTCGTGGGGTGTCAACCCGGTGGATATCTTTTGTATGCTTGGGACTGAGGGTCACATCCGGCTTTACAGTCTACGACGGGCTGAGTTGAAAAACACTTCTTATCATCTTTGTACACAACCAATGTTTTAAGAATGTTGCATGACCCAGGTTCTTGTCCAGCTGTCATACGTTGACTAAAATGTGAAACTTGACTTGGTAGGTAGTCACTTCTTTGACAATTAGCCTGAAAAGGTTTTAATAAAGAGATTGTATTGTCAGTCACAGGAAAAGATAATTTTATTGACTTAAAAATTCATAGAGTGGCTCCAACACCAAGAAAAACTGATTTGCAGGACACTGTTATCTCGTCTTGACTGACATCATTCACCATGTCAGCAGCATTTTTTGTAGGTGGATCACTTTTGGACCGCCAGCTATAATTGGACTGATAATTTAATTGGACAGCATTAAAAAATTTCGAAGGCTATGATTGGCTATCCGGTCAAAGCCGGCCCTGCTGCTGGCAGGGTTAAGGATGCCAATCAAGACGAAACTTTAGAAGAAAAATCCCAAATTTGTATTTCTCAACCACGTCTCAGCCAAAAAAGGGGAGGGGATAAATTTACAGATCTTCACCTTTGAAGCATCATTCCCGTTCATACTTATGTAATCAAAAAACAAACTTTGGATTCTTAATCACAGGATTGATGGGATTTTTAATACCAAAAATTTAAATTTCTAAAGATTACGCTGATTTGAAAGAGGCATGTGCAATTAGAAATTCAAAAATAGCAAATAAGTCTACACAATTCGCTTTTGATCGCTTTGATTGAAATTCCCCTTTATCGACCGAAGTTCGTTTCATGAAAAATTTTGTGATCAATATTTCACGGAAAATGGGCGAAGAAAAGAGGCTATCTGTCTTACAATCTATTTGGTCACTTAAAAAGGGAACTAGAACTTCTGATTTCCATTCAAATGAGCCTTTTCTCGATCTTGTAGGACTATTGGTTGCGAAAAAAAAACACAGCAAATAATCACGTATCCGTGATCTATCTTCAATCAAAGAATATACATTCCACATTTTTGCAAATCGGAGCTTGAAACCACTACAGTAGGGTTCTCGGACATGCTAAGTGCAATTCGTGATTTTCATTAAAATCACTTGACTTATTGGTATTGTTTTCCCCCTTTTTTTCTGGAAATTATGGAAATTTTCAATAGGCTCGTAGGTTTGATGGGTAACCTTAAATTTAATAAATTTTTTATAGTTGGAATCAGCATAAAAAGCCAATTCTTTTGGTGTAACTATTCTTATAAAAATCCCTTTTTTAGTGTTTCGGTTACTATTAGGCTGAGTCATTCCTTAGTTTCAGACCGCTACTACGAACTATTTGATAAGTTATAAGTGTTAATTCTTCAATAAAATTCAAAAAATACATTCCGAGTATCTAGGAAACTAACCTCGGTATACTTATTATATATCGTTGCTACTGCGTCTAACGGTCATATCTTGCATTTTTAAACTTGTGAGATAATTGGCAAAATTTTACTAAATGTACTAATTTTTATTGGCAAATTTTTACTAGTTTACTAAGCTGTTCACAAATGGAGGATCAGCAAGGTAATGTAGATCAAGAAAGTAGAAATTTGATTGGACATACATTGCCCTGCTGGTCCCCCTTTGACTGCAGCTGCACAGGCGTTTTTTTGGCAATTTTTCAGATACGAATTTTTCTTTGACTTTACAAAATTCTTTATTGGGCAAAAACTAGTAAAAACTCCTAAGTCCTTATTTGAACTCCTGCCATAGAAGGTCATTTGCTCACAACTCAATGACCTTTAGCTGCAGTTCATCTGAGCAACTGACCAAATCTGCTTCAAATAGATTGGAAATAGCCTCACTTCTTTTGTCTTTGAATCCAAGTCATAGAAGAATCCACCAGCCAAGAAGACCTTCCATTGCTTAAAGTGCACCAAGATGTTGGCCTGGGTGCATTCCAAAAAAGATAAGCTTTGATTGGAAGGCCTTTAGGTGAGTGTGTACATCAGAAACTAGATTTTTCTCTTGTAGTTTTAGGTGCAGAAATTTCAAGTGACCTGTAATGCCTGCAGCAAAGGCTAATTTACATGCCCACTTTTCCTCAGACAGCAATGGATATGACTTGTCTGTATCTGAACTGCCTACAGTTGATCCTCTGTGGCCTTTTTTAATTCATCATAGGATCAGTACACTCCTAATGTTGATATATTTAACACATGAAGCTTGAAGGTTAATAATACAGTACAGGAACATTGGTCATGGGATGTGTTTTTGATTCACTTGTCCAACTAACCCTTTCTTTATGTTACTTGTGTTCTTTTCTTCATCAATAGTCAAGCAACAGAAGTTAGTCTAGTCCAGGTTGTAATCTGCAAATGTTTTTTCATTTCATTGGATGTATTCTCTCTGGTAGCTGTGTCATATATGCTATGTAACTCTTCCAGGTCCTCAGGGGATGAATTAGAGGGCCTTGCAGGGGGGGGGTGTCATCCCTAGTGACACAGTTAGTGTTCCTTTCAACTATGCTAAACAAGATGGACAAAAAAAAAAAAAAAAAAAAAATCAATCTGCTTAGGATAACGATCTTTAAGTACAGAGCCGTTTTATACCATAACAAGCAGAACTAAAAACATAAAAAAAAGAAAAAAACAGAAATTTAGAAAGAACATTCTTATTTCAAAAATGTCTGTGCGTCGATTTTTGATTTAGTATTATAGTTGAAACTAATTGTACTAATTCTACAATTCCTTAAAAATGAGCTGTAATTGAATTTGTAATAAATTTGTAATTGGAACATGTAATGTAATTGAATTTGTAATCAGAATTTAGCTCCTACGTGAATAAATAAGTAAGCCAAAAAAAAAAAAAAGAAGGAAAATGGAATGACGAAAAACTCAAACTGCTTAAGGTAATGATCTTTAAGTATAGAGCAGTCTTAGACCATAACAAGCAGAACTGAAAAAAGTAAACAAAAGCGAAAATAGAAATTTAGAAAGAACATACATATTTCAAAAATGTCTTTGCGTCAATTTTTTATTTACAGTTATGGTTTAAACTAATTTTACAAATTCTACGATTCTATAAAAATAGGCTCTTACACTACAACTTATTCAGCTCTCACATGAATAAGTAAGTAAGCAAACTAAAGAAAGAAAACCAAATTTCAAGAAAATCAAACTGTTTATGGTAAAAGCAGTCTTAGACCATAACAGGCAGAACTAAAAAACAAAGAAAAAAACGGAAATTTAGGAAGAACATATAGTTTCTCCATGTGCCAATTTTTGGTTCAAAGTTATGGTTTAAATTTATTGTGCAAGTATAGAGCAGTCTTAGACCATAACAGGCAGAACTAAAAAACAAAGAAAAAAACGGAAATTTAGGAGGGAAATTGAAGGTTCTACTCACATTTTTAAGTCTGAGGCAATTCTATGGTGTTGCCTATAGTAAAGAGCCATAAGAGTTCAATGTATTAATATTTATTTAGTAATTGATTGTTGATACAATCAATCACAGATTGTTCAATACACTGAGTTTCGATCCAAAAGTTTAAGAACAAGTGGTTAGGGACATAAAGGTGCAAAGCAAAACATAAGGTGCATCTCTTTTTCTTTTTTTTAGTGTAATTTAAAGACTATGTAGTCTAAAAAAATATTCGGTATTATGTCGAAATGAAAGAACTATCTACTTTAAGGGGCTTTAATTATTTTTATTATTTTTTTTTGTGATTTAAAGAACACATAGTCTGAATAAAAGCAATATTTTGCATTATACCGAAATAAAAGAGGTACCAATTTTGTACTTTTCTTTGGCTGCTCAGTTTTGCGTATGGGGAAATTTTCCTCAGGAGGGGGGGGGTATTTTTCATGGGGAAACGCTGCGTCTTGTTCCTTTTTTCTTAAAGATTGCTGCTCCCCCTCCTCTTCTTCCAGTTATTCTATCTTCTGTAAAGGCCAGGTAAAGATAGTTATAGATAGATAGAGGCATGCCAGTGTGATACTTTGATCCATGTTATACTCAATGAATCCATTTGGTTTTAGACCCTTGAGACACCACAGTCCATTTAGAAATTTTGAAACAATTCAGTGTTAGCTGTTATGCCTTCAAACTACTTAGTTGTCAAAGGAATTTCCTGCATGCAAAATACTTGATGATTTTGATTAATCACGCTGATGGCTTTTTTTTTTTTTCTTTTTTTTTTTTTTTTTTTTTTTTCTAATGACTTTACAAAACTTTTTGTACATGTATATCCATCTACTAATTGGAAAGACCAGAATCTTTATCTTCAGGAAATGTAGGACAGAGAAAAAAATTTGAAAGATCAGTATATCCATGTACTTAGCTTGTTTGAACACTACTAACATTAACAACTCACCGCAGCATCAATCCTCACGCTCTTCCTCCAAACCAATCGATTCATATCCTCTTTCTTTACACCCTCCCTAGAAGTTCCCATTTCCCTTAAATCTTTCTTTATGACATTCTCCCATCCCAACTGTGGACGACCTGCTTTCTGTTTAGTCCTAGACGGTTCGTCGAAAAGGACAATCTTCGGCAATCTGTCATTTTTCATCCGCAGAACGTGTCATTATTTCATTTTGCACACATCACTAACATCCTCTTTATGGGCTGTTTTTCTCTTATTTATTATCATTATTATCCTTGTTAACATCCTCGTATTATCATTATCATTCTTATCATCATTACCTATATTTAATATCATCCTTGTCTTTCCTTCAGGAAATCAAAGCTCTAGACATTAAAGCAAGTGTTTCTTTTCAAAATGTATTTGCCTACATTAAAACGAGAGTTTTTTTGCTAAATATGCTATTTAACAGTTGAATATATAATAGATTTTTCATTTGTAAATTAAAACTCCTTTCATACTTTTTTCTTGATAGAAATATTCCTGTTTTTATTGAATAGCTCGGAAATTCTATCCTCAAGAATTGTAAGACGGAGGAGAAAATGTTGAAAAAGAAATATATCAGTATTCATCCTAAAAAGGGACATCTCGAAAAAGACAATACGCTAATTCAACTTTCAATAGGATCATTTTGATAATTAATTTTATCTATAAGGAATTTAGACTGGATTTTGGGTATTATTTTTCAACTCCTCATCTGGTGATGGATTTAACTTTAAAAATCAGTAAAGAAGAAATAGGTCTGATCACCGACGTGGATCAGCATCTATTTGCAGAGAAATCAATGAGGGGATCGTATTTTGGAAACTGACCCGACCTGACGACGCACCGGTGAAAAGTTGGATGCAGTGTTTCTGGATATGAATTCCCTTTGCCCGTCGGCAACGTCTCTCTACTCTGCCGTGTGGTAATTACAAATGGCTTGACAATTCTTGTTCTCCAAATTTCCCCGACATTGCTACCGTTGAGGAGAACGGTCCGCAAGGATGGTTTAATCAAATTGATTGGGGAATACTCCATGACTCGACAATGAATTTTGTTTTCCCCTTGCATAAGCAGACTGGTGACTAAGGCCTCTTTGAGTCCACATAATATTTCTTTGGTAGAGGATGGGGGTATGCACTGGACACCTTCAAAACCAGAGATATTGTTGAACGAAACAGAATATTGTTGTTCATCATTATCTTTTGGGATGGATGGTAGTCAAGGGTTTCAGGGTCACAAAGATTCATAAAGCCCTCCAATTTGATCAACAGCCATACATGAACACGTTTGTGGACACTTTTGTTAGTAAATGTTCAGAAGCAAAAACGAAGGTTGAGAAAGAAATATTTAAGCTCATTTTAAATTCAGCCTTCGGTAAAATGTGCAAGAGCATGCGCAATAAGAGTTGTTGTGACGTTATAACCGATCCGAAATAATATGCTCGAATCATTGCTGGTCCCAACTAGTTTCCAATATCCCTTACCGGCGTCCATCGTCTGAGACTTACCTAACTTAACAATTGGCTTTTTACTATCTACCAAACGAAGCAAAATAATTTATTTTAATTAAAGTACTTGAATAAATTACTCAAAGCAAGATTTTATTCAGTGAACAAAATAATAATGTAAATATTTGGCAACTCCTGGAAAAGTGTCAAACTAACCAGTGTATTAATTATCTATTATGGGATATGATATACATTTAAAACAAATTTTAAGCCCAAAAAGTTCCAATCAAAGGTTATGAATAGAATTTACAAGGCAGCTCTTAGAACCACAAATATATTAATCGTATTTTAGACTGTTCACAAATAGTGATTGTGAACAGACTGTGATTCAATTAATTTACCTCTAAGCTAAGACAAGCTTCAAAGTAATACGAACAGTACTGACAGCAGAATACAGAGCAATTTTTCTTTTTGTAGTCTAGAAATAAAAACAAGAGCTAAGAGCTCATATGGCACTTGTGACAGGCTGGAAGAGCCAAGAGCTCATATGGTCTGAGCTCTAGCAAAATTCTAAGAATAAACAGATTGATTTAAACGAAGAATCAGAGGCTTAATGCCGGTCGGGATTTAAAATAAGAGCTCTAAGTCACCAGGTCCTTCTATACACCAAAATTAATTAAGATCCGATCGCCCACCCGTAAGTTATAAATATCTCATTTTTTCTAATTTTCCTCTCCCTTTAGCCCCCCAGATGATCGAATCGGGGAAAACGACTTTATCAAGTCGATTTGTGCAGGTACCTGACACACCTACCAATTTTCATCGTCCTAGCAAGTCCGGAAGCAACATTTTTTCCAAATTAACAACCCCTCAACTCCCCCAATAAGAGCGGATTCAGTCCATCCAATCCCATCCCCAACACCGCAACATCGAGTGGCATTTTCGCTGTTGCAAGGCGCTCCGCCGCATCGCGTGCGGCATCTTCTGGCGTTTGGTCGACCGAATAGAGCGGCACGAATTGGGCATAGGCGGCAGCATTCTGCAAAAGATGCGTTGCCACCAGCCTGTGGTTGGACCGATCGCTGGAAGGCGGCACGAACCGCTCATCGACCAGTGTCACGGTCACTTGCTTCCAGGCGATTTCTTTCTGGCTCCGCGCCTGAAAGAAGCGGCGCGGGGTGGAACCGCCCGAGACAGCCAATGTTGCTGTGCCGTCGCGTTCGACTGCCGCACCGAGAGCCTCTGCGACCCGAGTCGCCAGTGCCTCGGCCAGTTCCTCGCCGTTGGCGAATTCTGTCAGTTGTGGTTCGGACATCGGGTCAGTGGTTCTCGTGCCAGGTACGGCCGTCCCGTTCGATCAGGGCGATCGCCTGGCTCGGGCCGGAGGTGCCGGCGGTGTATCCGTGAACCGGCTGACGGCTTTCCTCCCAGGCAGCGAGGATTGGATCGACCCACGTCCATGCGGCTTCAACCTCATCGCGCCGCATGAACAGGGTCTGGTTGCAACGGATGACGTCCATCAGCAGCCGCTCATAGGCATCCGGATTGCGCACGTTGAAACTCTCGGCGAAGCTCATGTCGAGCGGCACGTGGCGCAGCCGCATTCCTCCTGGGCCAGGGTCCTTGATCATGATCCACTGCTTGACACCTTCACCCGGTTGGAGACGGATCACCAACTGGTTGGCGATCACATGGCCGGCGCTCTTGTCGAAGATCGAATGCGGGATCGGCTTGAAATTGATGACGCTTTTTAATCACTATGTATTAGTTCAGAAAGTCGTGTCTGAATTCAATATTGACCTATCTTGGTGAAATTGCTGGAATAAACCCTTTTAAATCCAAGGCAATGCGAATTTGTTTTTTTAAATCCCCACCCCTTTTTCTTAATTCTATCTCTCCTGAAATTTCTTCGTCTTCCTTGAAATTACATGGTTTCACAATTTATTATATTTTAAAGTGGGATTTCCGTATCAGTAATATTATCCACAAAGCTAATGCGTCTTTCTCCTTCCGTAAGCTCCTGTATAAAAGTGTCCTTCCTTCCCATTAGTTAAGAACTTATAACTCTCCACCGGCATTTTGAATATGCTTTTCAAGTTTGGCCCCCGCCATTTTGTAAACGGAAGGAGAACGGTACGGAAGGAGAAAGACGCATTAGCTTTGTGGATAATATTACTGATACGGAAAGCAAGCAGAAACTGAAACTATATAAAAATATGATAACCATGAAACTATGGGAGGACTCTTGCCCAATCAGCCCCGATGTATCATGTCCTGTCTACGCCCATCTGAGTTACCTTCCTGAATTAAAAATTAGAAGCTTCACGCAGTCTAGTATATAAATTGGGGAATTGACCCTTCAAGCCCACCTGTCCCTTAGATATACATACCCGTAGGATTATTCCCATTTTTTAATAATAGTGGTAATTTGGCGGCCTTTATTTACTATTTACCTAAATGTTTTGTAATATTTGTCGGTTTTTAGGGGCTTTGAAATACTTCACCACAGTTTAAAAATATACTTTCTCGCCACTCTCTATATATTCTTTCTACTGTGTACTTCATGGACTGGCCCCCTCCTTTTTCATTTCGATTTCCATGATTTTATTTAATCTGAATTGTAGTAACATTTCCAGCTAAGAGTTTATTTTGTATTCATTGCACTTGGTTGACAGCATATAGCATATACCTAACTACTTTATGTATTTTTGATAAGCGTTCTTAGCAGCGTCGGGCACCTTATATATATTTATAATTCTGTTAAAGCTAATTGTTTTTTTTTCTTTTTTGTTTTTTTTAATCTTTGAAGCGTTAGAAGAGGTGACCCTTGCTCTCGATGCTTTGAATATGTTTAGAGTTTGAAAAAAAAAAATGTAACATTGATACATTTTTCGTGTTGCCTCTCAAAATTAAACGATCTATAGTAGTTATGGCTTTGTATTTTTAAGTTCAAGTGGCCATTCTTGTGATAATTTAAAAAAATGTTTTTATCCCATTGTAATTATCGTTGACTTTACAAAAAATTGACCAAACTTTAGCGCAATAGAGGGGGGTTAAGGAGGTGACAAGCCTATTATATATAGAATAATTTCAGTCCATTTTAAGTTTTAATGTCGTGTTTTGCTTTCTTTTGATGAAATTGTTTTTTAATTTAATTTCTGTTCCTGGCTATCTTAGATATAGTGAGTGCTACTGCCCCATCAGACTTGACTTTTCGCATATCAACGCTTCAAGAAAAAGAATTTGTTTATTGTATTTGCTTTTCGACATAAATTATACTTGTCCAAATTGAAATATCAACTCCACAGCAAGAAGAGAACTTACATAAGTCACAGGTTAAATCTTAAATCACTCGGATTTTCCCTCTATTCATCATTATGGCACAAGCCATATGGCATATTGTCAAATATTTCTTTTTTGTATTTTTTTTTTTGTATATAAGGCTCTTATAGAAGTCTTATATATAGTCTGTCGTCGAAACTTCAAAAAGGACTCATTCAATTCAAAATTGAGAGGGCTAGTAGCTAGGACTCATTCAATTCAAAATTGAGAGGGCTAAATCCAAAAATTGAGAGCTTCAGTGCTCTCACCGTCTTTACAAATAATGCTAGCAAGGTAAGTGAAGCTGCCCACCAGATCAATCTTTTCGTTACCCAACGTCATCTTTTCATCTTCACTTATTCCTAGCCTTAGTGACTTAGTCTTCTTAACATTAATTTTCAATCCTATAGTAGCATCCTAAACTCGCAAAACCTCTAAAAGTTGATTCATTTTGCTCACACTTTCATCTAGGATTCTTAAAATTTCAGCATAATCTAAGTCCAGGAAAGTTTTCCCTCCTCATTTGATTCCGTGGTATCCCATTGCCTTTCCCATGCTCCTTAAGACAAAGTCCATCAAATTAATCCATAAAAAGGAGGATAGAACAAAACCCTGCTCAAAACTTGATTTAATATAAAACCAGCTACTAACCTCATTTACTATCTTAACCGCAGCGGTATTATTCTCGTACATAACACTAATCACTTTAATGTATTTGTCTGGTGTACCATATGAGGATAAGACCTTTTTTGAAGCTATTCTATCAATAGAATCGAACGCTTGCTCATAATCTAGTAAACTAAGAACCGAAAGTATTTCACAACTAAGGCAATTCTCAATTATTAACCTAAGAGTGAAAATTTGGTCGACACATCCTCTACCTTTTCTAAAACCGCACAGTTTTTCTCATAGTACTTTGTCTACAGTTGCAGGCAAGATGTAGAGGAAAATGAAAAAGCAGCCTGCGCCGCCGCGTCCATCTTTTTTGCATCCAAACATCAACCTGCCTCTTTGGCCACCGTCGTCGCCGTCGTACTGGGTTGGTGCTCGGTCTTTCGCCCGCTTCGGATCATTCAACCCGATGCGATTGGTACGGCCCAGGAGTGGATGTTCGCCGCTCTGTCAATCTCGGCAACCATGATGTTGATCGTCGAATTGGCGCCGCGAATCAAACGCTTGTGCAATCGAACCACCCTTCAATCCCGGTGGACATGGCAAACCAGTAGTATTGTTGCATCGACGTTGGCTGCCGTGATCGCCTGCATGTCCGCAACGAACGATTGGCAAACGTCGGTCGCCGTCACTGCTGCGTCCGCGATCATTCTGTTTTGGGCTTCGACGGTTTCGCGTGGAATCATCGCCATCACCATTTCCCAGCTTGTGACGGTTGCCGGCGTCGTAATCATCGGCGACGGACAATA
>JAAAKM020073195.1:206107004-206121190 GCA_010016025.2 Alatinidae sp. Z8VKAUB7J3
ATGGAAAAGCGGCACGGCGTTTTGGGGCTGGTCATGCCTGTTCGCTCTCGTCGGTGGATTTTGGTTTGCCGTTCGCGAACTTGCGCGCTGGCCATCAACAACCATTCGCCGTCGCACGGGTTTCTTGATTCGGCGAAGTGCCGATGCGACGGCAATGGTCGACGGGATTGCCGCCATGGCTTCGGTAGTTCTGATCGGCTTTGGCGCAGCGCTCGCATTCACCCATCTGCTGGCAACGGTGGCCGACGTGGACCATGTGGTTCATCAAACCGGGTTTCAATTGCCACTGCCCGCCATCACGATCAGCGGATTGGTTGTTTTCTGGTTCCGTCGGCATCAGGCAGAAGAAAACCGTGAACTTTCCAGCACAAAAAACAAGTTCTTTCAACTGAAAGTAAGGAGCAGCATTAAAAATAAAAAAACATACATTATTACGTATATGAAAGGGATTACTCCCTCCTCAACCCATCGCTCTTTACGCTAAAATTTTTGAATACTTAAAAATACTTCTTAGTTTTCTAATGATCCTTGTGTTTCAGGTGTCGTTCTTAAAAAAATTGGGACACAATTCATATTTTAGCATAAAAAGCCAAGTTTTGAGGAGAGCACGTTCCCCTTCGTGAGCGTAGAAATTTCTGTTCGTTTTAAGTTTTAATCTTGCTCCTTATTTCACTTGAAAAACCTCACTTAAGAAATCTGCTCAGATTTCCCAGCATTTTAAATAATGCCAGGAATCTGGTCTCGCCTCCACAGTGAAATCCCCCTCCCCATGGAAATATCCTCTAGACAATTAAATTCGGGGAAAATTTACTCTGGAAAATTACCCTTAACAACTCCAAGCATAAAATTGAGACAAAAAAGAGAAAGCAAGACATATAAGAAAAATTTCCTATAGGAATTCTGGCAAATTTTTTGGATGTATAATTTCCCCTGACAAGTTCAGCACATGGAAACCTCCCTCCCCATGAAAAATTCACCCCTGGAAAAACCCCAACCAGAAAATTTGTCCCCCCACCCGGAAATGTATACATACTTCCCAATAACAAATACCACGCGTAAGCAATGGGCTAATTTTATAACTTAAAGACCTTTCTCCTGGGGCTGTGGAATGGTCAGGTCATTTTCAAAGGCATAGTTATTGGGTCTTTCAACTATGATGAACAAAATGGCTATCTCAAAATTTTGATCGTACAAATTTGGGGAAAAATGAGCGTTAGCCAAGAAAGGAGAGAAGGGATCAAAATGAAGGATAAGTTAGCTGGTAGTATTACTCTGGAAAATGTGATTTTGTTAGAGCTTGCTTAAATTTTTAGACCGGGAGGAAGGTCAAAGCGGATGTCCGCCAACAAGACAAAATTTAATGAACTGCTTAACGCCAGTGAGGAAGATATTGTCCGTATCTTGTATCGCTTTCGTGATCAGGAACCGGATGATGGACTAGAACGCGAAACCTTTATTGCCCATAAGCTGGGCTTAAGGACAACTCAATTGATCTGTGCTTTAGGCTTTAATACAAATTCGAAAGAATTGATTGATGTCTTGTCTATCTTAGGTATGGATAATTATGAAAAACTTATAAATGAAAGAAATGATTATTACCTGAACGATATTTATAGAAAGTTAAGCCTCGATAACTTACTGGCGATATATAGTCGCATCAAGGACGAAGATGAGATATTACAAGTCATGCCATATTTATTAAAAAGTCGATTAAATACCATCGAATCACGCATAGAGGAAACTGTAAACTCTATAATTATTGATAAATATAAAGCCGAAATGAAAGCTGTTTATTCGGACCGGATCGTTGGTATCGACTTTGTAGAGGAACGACTTGATTTAAAAGACAGTGGTTTCCGTGCACTTTTAAATGAAGTGACTGTTATCACAGAAAGCAAAATTATTCCAGCGGGTGACATTTTCTTTCGTGACTCTATTTTGATAGAGGAAAAACGTAAGTTATTAAACCGCGGACTTATCAGTTTTTGACTGCCACATTCCTCTTTCTGATTTTCCACTTTCATCGAGTCATTTTGATGTACCTGCGGGCTGGCATGATATATCATGTAGGACTTTTATTATTTAGCGCAAGATATTTGATAATTTCAGGCAAGATTTTGATAATATCATATAAGATTTTGGTAATGTTTGATAATATTTTGATAATATCAGAAACGATTTAGCTACGATCATTCTAGATTTGATATTAACTTGTAAAATTTATGTAAGGCAGAAAGGATTCCCATAATATCTCACAACACCTTAAAATGTAATAAAATGTCAATTTTTAACATATAACAGGATTTGATAAGATCATGTAAAACTTTGTTAATATCATGCAAGGTATTGATATTATTTGACAAGATTTTGTGATAATATTGATAACAGTAGACACGATTTTGATATCACTATGTTAAGTTTCGTTAATATATAACATGACTTTGATCGCATCATATTAGATTTTTGTAATAGCGGACACTTTATTGTAGCTGAAAATATTATTTTAATAACATACGAGATTAAATGATAATGCCATGCAGGATTTTCTTAATAACTTGCATGATTTTTATCATGCAAGTTTTGATACTGTCATAGAGGATTCTCATTATATCCGTCGACATTTTGATGCAGTGGCGTGAGATGTTTCGTAACATCAGACAAGATTTTGATAATATCACGCAAGACTTTGCTAATAGCTTGCATGATTTTGACAATACCACGTAAGATTGAAGTTTTTATAAAAAAGGACCCACAGTTAAAGTACATATCATTTTATTTTAAAATATTTAAGCATTTAAGGAACTACGGTTTTACTTTCAGAAATAAGAGCACACGTTTAAAATACATTTGATTTATTATTTTCAAAATCTTACCTGATATTAACAAAATATTTTCTGTTACTGTCTTATGCCTACCAAAACCTAATCAGAGCAGTGATACAGAACATTCAGCAAAAGCCCTGACCTTTGATGTTGACCTTTTACAGTATATTGTTGAGTGAAAAATGTTACAAGCTTCGTTTTATATGTTTATTATAATCAAAGTAGATCATAGATTTTTAATAATAATATTTGGTAAAAAAAAAAAAAAAAAACTGTGTCCCAGAGTACCCAGAGGTATGGGTACTCTGGGACAATAGAAGGGGGTTAGGAAAATTGTTGGTACCAAAAACGTTTATCAACAGAATATTCTGCAAAAAAAATCTGGGAGAAAGCCCATTCAGTTCCATTTAAGTAAGTAGCAAGATTAAGTAATTTAACCAAAGCATTCTCTTGGTATCTGCCATAAACTTGAACATGTCCCAGGGCACCCAAATATCTCCTATTCCTGGTCCACATCCTATCCTGGTTCAGTTGTCCTACTATAGAGGATCCTCCTGCAATGGTGTTCTGCATCACCAGGCAATTTAACCAATTACTTGATTAGGTTAGTATCAATTTGATATACTTTTTGAAAACCACATTGTCTTTTGCTAAGAAGTTTTTTTTTAGTTTTTTAGTGCTTTCTTTTATGATACCCCCAGGTACTTTACATACAACCAATATGAGAACCTATTGGCCAATAATTGCTAACTGGGGCCCTTTTACCTTTCTTGTGTATTGGCTTAATATTAGCCAGGTTCCATGCATTTGGAAGTGAGGGATATATCCGACAGTGGTGCAATTGGATCAACAATGTATTAAGCTACTTATTTTGACAGTCTTGGGTGTAGGTTGTCTGGTCTAGTAACTATGTTAACATCAAACCATCAGCTCTCCTCGCTATCATCGATTCGAGCAGGCTAACAAAAGTCTATGACAGGTTCAGTTCAGTTCAGGCTTCTGACGAAAAGTGTTTGACGGCTTTCTCGAATTTGTCACGGCAACCGGGATTGCAGAAGCCGACCACCTTTCCCTCAAAGACGGTGAGTGAATCCGCCGCCACCGGTTTCCCCGACCAGGGGCAAGTCTTGTTGGAGCAATCTTCGAGTTTCAACTCAGCCATTCTGTCTTCCATTCCCGCTGATGCAATCGAGTGTTCATCCTATCCGCGATGGCGCTGTTCGACCAGCAGTGGCCGAAGGCAGACCTCTAGCGCCACTGTGCCAGAACGGCTTCCTCCTCGCTGATCCGCACCACCAGCATCGCGGCGTTCAGGGCGGAAAAGACGGCAGCGACCATGGGCAGGCCAAAGATCATCGGCACCGTGAAGATCTCGGCGATAACCAGCAGGTAGTTGGGGTGGCGGGTCCAGGCGTAAGGGCCTTTTGTCACCACCGGTTCCGGCAGGACAATGATGCGCGTTGTCCAGCGACTGCCGAGGCTCCAGAGGATCCATATACGCAGCGCCTGAAGCACAACGAAGACGGCCAGCCAGCCAAGCGACAGGGTTTGTCCGATCCCGAACCAGACGAGGGCGACGAGCCAGGTGCCATGAAGGATGATCATGAACGGGTAGTGTCCGGCGCCCACCTCGGTTGCCCCCTGCTCCAGGAGCCTTCGGGTGTTGCGGTTGGACAGGACCAATTCACCGAGCCGCTGGACGACGAGAAAAATCAGCAGCAGCAATGCCGGTAGGGAGACGGTCATTTCATGCCCTCGCGATCGGCATTATCGTTCTGAAGCGTGGGGACTCCGAAAAGAAGAAGAAGGATGTGCTCTAAGTTTTCCAGAGAAATCGCCTGCAGATTTTTTGGGTACCCGACTGACTGACCATATCTCAAATAGCAAGCTGTACGAAGAATGTGATTTAACCCTGCTATCCAGGGTTGTAATGAGAGAAAGCATGAAATGGCCAAAAGGCGTTCAACGGAGAAAGAATAACAGATTGCCAAAGATTTTCTTGTCGACCAACCGTCTAGGGCCAAACGAAAATCAGGTCGTTTCCTAATGGTGTGGTAGGATTTCGTAAGGAAAAATTGAAGCTGAACGGAAACTTCTGGGTAGGGAAAAATAAGGGAGGATTTGAGTAGATCGGGATGGAAGAAGAGCGTGCGTATCCGTGTTGGCCTCAGACGGCTTAATGCTGTGGTGATTTGTTAGCAGTACGGGTAATAGTAATTGTATATACATGCATAAATACAGTTTCTTTGAAAATCGGTCAAAATGGTCGTAATTGGTCAGGGCGTTGGGATATTTTGTTTAGAGCCGTGATTTGGAAACAGTTTTCATATTAATGAAGTGACATTCATTTAGGTTTCTTACCATTTTGTTTCCTTAATTTATTTTTGTAAGCCTGCTTAGTGTGATGGATTGCAAAGAAAAGAAAAAGAATCAAGAAAATAAAAGGAAAAAAGAAAAAAATAGTCAATCATCTAAAGAAAAAGACAACGAACAACACAAACAAGAGAAAGAAAAAAAAGAAACAAATACAAATTAGAAACAATAGGGAAAATCTTTTCAAGACAGTGGAAATCAGTTCTGTGAATATTTCGGCCCTATGTCCAATGGCCGTCAGTGGATGTTTTGACTTATATCATGGCTATGTTTTTAAATAAGCTCAGACACATAAAGATATATCTAAAGACGGACTTATTTTTTAACATCACTCTGAAGATTAATTAGAAAGGGAAAGGTGTCGGTGCTAAAGAGGAGGTCAGTTTCATCTTTTTCAGAAGTATAATTTAAGAAGATGAAATCCAATATGATGAACTTAACACATTTCAGTCGTAATATAAAACTATTCATTTTCAAGGCACTTGCTCAAGTTTAGTGTAAATGCCACGGCTTGAACGTTTAAGGCCAAGTTTTTGACAAAAGACCGCTCGACGAAGCATTCAGTATTTTCTCAGATTTTGAAATCATTGCTCTTGTAATAACCAACCAAAGTTTGTTTATAGTAATATCAGAAATCTCTGCAAGCACATTATTATAGTATATATATTTTTGCCAGGAGAGCCAGGTTTCTGTCACCTGATTCCGCTCGCTCAGGCCTTCGGTCTTCGTTTCCTTATTATGATGAACCCGTACTTCCGGTTTTCAGTTTGTTTATTCAGTTTTATTGCCTCTGCCCATTACAATGGCTACAAAATTGTCCTTCATATGGCGGTGATGACTTTAAGCTGAAATAGCTGAGCTTATTTTTGAGTGCATGTAACGGAGTTCACACGTGCAATTGAATTTCCGCATTTTTTTGGTACTTTTTGATGAAAAACAAATATAAAGAATCTTTGCTGATCCAATGCCAAATCAATTGCGTTTGTTCAGAAAAAAATTAAAGAAGTTAAGAGAAGATGCATAGTTTGTTTGCTGTAATCTTGTGCCAATCCTCTGGTGGGGGAAATCCCAATATTGATCTTGGCTATAAGTCACATCCTAACATTTTCAGGACTGTGTTTCCTTTATAGTTCCCGGAACTGCATGATGTTATTCATTATATTGTTCCAAGTTGTTTTCGGTAAATCTATATGGCGCCTAATGACGTCCATGGCTATCAGACGAGACAGGCAGGTGAGTATAGAAAGCACATTATAGTGTATGCGAGGTCTACATTTTCTTTTCATCGCACTCTTTAAGTATCCTCTTCCCGGGCGCTGTCATCTGTTAGGGATGAAGTGGAAACATCTACCGTCTGTGCGGTCGTTTTTTTTTTTTTAATTTGTTTAGGTTTATCTTCTTTTTTTGAAATAAGCTCGAATACACTGGCGTATATTTTCGTGTATAAGCTCGTATACTGTGTTTATTT
This sequence comes from Alatinidae sp. Z8VKAUB7J3, assembly GCA_010016025.2. Classification (NCBI taxonomy): domain Eukaryota; kingdom Metazoa; phylum Cnidaria; class Cubozoa; order Carybdeida; family Alatinidae; species Alatinidae sp. Z8VKAUB7J3. The sequence goes on from JAAAKM020073195.1 coordinate 206,113,668, forward strand.
TCGGAGCAACAACACACGTCATCTGCATTTTAGTTCAGTATTTTTTTTTATGAATTCTGGTATTAAGAATAAGATTTCTAAAGAAAGATATCAAATTACGCGTCTTTTTTTAGGTCTAATCCAAAATTGAAATGATGGCAGTGAACATCAGCATTTAAAACTCATCCAAAACCACAATAACTAATCCATCTCAGACTCCAACATTTTTACAAGACGAGCAATATTCTCGCTATTTTAGGAAAATTCTTGCTATTCACAAAATTATTTTAAACGAAGCAATACTCCTTCTTTATACATTTTTTATTTCTTGTTTGTGACTCCGTTTGGTAGATTAGTCCTTACGCCCTTCTCTTTACCGAACATATTTTTCTGAAAAAAAAACTTCTTAAAACTCGGTTTTCTGGACACGATCCCATTCCGCAGCTAGCAGTCAGTATTTATCAGAAATAAAGCTCAAAGCCGTTTTTTAGAGTTTCGTTTACTATTGAGCCGGGTCGCTCCTTACTACAGTTCGTTACCACGAACTGTTTGAAAAGCTGAAATCAGTAAAACTCACCAAGAGAAAACTTAAAGGCAAATAGGTAACTAGGTTTTTAATTCACTTCTTTCACAGTTCACTTTTATAGTACTACGTAGATTTGAGCTTAACTTTTCTTCGTACTTAATGTCAATGATCTCAAATCGAGATTAGCAGATTGAAGACTAGTTTAGAATTTTTGTTAGAAGGAAAAAACAAAACTGAACAACATTGCGATAAAAATAAAGGTTGGTCAATCTTAACAGTCGTGTCATATTCTGTCAGATAAAACTATTTTATCCTTGTTAGTTTATACGATTTGTCTCTATAGGTCCGATAGAATATTGGGACCCGCTTACAGGAATTTATTTCCAGGGCAGCAAACTCGCTAAAAACAAATCAAGAAAATTGCATACTAACTAGATGATTACAGCGAAAATTATGTGTTTTTTTTTCGTGGGGGGTATCGAAGCTCCTGACACAAAACCTTAACTCTTCTTAGTATATTTTAAACAAAAAAAAAACATTTGGGTTTATAAGTCATGTTGTCCGGAAGGAGCAGAATTAATAAGACGCACCATGGACAATTGCACTCTGAAAAAGAGAAATATCTATTTAGGCTTTCTACTTTCCTGTAAAACCTAAGCGTTGCAAAACTGAGCATTTTGAGCCACCCCAATCAATATTTTACTTTCCCTCCTGATTGATTCTAGATTCTTTTCTTGAATCCGAAATTAAAGACATACTAAAGGCACTAGCGCAAAGATTTATTTCGAGTGTGTGACGGAACTTCGTATACTTTGTATGTACTAACAAGAGGGTAGTTAAGAGAGTAAGAACGAAGGGAAGTTAGGTTGTAGGGGAAACAACACTTGAGTACACGTGCATACGCATGGAATATATAGCCACAAAATCCTGATACTTTATAACATTTACTGCCGTGGTGTCACTTTCGACTTCGTCCTAGACTAGGGAATAGTTGGGCTGTCAGAAGTATTCTTACATTAACGGGTTTTCATTAATCCTCATAACGGGAGACGTTCAAAGATGTATTTTCTGGATATACAAAGCAGTTATTTGGGGTTTATTCTTTTCTTGAAGGGGTGTGACATCTTGTTATGAGGCTAGAAGAGATTAGGGCTTGAAAAAAGGTCGCGAGCCCATGATCAAAAGTAGGTAGTCGTATGCATGCTATCTTGGAAAAGTGACCTTCTAGATACTCATTATGCAAGTGTGTATGCCATAACCTGCATACTGGGGAGAATTCGCACGGGGTTGGTGTTAGTCAGAATGAGCTTACTGTGGCATGCCTTGTCGAGTTTTCTAGACCAATCGAGAAGAGTTATGTTTACAGATTGGTTCATTAGAAGCCTCTTTGTCAATATAGCAGAATTTTCTATTAATATACTGTACGTCTGAATTTGACAGGCGAAGGAAAAAGCCCAAAAGAAAGGCACTTTCATTCCGCAGTTCCGCAAGCGTTTCCCCCGCAAGTTCAAAAAATGAAACTTAACTGAATAAAGAAGAGACGCGTTAGAAAGTTTTCAAGTTTTCAACATGAAAACTTTCATCAAGATAGGAGATCCAGTTTTAGGAAAAAAATAGTCTGACGAAAAAGACTTGTTATCTGAGCTATTGGTATCAAAATTCCATTGTTTAGAGTTTTAGTGACTATTGAGCCGCGTCGCTCCTTCAGTTCTTTACCACTAACAGTTTGATAAAGTAGAAGACCCATATTCCACTTAGAAACTCGTTACCACGATTTGTTTGATTAGCCATTGGCTGGTCGAATATTAAAGACATTTTGTTTTATATAAAGTAAGAATATGTAACTCTATCTAAATTCATTTCATTCAGGAATGGCAAAACATAAATATGAATCTAACCCATTAATATAGGACCAAGAAGCAAAGCTTGTTGGGAGCTGCGTAGCATGGTTGTAAAAGACGGGAGGTTAACAATGAGTAAGAACTGCTCTGGTAGTCTTGGGCACTTGAAGAACAAGAAAGATTTATTTGTCTATGCATATTTTTGTTGTCATAGTTTATTTGTCTATGCATCTTTCCATAGTTTCTATTGCCCAGTCAACAGAAAATCTACAGGGAAAATCGAATATCCTTTAAAAGTTTTGAAGATAAAGGAACTTAGAGACGACACAGGGTGAAACTCTTTACTGCTGAGTAATTTTAGGTCAATCATGCAATTCATTCTCGTTATCAGTGTATGCAACCGACAAATTGCCCAGTTTATCACTTTAGCGGTATTGACGGCCCTGGTTCAACGATTTCGAAAGGTCTTAAGCTAATTTTTTTTTTTTTTTTTTTTTAACTGAGATTAATATTTATGATCTTATCTTACTAATCTTCTCTTATACCTTTATTCCAAATATAATAGGTAATTATATTCCAAATATAATAGGGAAAAGTATATACTGCAAGTATTTACATTTTTAGCTATGTAATAAATCGATCTGAACCGGGTCGCAGCCGCAGGCAATGGCGTGGCGCACCACCCGGTTCATGTGGCCGTCGTTGACCAAGGTGCCGGAGTGGCAGTCATCGGTGCAAAGGATGAAGTTGCGCGGATCCAGCCCTTTTTCGGTCACCGCGGTGATCTGGCTTTCGACGTCATACCAGGCAGAGCCCAGCCGCATCATCGACCGCATCCCTTGGCGCACCCGGGCGATGGCGTCGGCCTCGCAGGTGCCCTCGTGGTCGTCCGCCGGGCCGCCCGCCACATAAGCCGCGAAATCGGGGCCGAGGTCGGGGGAGGCATAGTGGCCGCCCACGGTTTTCCCCGCACGCTGGGTGGCGGCGATTTCCGCCAGCATCTTGGGGTCGGCATTGGCGACACCGGGGAAGTTCATCATCTCCCCCAGACCGATGATGCCCGGCCAGTTCATCGCCTCGGCGACGTCCTCGGCCGAGATTTCATAACCGGTGGTTTCCAGCCCCGGTGCAGAGGGCGCGCAGCTCGGCATCTGGGTGAAGATGTTGACCGGCTGCATCAGCGCTTCGTCATGCATGTAGCGTACGCCGTCCAGACCCAGCACATTGGCGATCTCATGCGGATCGGTGAACATCGAGGTGGTGCCATGCGGGATCACCGCGCGGGCGAACTCCGCAGGCGTGAGCATGCCGGACTCAATATGCATATGCGCGTCGCACAGGCCGGGGATCATGTAGCGGCCATTGGCCTCGATGATCTGCGTCTCCGGACCGGTGCAATAGGAGGCATCCGGCCCGACATAGGCGATGCGGCCCGCCTTGATCGCAATATCATGGTCCGGCAGTTGCTCGCGGGTGTGGACGTTGACCCTACCCATTTAGAGCTGGGTCGACTCTGGCTAAGCTTACAGAGTCACGCCACTGACCCCCGTCCCAAACTGAAGAATTAGGTACATTGGAATTTGAACCCGCGTCCTCTCAGACAAAGGATCCCGAATGCAGCGCACCAACCCAATCGGCCAGGACGGCTTTTGATTTGATTTATTATCAGTAAATCCGAGTAAAACTAATTTTATAATGTGTATTAGAGTGGGAGCGCCGATTGATCTGCGTTGAAAGATTCTATTGAGTGGAGAGCCATTGAATTAGGTAAATTGTGTGCAATATCTTGGTTTTTATTTTGATGGTAAATTATCATGGAAGCGGAACAGTGGTTTAATTGCTACCAAAGTGGCTAGAGGGGTTGGGGTTATTCGTCCCTTGACACATTCTCTTCCGGATAAAATTTTACTCCTTTTATATCATTCAATAGGCAATCAGTATGTTTCATATGGCTGTGTTTTATGTGCTTGTAACTTCTATATGTATACGTATCCAAATTTTTCAAACAATATGGTGAGAATAATGGGAAAATATTTGAAAGATTTTAATGATACGAAGACACGCTGAAGAAAGTTATGAGCCTTGAATGTTAGAAAGCTTAGAGATTATCAGGCTGCAATTTTATGTGTTAATGCCAAAATGATATCTGTACAGATATTTTTTCTCATTATGATACGAGTAATATTGCTTACATGAGTATCAAACTAGAAATAGATAACCTTGTTATTGAACATAGGCAGAGTACTCGGGCAGGATTTATGATTCACCCTTTGGAACCGAGTGTCTGGAACGTGCCTTTGGCGAGTATTAAGGCGGCTGAACATCTACAGCAGGCCCGCATAGGATTCGTATAATGCATATCGGCCAAAAAGGCCCGTTTTTCCCTCAAAGGCATATCTTCAATATCGCTGATCTTTTCCACTTCCTGAAAGAATAATCGCCCTGGTTCGGCCTCCCAATCAACGGCGTCGGCCATTATTAGGACGTCGTATCCGCTATGCAATTCCTGTACGAGATGAATGCCGCCGATGCCTACTTCCATGGTTTGAATATGTTGATTAACCGGTATGTTTTGGTTCCATTGTTTGACAAATTCAATCCCGAAAGCGTCGTCTTGTCGCAATTCGTTCCCAACGCCCGCAATCAAAATCTTTGGCGAATTCATTCGATTGGTTATTTCAATCTAAAAAGGCCCTCTTCAAAGTCTTCATCAAACTTCATTTCCTCATTCTGATATATCGTCCTTCGCTGCACAATCTCCTTATTGGCGTCGGCTATATGGCTGAAACGTTTACCATGCATTCGAAGGCCGTCTAATTCTTCAAATGTTTCATAAGTGGTCAGGGAATAACCTTCGCCGTAGTCCAAAAAATTAGCGGCCATTTCATAGGTTTTTTCATCAAAATAATACCACCATACGTGAAAGCCCCCCGAACTTCCGGCGCCTTTTTCATATTCTACTTTAAGCGAGTGAACCCGTCTCTTCAAAGTCGTTGAGTCAACGCCTTCATAGGTTAAAATCACTCCTGGATCCGTCAATTTAAAAGGCATGGAGACCACATAATGCGAGCCGAATGAAGAGTTCCAAGCTTGATTTTTGGAGACGTCGTCCGTCATTTCTTTGCCATTTTCATATTTTTTCGCCTGCTCGCCATTATTAATAATGATATACTCGACCAAAGTTGCCACCTTGTTCATTTCTCTGGATTCCAAATTGTTTCAGATACTGAAATTAAAGACGGCCAGTTCTGGACTTGGATAATTGTTCTTTTGCACTTTTAACTATTTAATAGATAAACTCTGCTGCTTCTGACACCCGTGCTTTGTTGATGGTGTCTCCTTTAAGGAGCCATTCGTACACCTGTTTTTCCTTTTCAAGGGTTTCTGGTAGTATGTCTATGGTAGATGGCTACATTGATAATATCGCTTAAAGAATGGCACTACGAAAAGGAAACAAAAAACTGGAGCGTAGGGGTTGTCTGGAGCACTGATTTGAAATTCAATTGTTCAAGACCCATATTCTAAGGTGCCTCTCCTAGCTTGATAGGAAATGATAAATCAACTCACAAATTTTTAAACCATCCAATTTATGTAGGTTAACTTTCATATATTAAGTAAGATAAAGTACTTGACCACGTAAAATCAAGTTTTCAACTTCATTTTCGAATTCCCCGACATTGATTTCATAAGCAACAACCAAATAATCTATCAACCTTTTAATTTTGAGTTTGCCCCCACTCTCCACCTCTTAAGAATGAAAACAGGCATTATTGCGTGAATAAATAAAAACCTGAGTTTAGATTTGGAGTCGGCATGCTTGATTTGATAGGTAATGACTATTATAAAGAGAAAAATTAATTTTCCCCGTCATTTCCACTGTTCAAGAGTATATTTGGGATACCTATACAGGTGTGATACCCGGGGATTCACTTTATGCGATTATGCTGATTTTCTTTCTTTTTAAATGTTGGTTTAAAAGAAATTATCATACAATTTCCTCGAGGTGTGACAATTTTTTTCCGAAAACAAATCCTTCTAACTGGAGATCAATTCTATGTTGTCTTTATTTTCAAAACTATATGAAAAGGTCATGCATAAAAGACTGTACAATCACCTGAACCTATATGGAATTAAATAAAGAAAAAAACAAGTTTTTTTAAATGAAAGTAAGAAGCGACATTAAAACTTAAAACGAACAGAATTTGCTCCGTATATGAAAGGGGCTGTTCCCTCCTCAACGCCCTGCTCTTTACGCTAAAGCTTTTCACTGTTTTAAAAAGAAGATTTGAGAGAAAAAGTCACACTTTAGCGCAAAGAGCGGGGCCGTTGACGAGGGAACATCCTCTTCCATATACGGAGCAATTTCTGTTCTTTTTAAGTTTTAATTTCACTCCTTAATTTCAGTTAAAAATAACTTGTTTTTTTTTCTATTTAATCACAATAAGTAAGAGGAAATTGTGAAATCTCATTTAGACTTGTGTTTTTTATTCAGGTACCTTTTCACCGTTACTTAGAAAGGGTCATAATATTTTAGTTTTGCGACTTGTTTTAAGGTTTTTTTTTATATTTTTATCAGTTTATTCTGCACTGAGGACGGTCAAGCAAAGGTCTTGACCGAAGTATTTGCATAATTTTCATTTTTTTCACTGGCTGTTTATTGTCCTCGTTCTTCTTTTCTTTGCGATTTTGTACTTCCATAATTCTGCCTTTATAATCTAGCAACAAGGTTTTTGCTGTTACCAAGGGTTTCAAAAAGAGTCATTATTCTCTCTCTGCATTAATTTTATTTCTCTTCTTAGCTTTATTTTATAGTTATTAAATTTTCAAATGTGTGCTAAAATACTAATTTCAATTAACTATTTAATCCGTCTCGACACGGCCATTGTGCTGGCCCAAGCATCGGTCGAGGCAGGCACGCAAGTGCAGCTCGAAATACCGAAGGAAGTGTGGATCGAGGGTGACCCCATTCAATTTGATCAGGTGGTGGTCAATCTGGTTCGCAACGCGGCGCAGTCGTATGAAAATGGGAAGGGGCCCGTCAGGGTCACCCTTGACTACCTGCAGGCATCAGAGCCGCTTACCTGTTCCGCGACCGGGTCGGCATTGCCGCCTGGCAATTACGCGCGCCTGGCCATCACAGATCAGGGACGCGGCATTTCCGAGACAGTTCGTGAGCA
>JAAAKM020073195.1:206121200-206176021 GCA_010016025.2 Alatinidae sp. Z8VKAUB7J3
TTATCAGCGACCGTTATCAGGGTCGCGGCCTGGGTCTGGCTTCGGTGCTGGGAATCGTACGCGCGCACGGTGGCGGCCTTCAGTTTCAAACACAGCGTGGCCACGGCACGACGATGATGGCCTTGTTTGCCGCCGCTGCCGTGGGCGACGACACAAAGGCACAGCCCCCTGCCGCCACCGAACCGAGCGGGAATGGCGCCGCGACCTCGGTCTTGATCGCCGATGATCAGGCGGATGTAAGAAACGTGCTGGGCCGCATTCTCGATCACATGGGCGTCACCACGCATTTTGCGGCCGACGGCCTGGAGGCCCTGTCACAACTCAAGGCCCACGACGACATTGGCGCCATTGTGTTGGACGTCGCTATGCCGAATCTCGACGGTTTTGCGGCGCTGGCAGAGCTGCGAAAATTCAAACCGTCTATTCCAGTCGTGCTGATTTCTGGCTTTGCCAACGACGCCAGTTCCACGTTGGAGCGCTCAGACCCCAATCTGCGCGTGCTGCAAAAGCCCTTCACCGCCTGAGAAAAAGCCCCTTTCATATACGGAGTAATTTCTGTTCGTTTTAAGTTTTAATGTCGCTCCTTACTTTCATTTAAATTTTTTTTTTTTTATTTATTTAATTTGATCCTAAGACGTTAAGGTTTTTGAGAGGAAGGTAATTTTTTTTCGCGTAATCAGCCTTGTTGCCAAATGTAGTTACCTTTTCAAAACTTAGTAAACTATTTTACCCTTAAACAATTCCCCGATTCGGGGAATTTGGTGTCGCGACAGTCTCACTTTCTGCGCCTGAAAAAAATAATCAAGCTCCAAAGGGTTGTTTTTTAAGCCTCTCGTGGGACAGTAACGAACATTCATAAGAAATGACGGATTTTAAAATGAAAATGTGCACAATATTGTACTTTTTCTACTGGCATTAGAGTAAATTTTAAGGCATTTGGGGTTTTTAAGCTCTCATGGGATGACAATGAATAATGATAAGAGTTGATGGATTTTAGAACGAAAATGTGCACAATATTTTACTTTTTTACTACTGACTTTATATTTTAAGGTACTGGAGGAACAGTTTACGTCAATTCAGATATTGCAATTTCAAGAATTTTTTTCAGACAGAAGCATCTAGCTCACTGCCATCGATTCACCTGGATTGACCGTCTGGTCGAATCAGTTTTCCCGACCCTTATTTGATTTGCTGGATACCATTTTCTAAAGAAAACTCGTGTAGACTATTCACTCAGATGTAGAAATAATTGGACGCTTCGACTGCAGCTTGCATGGCTAAGACCCTATTTTGTATGGACAACTGACCGGTTATATGAAGGTAAATAAAAAAGGAACCATATTGAGAATTTTTCGCAGAAAATCTTGAAACTTGTATATTTAAAATCAGCATTAAAATGCGATTCTTTTGATGTAACTATTGGTATCAAAATTCCATTTTTTAAAGTTTCGGTTACTATTGAGCCGGCTCGCTCCTTACTACAGTTCGTACTGATTGACAGTACCAAATATTACTTGCAACACGTCACTTTGTCCAGGAAGCGTAGATCTTGCTTAATTTGCAACTTGCAATCAAGTAACTACATATCTTATCTTCGGCAAAAATGCATTTGCTTTAAGATGCTTTAAAAGTTTATTCAAATAATGAGTTTTCGAAAATCTAGATTATTTTGTGCAAAAACTGAAAATTGATTTTATTTAAAGACAAAGAACATGTATCCGTTTAAGAAAGACCTAGACACGCCTTTATTTAAACACACTGACAGTTAAAACAAAACAGAACCCGAAAAGATAATTATAATAATATGAGGGAGTATGATGCGTCATACATTCGTGCCCACAGAATTAGTGTCATGATGGCTTTAGCCTCGTAGAAGGCAAAATATTATGCACACATTTTCTGTCATTATGACTATAACTCTTACTCTCGATCCAACCAGATTTTTAACATTGAAATATTGAAAAGAGTTGGTAGTGTAAATCAACCTCTGCCTAACTAACACTTTTCAACCCAACACATTTAAATGAACACCCCTTCAACCCCCCCCCATACCACTAAACCTTCATTCAGCTCAACCCTCGTTTAACTCAGACCCCGTTTAACTGAGCCTCCTTTCAACTAAACCCCCTTTTAACTGAACACCATTCAAATGAGCCCTCATTCAACTCATCCCTCGTACAGCTGAGCTTCCCTGCAACTCAACCCCCATTACTTAGAGTATGTGAATTTGGCAGTTTATGGTATTTAGCAGTTTTACGACCTCCAACAGACCATGACCTCCCACGGCATGAGAGAGAGCTTTGTCTTGTAACATACTTTGCCCAGTGTTAGGCACGTATGCATGACTTATGATTTCCAAAATTCCCGAGTCAGCCATAAGGAAGGCAACTGCTCATAGGAAACTCATGCGCGTGTGGAATCCACCTACGGCAATAATATCATCTCTTAAAGCACTTATGGCAGGCTCTGCATCGACGATACACTTTGGCTTCCAGTAAAGCGGCTGGTCAAAGGTAATGACTAGTTTTTCTAGCTCGACTAGCGCGTTCTTTAGCTTTATTCTTTTGTCCTTTTTTCGGAAGCAAATCAAACGGCGCAAACCTATTATATGGTCTTGAACCCAGTCATGTAGCAAGTACTATGGTAGATGAACCCACTGATTAGATCAGCTAAAGAACGCCATGGAAACCGCAAACTGAAGGGGGAGGGAATTCTAGAATATTGTTTTGAAATTAAACTGTGCGAGACTCATATTCTAAGGCACCATTCCTAGCTTGACATGAAATGGTAAAATAACCAAAAATGATCAAAATAGCTAGTTCAAATATGTCAATTTTCACAACCTTTTTAGGTAAGATGAGGTGCTTGACTACGTAAAATCAAGTTTTTAGTGTCATTTTCGAATTCGCCACCATTCATTTCATAGGAGACGATAAAAAAAGTACTACAACATCTTAATTTCGAGTTTTAACCTCCACCGCGTCCTTTTAGGATAGAACTGGGCAATAAGATACGGAAAAATGGAAACCTGAATTCAGATTTGGAGTCAGCATGGGCACTGACGGCGAGCCTCAGATTTGGCCGGTCGAACCCCTGGACAATGATCTGCCCTTGGTTCGGAAACAGCTTGCTGACAATGTCGCTGCGGGTCGCCTCGTCGGCTGTGGCCGTGAAAGCGCCGAACGTGCATTCCGGAAACCGTTCCTTCAACTGCGACAACATCTCGTATTCGGGCCGAAAGCTGACGCCCCATTTCGAGATGCAGTGTGCCTCGTCGACCACAAACAGGTTCACCTTGAGCGATGACAGAGCGTCGAGCATGCGTTCGGTCATCAGCCTCTCCGGGGACAGGTAGACGATGCGGCTGCTGCCATCGCGCAGACTGTTCCAGGCGTCGACCTGGGCGGTTCGATCCATTCCGGAGTGGATGCGAACCGCGCCAACGCCATTGGCCCGCAGAGCCGCAACCTGGTCATCCATCAGTGCCACGAGCGGCGAAACGATGACGGTGAGACCATCGGCCAGGATGGCCGGGATCTGGTAGCACAGTGACTTGCCGCCTCCGGTCGGCATGACAGCAAGCACATGCTGGCCGGCCAACAGGTTATCGATGATGTCCTCCTGCCCGGGGCGAAATTCACTGTATCCGAATACGTCATGAAGAACGCTGCTGGCGTCCGCTGTCACTGGTTAGTCCTCGTGCTCGCTGCGGCGGATTGACTTTCCAGACCGGTTGTAGGCGAGTGCGATGCCACAGTTAACCGGCAATTCGCGACCGGCGGGAGTTTTCACCCATTCACTTGTCGGCCGAGCGACCCTGGATCAGGGAGCGGGCAAGCGATCGATGACCGACCTTCGAAAGGCTTGCCGATAGGAACGGTCTTCGCTTACCGGGCTGGATAATACGATAAAACGTAATGAAGAAGATAAGATATTTTCACAGCCTTATTTGTTTTTATGGCTTGTTTTCTTTTACATTGTCCTACACTTTTGGTTTTTATTTTTCCTACTTAATTTTGCGCCGCAATGGGCAGACTAAAAGTTTCTACCGAAAAATTTGGACGGTGTACTCTTTTTTCACTGGCTCTGATTTTATCTCTATTTTTTTTCATTTTTCTTTCTATTTTTTCTATTTTTTTCTTGATTTTTTTTCTATTTTTTTCTTTGGAAAAAACTAATTTTTTTCTTAGTTAAATTCCTTCTTTGTCATGCTTTTGAGACCTGCATGGTCAAAAAAATTATTGAGTTATTCAGCGTTCACGAAAGTAACCTCTTTAATAAGGGGTGACTTTCGCAACTCCTTTTACTGAACCCAGTTGAGACCAAAATCTAACAGCAGAAAAGCTTGCAGTAAACCATAATCCTTATATAGTATTGCAAAAAAAAACTTGTGACAAAATTTTCCTAAGACTGACAATGAGAAGAAACAAGTCTTTTCATTCAACGAAAGGCTAATTAGATAGAAAACAAAAATAAAAGTAGCAAAATTTAAATTGGGCTGTAATCCCTCCCCCTCTTTCTCTCTGGAAGCACCTAAAAAAGACTAAACCTAACAAAATTTTTCACAATAGGATGTCAAAAATCATTCTTTTAGAGTCGTACTAAATAAAATATACAAATGACACGGTAGGTTTCGGTCTTTTTATATATCTCTTACTTAGGCAACTCTAAGTAAGACTAGTTACTATGGCTAAGTAAAGTGTTACAACAGCTTTTGATCGGCTTCGCCAAAGAAGTTCAAGGAATGAAGCCCGAGGAGTTCCACAACGCGTGCAGGGCTGACGTACCTACCCACGCCAAACCGATAAATTTCAAGCCTGTGGCAGGCCGTAATACCGCCAGCCCAATGAAGTAACCGGTGATCCCGGCCCAGGCCATATGCCCAACCAGGCCGCTGAAGGTGCGCGGCAGTATCAGTAACAAACCGCTGGCCAGGCCCGCGCCTTTATCACCTGTCTGCTGCACCAGTTCCTGCACCGCTCCCGGAAAGTACTGCACGCCGGTTTCGATAAAAATAAAGGCGGCCCCACCAGTTAACCCCAACAACAACCCATCCAGCGGCCCGCGCACCTGTAACCATTCAAACAACCTGGCATGAATGCGCGGCTGCCACTGTTTTGCGTTTACGGTGATGTAAGCGCCGATAAGTACGGGCACCACTTTCAACAGTTCTTCCATCAGTCCGGCGCCAAAAAACATGCCGATAAAATTGCTGACCGCATCTGTGGCCTGCACATTTCCCGGCAAAATCTCCCGGAAGACCAGGAAAAAAGCGTTGATAAAGGGTGGGAACATCATTGCACAGACCACCGCGAACGCCAGCAGGAACGACCACACCGGGCGGTCAGTGCGGGCGTACAGACAAACGATGAGCATAAAGGCGCCAAGAATAAAGGCGATGGTCACAAAACCCAGCGTGACGTACAGGTCCATGTTGCGATTCATGATCTCAACCCGCGCGGAGTACAGCCAGATACTGACCAGGGCGCTGATCACCACAAAGTAAAACAGCGGGCTCTTGAGGATGTTGATCTGTGACGATTTGATAGGAACCAGTTCTGAGTAACTGGGCTCGTTATAGTCACGGGCATCAAAGAATCTAATACAGTCTAGTATATTGAACACGAATGCCCTAGAAACGTACGGTATTTATGATGGGCTGGGCAGACACAGCCCAGTACTAGTGTCCACAAAATATGAATTTCAGATGACGTGACCCTCCCACCTCCTGTGCAAGGTGCAGGGGCTTAAAATTAGGCAAACTACTTATTCTTACAGATTTATTTTACAATAGAAAAATCGGACGTGTTTGATAATGGGTGTTCGATTTTCTCATAACTTTCCGGGTTTGTTTCGTCAACCAAAAAGAATATATGCTTTTTTTTGAAAGGGGGAAGATTTTGGGAGACTTAGAAATGGGCCAAAATCTTGTTGTGTCTAATCGGTTCGAAACTCAAAAGGCACGAGTGCTTATGCAAAAGAGCAGCCCAAAACACAAAAAATGTTAGGGGGTACGTGACCAAAAAATGGGGTCCAATAAAAAGAACGAAAAACATTTTAATCCGATTTTCTTGGAGATTACACACTCCATTTTTTTATACTAAGGGGACCCAAACACAGAAACAAAATATACAAAAAACAATATTGGTTCCCTCGAATGGGTTTGGATTGAGACTCAAAATTTTGTAATGGCTTTAAACTAAAAACTACTATATAAAAATAATTTTATTTCTGGGGTATGTGCCTCTTAAAATTGGCTCATTTTTTTATTCCATTGATTCTTATATCCTCATGTCCTCGGGCCATGGAGACCAAACGCACAAGTAGAAATTGATACGAAAATTTGGCTCCTCTAAAAACGAAAGCAGAAAAAGAGTCAATTTTTTTTTCACTTGTGCAAAGACCCCCAAAATATTAGGCTATAAAATAATAAACTAAAAGGATGTAATGCCAAAATTTTGAAAAAAGACGGTTCTAAAATCAAACCAAATCAAACTATAATGACAGTAACAGGTGATGCAGGGAATATTTTAACATGTGAAAGAACTGCATTGAATCTCTTAACAAGAATGAGCGGTATTGCAACTCAAACAAATGCACTAGTAAAAAAAATTCCAAAGAAAGTAAAATTGTATGCTACAAGAAAAACAGCACCAGGACTGAGATATTTTGATAAAGAGGCAGTAGAAATAGGAGGAGGAAAGAAGCATAGACTCAGATTAGATGAGATGGTTATGATTAAAGATAATCACATTGCAGTAGATGATTCATTATTAGCACTAATCAAAAAAGCAAAGAAAAAATACAAAAAATTTGAGGTGGAAGTTGAAAATACTTCGGATGCAGTACTAGCAGCAAAAGAAGGAGCAACCATAATCATGTTAGATAATTTTACTCCAGGACAAATTAAAAAAACAATTCAAGTGTTAAAACATCAAAAATTACGAAATAATGTGATGTTAGAAGCGTCCGGTGGAATTGATTCTAAAAACATTGCAAAATACGGTCAAACAGAAGTAGACATTATTTCAGTAGGAAGCATTACAAATTCCGTCAAAGGAATTGACATGAGTTTAGAGATTTAAGAATTTAATTCATCTAACAATTTTGCAACAGACTTGTTTTTTGGGTCTATCTCTTTGATTTTATCACAGCATTGGATAACACGTTTTGGTTCATCTAATTTTTGATGAGAATACGCTTTTAGTAGCAATACATCAATATCATAAGTTCCAATATCAAGAGCTCTATCAAAATAAGAGATAGCAGTTTTGCTAAAGAAGCAAACGAATCCAAAAGTTAAAACACAAAATTGTCAAAAAATATCAGGCTCAGAACAAAGGGGAAAAGAACATTACCTTTTCGACGGCTGACACAAACATCTAAATGGAATCACAAAGAGCCCAATTTTCGTTCGAATCACAACTCGTGGCCAAGACAAGACATCTTCCAAATCCAATGTTTCAGCAACGTTTCATTTAGTCAAACAGGATAAGCTCTAGAGCAACCCCAGAAAAGCAGACATCTCTAATGTATTTTTTCTTTTGCAGACATAAATTCAAAATCATGTGCAGACCGCCTTACAAAAATGAGGAATGTACAAGTCAAACCAATACTAGCTAAGAATAAACCCAATATACATATCTCTGACTCTGACTTCCACTGAACCAATTAATTCTAGTTAAAACATTATATCCAATTAAACGATTTTTATATTAAAAAATCTGGACTGGAAGAACATCCCAACAAAAGATATAAGTTTCGGCATCTCATTTCGCTAAATAAATCGAGAACATCACGAAAGTAAGCCGTCGGATTTCTTTTATATTTTACTACAACAGTATATTGTGTTTGGATATTAGGCTTTAAATAGACTTTAAACATGTGAAGGCCTAGGTTTTTATGAAGCTAGCTATAAAAGAACATACATCGAAAGCATCTAACACGTTATGGCGAATTTTTTTTTTTTTTTTTGCTTATGGTATATGTTGCTTCTCCAAAAAGCACACTAGAAAATGTAATATTGCTAATGTTTTTACGAAAACAGAAAGAAGATTTTAATGAAATCTTGATCCTAAATTCCAGCCGCCAAAGTTCAGTAGATAATGGGCCAACCAGTGGGGGAATTGTCTGGGGAAAATTTTCAGCGAAGTTGGTATTCCCTGGATTATCTTTACGTGGGGGATATTTCTCACGGGAGAAATTCTTCTTCGGGGCATTATCACCAGGGGGAATTCTCCATGGCAAAATTTTCCACGGGGAGAAACTTTCCATTGGGAGGTGGGGAGATTTCTGGGAAAAATATTCCGCACATGGGGATTCCGTCATGACCTATAAAAAGGGATAAAATTAAGTAAGAAAATTGTCTTTTTTTAAATGAAAGTATGCTAAGGAGTATTTTTTCAGGCGGAATCATAAGCAAGAGGTTTTCTAGAGGGGATTCAGAACAGGCCGGGGGTAAGTTCATGGGGAAAGATTTTACGTGGAAGTAAGTTTCATTGTTGGAATTATTTGTGGGGAGAATGTCCATGGAAGGGGATGAATTTCCTGCAACTATCTGAAAAAAAATCAGAAATTAAACAAAAGCAAACAAGCTTTTTCTACAGAAAGATAGGAGCAACATTAAAACTAAAAAATGAACAGAAATTATTCCACATATGAGGGGGGAATCCCCACTTCAATAGTCCACTCTTTACGCTAAAGTTCTCCTTTTTATCCCAATTTTTTTAAGAACAATTGCTGAAACACAGAAGCCGTTTAAATATAATCAGGACTTTTTTTAAAAGTACTAAAAAACTATAAGGTGAAAAGAGGTACATCGAGGAGGGGGTAGTCCCTCTCATATACGGAATATTTTCTGTTCGTTTTAATTTTACTCCTTACTTTCAGTAAAAAAAAAACTTATTTTTTTTTATCTAATTACACAAGAAAAGGCAGCACAATTACTGTTTTAAATCGGATCAAATTGAGCATTGTTTGTCATTTTCTCGAAGCCTATTACTATTTTTCTAATTCCAAAATTCCCTAATAACTCCCTCGTTATTTTTTTGGGGGAGTAAATCTTCCGGGAGTAATAGATACGGACATTATTTTGTCCGTCGGAAGGAGGAAGGAGGAGTCCAAACAAACAAATACATTTTTCGATCAAAGTATTCTTTGGTGTGGGGATCCTTCAGACTATCTTTGGTATGGTTGAAGTTATTTCCAGCCTTTCAGGCTAGTTAAGACATGAACTCTCGCGCTAAGTAATAAACTTACGAGTCTCACTTTTGTGTTTTGAACAAATGTGCTGGACTTGGAAAGTGAATTCAAGTTTATTGAGGAAAGTAAACTTGGCTAGTAGGTGTAGAGACGTTTTGGAATTCCCTTTTTTATGGATAATTGTTTTCTTGTTAAAAACGTTATGAGAATATGGATAGATTGAAATGAATTTTGGCACGGATTTATATTTTTATGCTGATCTAAATCTAGATCTAAAATATGAAAAATCTAGCGTGAAAAATAAACTGTGATAACATCAGTATGTTACCTTGAAGTGGATCACTGTCCATCTCAAGCAAGGATTTCAACTTCATAGCAATGGTTCCAACTTGGTAATATCTATTTATAAATTTTGAATCCTATTTTATTTCTTCTATTATGAATTTTCACTCGGAGTCCGAAATATGCCTTGAGAAGATCAACATATTTTCTAAAGGATGTGGAAATGCAGACATTTTTATATCTTCAGGAATGCTTCCTAGGACCAAAGTTGAATTTTCCTGTCTTATCAGATGACGCTTGGAAATATGTATTGTATAAATATTGAGGCACATAGTTCCAAAGACCTTCACAGACAGTTATTTTACCAATAAAAGGTTTATTCAAGTCTCTATCTTCACCCTCTTCACCTCCAGTGGGTACTTAACGAGGAGAAACTTTGTGGGGTAACACTCTTGTATGGATAACACTATTTGTGCTAAGTGCTATATTAACAAAATAATATCGTTTGATTCCCTATTCTGCACTGTTTCTGTAGTTAATTGAAGTGGCATTCATGTGAATGATCTCTTCTGAAATAAGCCCTGTAATAACACATATGTAGTAATATTCACCTTCCCATTCAACACACGATCAAAATATTTTGCTCACTACCATGAAAACTGTATCCCAGGCTCCTTCCACTTATGAGGCTGCATATACAAATTACTGTATCTGATAGTTGGCATTACTTTTTGTATGACTTTGGCATTACTTTTTGCATAAATGAATATTTATGATCAACCACTGCTACTACTAACAACTCACCAAGGCACCTAAAGCGAACACAGCTGCACAGACTCTACCATCCTAATTTAAGGGATCAAATCTGTAATCCCTTCTGAAATAAGATCTCACATGTGTACACATCTAAAATCGGATTTCATTTCGTAACAACAATTGGCTTGAGATTAGTGACGTATAATCGTCTTGTACGGTTACCAATTAATTCAGTGACCCAGTGATTAAATGAAATAACTGAAGTTGTTTTCCTGGAGAGAGTTGATATTTTTCATCTTGTGTATAAAGACTGATTGTTCGGATTTTAACCTGGCTATATCTATGGACTGTTTTTAACCTTGAGTTGGCATTGCTGTTATTATTGCTGTAACAAGAGCAAGATGGTGGTGGCATAATTTTCAATTTTTTCAGTCGCTGTTTATTGTCCTCGTTCTTCTTTTCTTTGCAATTTTGTGTTTTCATTAGCCAGTGTGGTCTCAGAAATTATTTATGTACTAAATTCAAAAGAATAAGAGAAACTTGCCCATGTTTTCATGCATCAAAATTTCTCAGAAGAATCTACAAACTTTATCTCTCTTTTTTTCCTTTTGTTCATCCTTTTTTGTTCATCCTTTTTTGTTCATCGACAGAATGGCTTTTAGTTGTAAAAAGGGCTTAGAAAATAATTAATTTTTTCTTTGCCCAACAATTTTTTGGTTAATTCTTTCTTTATCTTTATGCAAAAGAAATTTTCTATTATTATGTGATCTTCATTCATAGTTTTTAATTAATCAGTAACTTGTCTATATTCAAATAAAACATTATCTATTGCATTTTCTTTTTTCAGAGATATTGCTCGGTTAAAAAATGACCTGAGCAGTATAGCTCTAAGTGATGAAGTACTCATTGCCAAGATAGAAGATCTCCAAGAATGCTATGGTTGCCTATTATTACAAGATTTGGATCAGTCACTTGATGATAAAATTGAACTTGACCTGTGGAACTATTGCTTTAAGGGACCTATTTCAAAATTTCAATCTAAGATGTCTAACCGAAAGGTAAGAAAGCTTATTTACTTTGTTTTAGAAGGTATTGAAAAAGTCACGATATTAAAATAAAAAGTTTTGACCTCATTTTGGGAAAATGTAATATGTAGTGCACACACCTATATGGAAGGAAGGGCGGGGGATTGTGTTGTCTGAAGGACTCTGTTGTTTCTCCTGAGAAAGAAATAGTGTTGACAAGACAAGTTTTTATGAAGGTTAAAATTTGACAGAAAATTGAGGAGGATTTAAACCAAATCAAAACATGCTATGCGTATGCAGATTGTCAAAAGGGCGTATCTCAAGAATTGATTTGGGTATTAAGCTGAATCTTTCAGAGAATACTTGAAGGGGAAGATCAATTGACAAAAAGGTAACATATGCTTGTCAATACTAACACTAATATGACTGCTACTTTTCCTTATGATACTACTGCTACTAATCGACTTAAGAACGGATTTGGGTATCAAGTTGGAACTCTCAGAGAACCCTTAAAGGGGAAGATCAATTGACCAAAAGGCAATATTTGCGCACTACTACTAATACTACTACTATTGCAACATTTACTAGTTCTACTACAGCAACATTTAGTAGTTCTACCACTGCAACATTTAGTGGTTTTACTACTGCAACATTTAGTAGTTCTACTACTGCAACATTTACTAGTTCTGCTACTAATATTACTATTGGTCCAATTACTACTTCTATTACAACTACTTGTAAGGTTGGGAGTATCAAGGTGAAAATTTTCAGGAGTATATGAATATGCAGATTATCAAACGAGCAAATTAGCGATTGCATAGCAATGGCTAATTGCATTAAGTTGACTAGTAGTACTACTGCTGTGACTGCTATTAAAACCATACTTAAGTTTTTCAGAGAATTTTTCTGAAAATTTCTGTTTGCTGGGTGACAACCTGCATCCGTATGCAAATTGTCAAAAGGGCATATGAGCAATATCTTAGGAACAGTTTCGTGTGTGAGATTCAAACTTACAACGCTTGGTGCGGAGAATGTTTAACTAACCAAAAGACAATATTTGCGTCCTAACGCTACACCTTGCAGTTTTTGTTATCTGATCCTTGATCTGAACCATTTTGAACAAAATGGCTATCTTAAACTTTTGATCGAATGCATTTGGGGAAAAAAGCGCGCGAGAGAAGTTAAGCTACCCTGTGATCAAGCTTCTATCTTAAAAAGGGCACTAGAACTTTCAATGTCCAATCAAATTAGCCCTTGTCGAAATTTGTAAGACCACCCCTTCCATAAAAATCTTTTGTGCCCCTGGGGCATTATTATCAACACGTGCCCCCAGGACCTAGGGGGTTTATCACTTTGTTTTTTTATTTTGAAAGAATCATAAATTCGTTTTAATTGAAAGGCTATTAAATCAAGACAAATTTTGGCTGAATCACATTGGTTATCGAAATCATAAAGGTCCTGAGAAACGTTGAGGCAGCTTGTTCCTTGGTACTATTAAATAAAAAAAATAAGTTTTTTCAACTGAAAGTAAGGACCAACATTAGAACTGAAAACGAACAAAAATTGTTACGTATACGAGGGAGCTTGCCGTCTCTTCAACACCTTGCTCTTCACCTTGAAGTTTTCCGCACTTTAAAAAAAAGTTACTTATTGTTCTTATTAAACGACCTTGTGTTTCAGAAGTCATTATGAAAGAGTTGAGCCAAATTTGAGCTTTAGCGTAAAGAGCGGGGATATTGAGGAGGGGCCAACCCCCCTCATAAACGTAATAATTTCTGTTGGTTTTAATTTTGAATGTTTTTGCTTACTTTCAGTTGAAAAAAATGTATTGTTCCTATTAAATTTCTGATCGTTTTTTACATAACGCCGGGATATCTTGCTCTGTGTTCACAGAAATGTCCTCTGGACAATTCAACCCGGGTTCCTTCAGTTTACAACTCACAGGGCATGGACCAATACTTCCCCTCAAACTAAAATGCCCGACGGTAAAAAAGAATCTGAGTAGTGACATATAGAGCCCTTAGTGGCCTGGCACCACAACAGATGTAAAAAAAAAACAAGATTCCAAAAAGGAGTCTTACTTCTTAAGAGGTGGTTATTCTTCATTTCTGTCCAGGTTTCTAGGATTCCTTCAATTTTCAAGTCATCACCATTCGCCGTTAAACTTAAGACAGACTCACGAAGAGCAATATGGCTAAATAAGAAAAAAGAAGCCATTCTCGTCAACCGGTTACAATAAAGCTAGATGAACACAACAATAACTTAGAAAAGTGAACATCAAACTTTATATGTGCTATACAAGGCAGTATTTAGGAGGGGAGGGAGGCCTTGTCAGAAACATAAGCATTATATTTAAAAAAATCAAATAAGGCAGCACTTTCCAAACTGGGAGGCGCGCCTCCCCAGGGAGGCATGGACTAGTCTATGGGGAGGCGCGAGTATTAGCCAGGATTGACAAAAAACCAAATGAAATTAAAACTACACTGTCACACGAAATATCTTAACCCTTTTGGATCAACAAAAAATTGGTAGAATCTGTAGTTTAGGTAATTTGGGCTTAACTAATAAATTTAAGAGGTAAAATAGTAATTTGCAATAGGTAGTAAAATAGGTAGTTTCCATATCTCAAGGTAGGATTAGCGAGATTTTATAGATTCTGGTGGATGCTCCTTTCAGGGTTGAACAAATAGACGATTGAAGATACAATCTTTGCGATTAATTAGTTTCTCAGATACGCACTTCAAAATTCGCCTCACAAGTAGAACACTTCATTTCGATTATTGTCTTCTTTATTTCTAGGGTACTACGAAGAAATCATTCTGGCTGAGACATCTTCTCAGTAGGGGCCTATCCCACGCCACTCAACTTGTCCCCAGGTGGCGAATAGAGGATCGCCCTGCAGATATTTAGGGTACCTCCATAGTAGGCATGGATCAAGGGGGGCTGGTCCCTGGGGGCTCATAGTAGAAACTAGGGCAACCTCACCCGGGGACGTAAATGCAGGTGGAGGAGGAAGAAGTCCCTCAAATGTACACTCAACAAGGCCCACTGGCGTGTTGACACGTCCAATGAGTACCAAACCTTCTCCCAGCAATGGGTTAAATAGCATAGTGATGCAGAAGACCATCGTGGGAGGATCCTCTATAGGAGTACAACTTCGGCAGGGCGTAAGATCCAGATCTATCGACAACGGCCTCTACAAAGGGTTGCCTCGACCCTTTCGGGGTACCCGCAAGACTGGGGACCTTGTGGTTAATTCTATTCCCAAGAATTATCAATGGACCTTAGACGTAGAAAAATTATGAATACGGCTACGGCGTTCCCAGCAAGCGACGCGGCCCCCTCGGCGCGGTTGTTGAAAAGTAAGCAAGCCAAGTATACTACGGCGTTTCCGACAGGCGATGCAATTTCGAATATGGCGACGAAGTCGAAAAATCTACAAGCCGTATCCTTGGGAAAATCAACTACAGTCATAAAACAAGCAAAATCAAGAATAACTATTGGTTGTTGGAACGTCAGATCTGTTAAACAAGAAGCTACACAAGCTCTCCTTGTTCATGAGAACGAGAAGTATAGTCAAACAGTTCGTGGTAACGAACTGTAGTAAGCATGTTTAGATTCTCTTTTTTATGTCCATCACACATTATGTGTTTTCAATGTCAATGTTTTTTTCTTCGGAATTTAGGAAATATATTTGCATATCTTTAAAACCCTATAAATTGGGATTGAGCAAAGTTGTGAAGCTGAAAACAATTTTGTTGTTCTTCCTTTAAGCAGAAGGTCTATTTTGTAAGGTTTCACTTTTATAACACACATATTTTAAAGGTCATCATAGGTCAGGGCCCTCTAGAGGGATAAGTAGTGGAGGTAGGTACTTCCCTTTTGTGTCAATCCACTCCACTGTCAATATTATGGAAGAAGTGATATTTACCAAAAATTGTTTAGAATCTTAAATACAGATTTTAGCCTACAAATGAAGTAAGAATTGTTTTCTTTATATATTTCTTCTCTCTAGTTAGTTCTCAAGGCGAATTACCCAGGCTATAATTTACTTTAAAATATTTACACATAATGGAAAAGAGGAAAAGTATTAGGAAAACAATTTATACTTTATAATATGCCGATATTTTTTAGCTAAAACATTTGAAGGTGTTTCTATAATGGTTTATCCTAACCAGAACCGTTCAAGGGGGGGGGGTCACCTTGGCAGTTGCTCCGAGTGCCGTGGAGGGCGTTCCGGCTGGGAGTCGACTATTTATATCTAATTTTTCACTTTGATTCTGTTTTATTTTTAAACTGGGAAGGAGGGAAAGGGGGATGTAATTAATTTTTCCTCAGACATCATCTACTCTAGGAACGGCTCTGGGTGGTACTCAAGGAACTGGATGGGAAGAATAAAAACCTGTCTAAGATACGTGACTGACATAACCGGACCGGATCTGCTCTCTTTAATTCTGAAAAGAGGGCGCTTATAACCCCGACATTGTGTGCTAAATTCCAATAAGGAAAAAGTGCGAATATTCAAAGAGAAAAAGCGTATTATTTCCGCTAACATTGAGAAGCGATAGTTAAAATTACATTTTAGCGTGATATGTTCCAAAAAGTGTAATTTATCTTTTTACTACATGACAAGGGTGGATAATATTATTTCCTTATAATAAAAAAAAAATCGGAAAAACATGGAAAATTTTGATTATATCAATGAATTATGATTTGACGATCCCTCCTCCCTAAACAGGGTTAGATATAACCCTAGGTTATCAACTAAAAGTGTATTGATTCTATGGTTTTCTCTAGTGTAGTCAATTATTATACCTATTTCTCATAAACTTGCTTCTTATTAACAGAGTACCCTAAATCCCCAAGAAACTTAGTTTAGCTACTTTTTGCTATCTTTGAAAAGGAAAATAGGTTAGAAAAACGGACCTTTGGAGACAGGTCTACAGATTTGTCCTAGGAAGCTATTTAAAAGCACGTACCAAGCCCATTTTAATCACACTTTAAGAAAATAAGCGTGAATCTGCGTAGGTCTCCCTATATTCTCAATTGAACATCCGGCTATGGCCTAGATTTCAAGTTCTTGACCTGGAATTTCTTAGCTTCACTAAGATTTTCTAACCTCGGAATGATTGCATAGTTTTTATACCTTTTTTCTTTATCTTTCCCAATTTTCATGTTTATCCTTGCGGACTGTGAAAACCACTTCGAAAGCTAACAATTTAAGCTAGAAATTGGACATAGATTTGACAAGAGGTTTCTGGTAATCATAAAGCAGGGGGAAAGTGAGGAGGCACCTGTGCAATTCAAATTTTGAGATAGCAATTCGGTTTAAAGTAGTTCAAACATCAGATAATAAAAACTCCGGGATCAACAAAACCTCCCAGGGCCTGGGAGCAGGCGTTAAAACTTATGCCCTGGTAGCATATATGTTTCTTATAGAAGGGATGCTCGTATAAACATCAGAGATGGCTCAATTGATTTGAAATTGAAAGTTCTAGTTCACTTTTTAAGATTCAAAACAGAACAGAGGACAACTACCCCACCACGCCCTCTTTTCTCTAAATACATCAGACAATGTTTTTGAAATAGCCATTTTGTGAAAAATTGTTGAAAAATCATATACCAAAAGCTCCGGGGTCGACACAACCCTCTTGGCCTGGGTGCAGGCGTCATAAGTTATGCCCTGGGGCTTTTATGGTTCGTATAGAAGGGATGCTCGTACAAACTTCGGAGATGGCTCATTTGATTGGAAATTGAAAGTTCTAGTTCCCTTTTAATAGTCAAAAGAGATCAGGGGGCAACTAGCCCTCACTCCTACGCCCTTTTTCCCCAAACCCATCTGATAAAAATTTTAAGATTGCTATATTGTTAAAAATAGTTCAAACGTCCGATAATAAAAACTCCGGGGTCGACAAAACCTCTAGGGTCCGGGGGTAGGCGTTATAAGTTATGCCTTGTTTTTTATATGGTTCTAATAGAAGTGATTTTCGTATAAACATTAGAGAGGGCTTATTTGATTGGAAATTGAAAGTTCTAGTTCGATGTTAAAGATTCGAAAGAGACCAAAGGGCAACTAGCCCCCCACGCCCTTTTCCCCCAAACCTATCCGATAAAATTTCGAGATAGCCATTTTGTTAAGTTTCGATGTTTATTTCCTTGTTTTAGTGAATATAAGCCACCCTTTTAGATTAATAGGTAAAGGTAAAGGTACAGGAAGAAAAGGTAAAGGTAAAGGTACAGGTAAAGGTAAACAGGAAGAAAGAACTCCTGTTTAACCAAGGCGGAGCTGAAGATTCTGATGGAGACTGACAGGAGCTCTGGGGATTTAAGCCACAATTCTTCAGGATCCGACTATCTTCCCAGCAGTGACAACGAAGTCGAGCCGTCTCAACTGGTATCAAAGAACTCTGAACCAAAACCCAAGGCTGTTCAGTCCGTTTCGAAGGACTTATCTCAGCAACCAATTTTAGAAATGCCTGAAGCTATTCCTTCGAGTGGTGAAGGTACCAGCAATGAAGCCTTTGAATCACAAAGTGAGGAGGCAGATACAACCGTGCATCAAGAATCGAGAGAGGGAACCTCAGACGAGGAAGAAGCTCCTCTTCCAGACCAAGTGGCTGAATATCCTTCAGAAAGTGAGGGAGGTATTCTTCTAAAAAAAACGTGCAGATAAAAGAAAGAAAAGAATAACCTCGAGAGCTTTAGGAAAAGAATATGAAAGAGCGCCGAGAAAAGGTGGAAAAAAACTAAGACACGAGAAATGAGGCCAAACCCTTGTCTTTCAGACAAATCAAGCTGTAAATTTTGCCAAACTTTCTCGGATGAACTAAGAAATAAGATCATTGTATCCTATTGGGAGCTTGGAAATAAAATCAGACAGAAAGATTGGTTGCCCACTTTTATTTTGAACCTGTTTCAGATCAGACTCTAATAGTAAAATCAAGAAAAAAGAAAACTGTTAGGTACTTTATGCCCCATGACAGGTAAAATGCTAGGACATACCGAAGGTCCCTCCTCCATGATCCTGTTAGCCTTTATCCTATTTTTGCCTGTAGTTTTTGTCTGCAACTGCTCCCTCTTTGTCACTTTATGGGGGTCTCCCAGGGATTCCTGGGAATTAAGAGTGATTGTATGTCAATTTCTACCTCTATCCTTTTCCATACAACTGGTTCGGTATTTATCTGAAGGCTCAATGAGAGTTAGTATGCTTAGGCTGATCAATGGCTACTATATATGCCCTGTAACTCCACCTTGTACCCTTCTATCCCAGCTGCTCCTTTGATGTTTTGTTATAGTCTTCATTACTAGTTCGAAACTATGCTACTGAGGCAGTTTTTCTTCTTAAGGATTGATGTTGTTTCCATCAATAACATTGAGATCCTGCTAGAGCTACTTGCCGCGACTTCGTTCCTCTAACAGGTAGCGGTCCTCATCCTGTCGATATTGTAATTGGAAAGTGTGGTCGCTGATAATGTAATTTTAACGATAGGCTTATTCCGAAGAAGGTCCAGAAGAATCAGATAGAAGAATGAGTGACCTGTGGATACTTCGTTCTCTTTGATTGGGGGGGGGGGTGGATTAGTGACGATGTTTTTTTATAGTTGACTTGCGGTGTATTGAGTGCTTTCAAGTATACAGTTTAACAACAACCCTGAGGGGATCAACTCTGCCAGGATCATGCTTTCATCATCTTATCATCGTGGAAGTAATGTTAACTAGCTGGGTACCGGCGGCCTCGCCGCCGGGCCCGAGCAAGATACGCGGCAGGCTTCTATATATGGATTCTCATTGTCCCTTGTGTTCTATTGCAGTTTTTTCATAGATACCGACCCAACAATAGCTGTACCAAAACGCATTTTGAGAAACGCAAAATCACTTCATCCGTTTCGTACACTGATGTTGGAAGTTGTATGCATTTAACAGTAGTTCAATGTTTCATTGGTGATATTTTTTAATTGTTTTGATGAATGTTATGGTGTCTTTTTTCTTGATTCCCTTTTTTGTCGTTTTCTCTATTTTATACTATGTCTGCGAGTACTTTTTGTATTTTCTGACGAGTTAGAAATAAATGTTTAAATAAAAAAAAAATCCTAGTTCAGAAGCCGGCATAAAATACGGCCATTTTGAATAAACACGGACTGTGTTAGCTTAAAAATCCAACGTCTGTCCAGTCCTTAAGACAATAGGACCTTAGACAATTAGAACAGTATGTAAGCTGCATTCTTAAATGATTAACTGTTGAAAGACGATTGTTATAAAGGTTTTCCAGGAAATACAACCTCTGTTTTCTTTTGAGCAAAAGGCTATTTTCAAAGACCTGGAAAAATAAAGAACTGACTAATTATTCGGAAAGTTAAGAGAGGCTATTTAATTAAAAAATTTCGCAATACAAACGTGAGAGCCTTCATAATTTCCACAGATCGCAAATATCCATTCCATGACTCGTATCAATAAATTTCTCAGGCTAGTTTATAATACAACTATCAAAATAGCCTACTTTTGCCTATCATTATTGCTGTGTTTTAATCAGTGTAATAAGCCTTTAATGTGGCCAGGCACGTACGCTGGGACTTCTATTTCCAGCTGTGGGGTCAATAACAATAAATGAGGTGAAATTAAAAGAAACAAGTTGTAATGTGTCAGTCGGGTATCAAAAGATCGTATCTCCATAGGTTGAATTAGGGTTTTGCTAAAACTGATTCAACACATCTAGCGCTGCGCTTAAGTTTTTCACCCCATGCACTGCCATGTTGGGTAGCTTTTCCTTCGGTCGATTGCCGTAAGGTACCACCGCCTGCTTGAAGCCATGTTTGGCTGCTTCACGCAGGCGCTCTTGCCCATTAGCCACCGCGCGTAGCTCACCGGTTAAACCCAGTTCGCCAAACACCAAAAGGTCGCGTGGCAGCACACGATCTCGAAATGAAGACAACACCGCCAAAAGTAAGGCCAGATCCGCACCGGTTTCTTGAATCCGCACACCTCCCACAACATTGGCAAATACATCCTGGTCTGCCAGCGTAATGCCGCAATGGCGATGTAAAACCGCTAAGTGCATTGCAAGACGCTGTTGATCTAAGCCAACGGCTACCCGTTAGGCATACCCGCCGGCTAGATCATCAACCAAGGCTTGGATCTCAACCAGTAGCGGACGGGTACCTTCCCAAGTCACCGTCGCGACACTACCCGGCGAATCCACCTCGCCGCGTTGCAAAAATATAGCTGACGGATTGGCGACTTCCTTCATCCCCTGGTCCGTCATGGCAAAAACACCCAATTCGTTAACAGCACCAAAACGGTTTTTGTGGCCACGCAAGGTGCGGTAACGACTACCTGCCGGACTATCCAACATCATGAAGCAGTCGATCATATGTTCCAGGACCTTGGGTCCCGCAAGACCACCCTCCTTGGTGATATGCCCCACCAAAATGATGACGGTGTCTGTTTGTTTAGCTAGGCGAGTAAAAAATGCTGCGGTTTCTCGCACCTGGGAGACCGAACCAGGGGTGGAGTCGATGGGGTTGGTTCAGTGCTTTGGTGAATTTCGTGCTTCTGGACGTGCTAGGAGGATGAAAATTGGTAGGTGTGTGACTCAGAGCTCTTATATTAAATCCTGACCGGCCTTAAGCCTCTGATTTCCTTTTATATCAATCTATTGATTCTTAGAATTTTGCTAGAGCTCATACTATATGAGCTCTTGACTCGTCCGGCCTCGTTACAAGTGCCATATGAGCTCTTAGCTCTTTTTTTTTTACAGTTTGTTTGTATAGACATGGTAGTGGTTTTGCCTGACTGAAAATATTGGCTGTTGTATTACTGCTCCGACGACAATATGCCTGATTATCAGCGCTATGTTAGCCACAAGAGACTTTTCTGTATTCTTGTAAGCTTTAGAGATAAAAATGTTTCTCTTGTTTTAACGACGGACAGTGTATGATAAGCCAGAGTAAACCTAACTGAAGTTAAGCTGGCGCTTCTTGGCGGTAATTTTAATTGTTTTATATAAGAAATTGGTCTCTGAATGGTTCATATTTTCAACCCCAAAAGTCCCTAAAGTCTCTACTTTTTTTCCCTTTTGCCTGTATGATCTCCTGCAACTTAGACTATTGTGAATAAATAAGTTATTAACTATACTGTAAATGATTGTGACATGTAAAAGATAAAACCTTGTATAAAATTCAATAATTGTGATGAATTTCTCCCTAGTTAAATTCACATCTTTTACGGAGCTTGTCTATGATTTTCTTAAATTGCACAATAGGAAACATAAAAAAAAAGAAGATCAATAGGGAATTCTTTTTGGAAGATAGTGAAAATTTAATTTGAATGAATATTTTGGCCCAATGTCCTAGGTCCGTCTTGTACAAAATATTTGTTTTTTTCGATAGGGGCATAATAAAGAAAATACGGAGGAGAATGATCAAAAGCGCATTTTTTTTGAATAAGAAGGGTTTGAGAAATTCAGGATTTCGGGGAGAAACCTGGGCCCTGGGCTCTCTCCCTACATAAATCTCCGGAGCGGAGGAATCTCATTCATTCTTT
The DNA here is from genome assembly GCA_010016025.2 of Alatinidae sp. Z8VKAUB7J3. Taxonomy (NCBI): domain Eukaryota; kingdom Metazoa; phylum Cnidaria; class Cubozoa; order Carybdeida; family Alatinidae; species Alatinidae sp. Z8VKAUB7J3. Next base: position 206,143,004 of record JAAAKM020073195.1, read on the forward strand.
TGAAATACGAGGTCACTTAAATGCTTTGAGACATAAATTGAAAAAAAAAATAAAGACGGAATAAAAGATAGAAGTAGTATGCGGGGATGGTAATGGCTGAATTCTTTGTATTTGATTGCCTTGAACTTGTGAAGTCTATTGATATATTTTAGAGTGCCCTTAAAATGTATATTAAAATGTTTCGCTGCTCCAAAGTCTGAAAATATAAATCTAACTATATGCAGTTACTGTGCTGCACAACACCCCATACCATATCTGATAAAATAGGATAATTGCATGGCATAATACAACCAAATTTTATGGCTTTGTCTGATATATAAAACCTTATACTTTAATACCCTCTGCTTTGATTATTCCAAATTTCTTTCTTTTCTTTCTAGATTTTAACAAATAATTTCAACATGTCTGGCAAATCTGCAACGCCCATCACTCGAAGATTCTACAGTACCAATGATCTCATGGGGGTCCTCGACAGTGGTGACAGTGCAGAAGCTGAGAACATTTGGACATTTGAATGCGCATGGGAGGTAGTTAACAAAGTTGGTGGGATTTATACAGTTATCCGGTCGAAGACCGGGATTTCTGTTGAAGAGATGGGTAATAGGTATGTACTAATGGGTCCATACAAAAAACAATTTGCTCGAACAGAAATCGAGGAGTTTGCCTACATCGGCAGAAACGCCAGGGCCACGGACAGAACGAGCAGCACGGCGAAGCAAAGATTGGCGATCCGGCCGCGCTTGGGATCGCGTAGCACCGTTGAAAGCGCCGACCCCAGCGCTAGCCAGGTGGTGTTGGCGACTATGATAACAAGGCCGAGAGCCATGATCTTGACCGAGGCATCCATGTAGATATCTGCGTCGACAAGCTGGTGCCCGGCATAGACCGCACCGATCGCGGCAAAGGCCTTGGGATTGGCGATCGCCAGGATGTAGCCACTAACAAACGCCGGGGATGGTCCGCCCTCCGCGCCTCTTGACAGAACCGGCGCGGTCGCGATGCGGTAAGCGAGATAGAGGATATACGCGCCGCCCAGCAGGCTGAGAAAGGGCACCATGCCGGGCAACGCCAGCAGCATGCCGGTGACACCGCTGGCGATCAGCAACAGCACGGTGAAGGTGCCAGCCATCACCCCTGCCGCAAATCGCAAGCCGCCGGCAAAACCATAGGCGGCCCCGACCGCCGCCGAGCTCAATGTCGCCGGGCCGGGACTTCCCATCAACGGCAGCGCCGCCATCCAGAGCAGGATCAATTTTCCAACCATGGCGCCTTCCCGTCGTTACGATGCCAAGCCCGGGCAAACTAGACGGGACAGTGCCCTATCGTCTTGAACAAATGTGCGGCCACATCCTCTATGCGGCGTCCCGTCGGTACCGCGCCGGCGCCACACCGATGTGCTTCTTAAAGACCCTGCCAAAAGCCGCTTCGGACTGATAACCCACCCGCTCCGCAACATCGATCATCGGCAGGCGGGTATCGATCAGCAGGCGCCGGGCCAACTGCATGCCTAATGCGCACAGGTATCGACGCCATGGTGGGTTCGCTCGATCCTTTTACAAACTTCTATTCAGAGTCAGAAATTGAGAGCTATCGTTTTATTACCGAAGGCCGCTACAATGGCATTGGAGCCCTAAGTAAAAAAATGGGCGATTACGTCACAATTACCGAACTCTATAAGGATCAGCCCGCCGATCAGGCCGGTTTGAAAGCCGGCGACCAGATCATCGCTGTAGACGGTAAGAACGCTAAAGGCAAAACGCCCGATCAACTCAATGAATTTCTACGCGGTTTTCCCGGTACGCAGGTAGAGTTGACGATTCGTCGTCCGGGGGAAACCGGCAACCTGGATTTAACCTTGACCAGAGGAGAGGTCAGCGTACCGAACGTTCCCTACTATGGTATGGTAAGCGACGATATCGGTTATGTAGCGCTAACCACTTTTACGCAGCAGGCCGGTAGAAATGTTAGCCGCGCCCTCAAAGAGTTGCAGAAAGATAATCCCGATATGAAAAGCATTATTTTCGATCTGCGGGGCAATGGCGGCGGCCTGTTGAGCGAAGCGGTCAACGTTTGCAACGTATTTATCCCTAAAAATGAATTGGTCGTAACGACAAAAGGCAAAGTAAAGGATTGGGACCGCAGCTTTTCCACGCTCAATTCTCCAGTTGATTTAGATATACCGCTGGTCGTTTTGATCGATAAAAACTCCGCTTCTGCCTCGGAGATTGTTTCCGGCGTTATTCAAGATTACGATCGCGGCGTCTTGATGGGGCAGCGCTCCTACGGTAAAGGTTTGGTGCAAAATACGCGCGATATCGGCTATAACGCCCGGGTCAAACTGACCACGGCCATTTCGTCAGCGTCACCACAATGAAGTAGCAAAATAAAAGCTAAAACTTTTTTCTTAAATTTGACAGCGCTCTCCGTCCGTAAAATTCAAGCACTGGCAATCGTGTTGATTCCCAAAGACAATTATACCTTCAAAGGAATACCACATCTCCTTAAATTGGTTTGGTGCCATTTGTCTTAAGCTTATTTGTAAAGACACAAATTTCCTGAAATTTCTCATTTGCTACTACTTTTACCTGCATTTGGAGGTCTTTTTAATTAAAAAATGAATTCCCAATTTTCCCTAGTGTTTTTAAGTTAGGTATTGCCTTTGAATCCATTTGAATCTTGTACTTTGTACTTTGAGTCTTTGTTGTCAGTATCGGAAGCGACGAAGACACACTTCACTTCAAAACCATGTTGTAATTAGTTCCTTAATAATTTCTACTAATAAGAACTCAATGCAGGACAAAGCGGAGTAAAGCCAACACAGCTAAGCATACTCTTGCTCCATCCCAACTTATTCAAAGCTTCACTCTTTACCCCCTCCTATGTAGTTCTAATTCTCTTCAGATCCTTCCTTACAATCGCTTTCATTCCCATTCGGGATGAGAACTGCTTTGCGTTTGGCCTCAGATTGATGGCTAAAGGGTAAAATCAGTATTTTCTTAGGTAAGAAAATTCTAGGCTTCCCTCCCTCTGATAACCACTAAATTTTACGACTTTTCTTACGATTTGTGCATTCCTGTAATATTTTGGCTTTAACGTATATCCAGAGTTCTTAGGTAAGAATATTTGAAGCACGGTAACTCCCCCCCCTCGAAGGAGCGTTATGTGGTAGGATGGTGCCGAGAATTTTATGCGTTTCCCTCTTATGAACAGCTTTCTAAATAAGGTTAAATTTAAACAATTTTTCAGAATATACTTTCAAAATAAGTAAAATTTGGAGGCGGTACAATAATTATAAACAGGAGTTTAAATGAAAAACTATCTAGTTCTGTTCCAGATGCTCTGTTGAGGCCATGAGTTTCGATGAAATTCCGTGTTTTGAAAGAACTCCGAATACGAGTCCTTTGATGCCATGCATATTTCATTCCTTTTTAATTGAAGCATAACTTAAAACCCTCTTTCCTCATAAAAGGCTATGCCATCCTTCCAAGCTTTGCAATGCGAAGTAAGGATAGCTGTACTCAACCGGTCAGGGGAAAAGTAGAGCTCCTAAGCCATGAAGACTAAAAAAAATTAAATAAATCTTACCACCCATCCAAGGCGAAGGCGGTTGCTTTTCTACTGAATTCGTGGAATGGTGACTTCTCTTTCCTGAAAAATAAAATTCGGTCAAAAGAAAGGCTAAGACACGTGATTAGTTAAAGTAAGCCCATTTGAAAGAATCCTGGTAATTCTGTTTAAGCATACAGTTTACGATAGTACATTTTCAAGTTAATAAACAGGACCATGCAAAAATGCATTATTTTGTGTAAGTTATATAAGCCGTTCCAGCTCAAAATGTATCACACTGTTACCCAGTTGCCATGTGCCTCATACTATCAACCATAAAATTCATTAATGGCTAGTATCTGGCCATGAACATAAAAACTGCAGAAAATCATGAGGTTGATAGAATGTTTTTTAAAAGGCGAGTAGGAGGCCTTGTGTTGGAGGGGATTGACGAACAAAAAATTACAAAACGCAACGAAAATTAATTTAAATGGTTGTATAAAAATTATTATATTGCTGATCCATTTCTGTAGTTATATCAAAATCTCCTGAATCTTGTAAAATATATTTGATTCTGAACTACTACGTAATTCCAAAAAATATTTTGAATTCCGGGAAACACCATCAGCCATAAGTGTTTCTCCAGTTAGTTAATATTATCGAAAATGGATCAATTACGGTTCCAAATGAAGTCCAAACTGATGGGCCTAAAGATAGGCACTGTTTTTGAAGAGAGTGAAAATATAACCTTTTTTGGGTCTATTAAGATTGCAGTAGCTTTAGAGCAGGACCATGGTATCTCGTATTTAGTTTTTGTGAACTATTATAGATAGAGCTTTATCCAATTCATTAGACTAAATAAAATCTTGCAAGTTTGTTAATTGTAATCAAAATTGTGATATGATGATTGTTTTATCTCATTTGCTATAGTAAAAGATAATAACCAAGGTTTTAGTCAACTTTTCAGCTTCTGTCTTTTTTATGCTAGCTTGTTTAACCCACATTTAGAAATAGCATTTGAACAAGTTTTCTTATACACGTGAACAGGTGTTATTTAAATGTTCCTTGGAGTTTTAAATATATGTTGTGGCGTTAATACTGTTTATTTACCTCTTATTTCTGGCCAGAAAACATAATTTGGCTCCTCGATGGTATTACTTGCTTTTGAGCCAGTTACTATAAACCAGTGCTTCATTTGTCGCATTTAGAGTAAAAAAATGTATTCATTTTTCATGGGCGATTATAGACAACTTTTTCCCAATCATTAGATCAAATTATTGAAAGGCCGTTAATTCTAATCTAAATTTTGAAAGGAGAATTCCTTTGTTACATTTGATTTCGTCCTATAATATTTTAGTCCTTTCTGTTCCATATTGTTGTATTCCATTCCATACCATCCTATTCTATTCTATTCCAAATCCTTGTGTTCCATATCATTCTATTCTAGTCTGTTCCATATTGTTGTATCCGAAAATTCTAACAAACCCTCGTCAATAGGTATAATTAAGATCTTTAATGTCACTGCTCGATCGGAAGGCCAACGTTCTTGTCATCCACTCCGATAAGAAGGGCCACAATCTAATTTGAATCTCAGTTCCATAAGTCAGGGATTGTAATGAAATTGTAGAATTTGTAGGTTACAGGGGCTGTAGCTTTCCATAAAGTTTTGGGAATGGACGTCTAGTTATTACCGTTGTGAAGGAGCTTCCGCCTTTTGAATGAAAAAAATTCGGATAGAATCTCCTTAAATTTTCGTATTGGAAAAAGCGAAAGAAAAAAAAATCAATAAAACTTTGAGTAAATTTAAAACTTAAAACGAAGAGAGACAATGCTTCGGTGAAAAGACGCCGTGAAGTATTGCACCAACTATGACCCGTTTGTCGAGGTTGAGGAGCAACATAAGCGACAACGTGTATAAGATTGAGCGCGGGTCTTCAAAAGACGTTACAAAAGTCCTAACTGTTAATGCCTACCGAATCCCTCATGGATATAGACAAAAAGACTTTGGCAATTTTCTCAGACGATCCAATCGAGCACATACACTCGAGACTACAACTGTAGCAACTAACACTTTTATGGTCAGCGTCATCAATTCTGGAAAACATGGGGGGGGGAGTCTATTTTTTATAATCTAGGAGGCATCAAACATATCGGAAAGTAGCATGCAATAAATAATTTCTTAGTGATACGTTTTTCGTATCACCGTGTTTTCACCGGCAAGCATAAAACACGCCATACCATAGATATTCCCAATATATATAGATATACATGATTCCATTACTGATGTGGAGACAAGGTCAATAATCGACTCGATGTACTTTTTTAACTCTTCCAAATGTTATAATTGTTTCACTCACAAAAATACACATGTATATATTTACCCTGTCCTATCTATTGGCTGCCATTGAGCATATTATAGGAGTAATACAATGTGATAATTTTCTATCCCTCTTATCGGGAATAACTCTAGTATGGTGCGTTTTAAGCTTGACCGTGAGAATATAATGATATGAATAATGTTGCCTGTATAACAACTTGTCTTTGCAAATTCACTTAGCCCGCTTGGTAAATTGGTTCAATCCGTTTCTAGTATCCTATTTAGTTCTCAAGGTAATTAAAAGATTCTGGTTTCTACAAAATGCGGCTTTTCTTGCTTATTGGCAAACACGAGCATAAATACTCCGTAAACTAACGTTGTGTGCCATAACATCTTTTGAGTTACCGCCATTGCTAAACTGTTGCATGCGAAGTTGTTGATTGATTAGGGAAGCATCTGGTTACTTGATTTATAATGTTTAAATAATTGAAAAAGTCTATACAATCCTTTAAGAGCTCAACACAAAAGGTAACTTCAGTCGTCGATTATCGATGAATTTAGGCAGTAAAATATCGACGGTCGATATTTTACTGCCTATATTCCTCTTATTAGTTTTCTTCGTTCTTATCCTATTTGTCTCCTGATCATTTTTGTTTTTCCCCTTGCCTTAAATTGCTAAGACTTGATATTTCGCTGTTCAAATTTTTCGGGACCCACTTCTCATACACGGGACAATTTTGGTTCTTTTTAACTTTGGATGTTGCTCCTTACTTTTAGTTGAAGTAAGTCTACTTAATTATTTTTCAAATAATGCCGGAAAATCGACCGTTTCTTTGTTTGTCTGACTCTGTGTGTGTGTGTGTTTTTTGTCTCTCTTTCACCGTACCTGTGTGCCTGACCGTGTGTTTGCCTGTCTGTGTGCGTCTGAGTGTGTGTTTGCCGGTCTTTCTGTTTGTCTTTGTGAGTTTGACTCTGTGTGTTTTGTCTCTCTCTCACACCGTGTCTGAGTTTCCGTGATTGTGTGTTTGCCTGTCTCTGTGCGTTTGTTCACGACAGGGGGTGCCACCAGGAGAGGGAGTCGGTAAATTGTGCCACTCTGGCGTCAACTGCTACGAGTCATCAGAGGAAACTCTGAAGTTTTTCTTATAATTGGGAAGTTTTTTTTTTATCAAGTTTAACCGATCGATTCTAGTGTAAACGGATATTTTTACCAGAAATCGACTGAAAAATGATTTAGCTCTGATAAAGCACGCCAGAGGGTGCTGTGTGCCAAGGTGGTGCGAACTGACAATATATACCACGAGGGGTGGCTTGAGAAAACACGATCTGATGGATTTAAAGCATGATTTTTATCATGAAAATATTTGAAAAATGCTTTAAGAATGATGAAGGTGCCGTGTCTCACCCATAATTTATCACGGTTGCGGGAACTATCATGGAGGCATCACGTTGGGGTGGATTGCTAAAACACGACCCAATGGAATCATAGTATAGTTTTTATCAGTCCGATAGTGTCAGAGGAAGGATAATATGTATCTTAGAGAAGTCACAGCGACAACTTTTTTAGTGTTACTCCTAGTAGTACTTTGAGGGCTTGCAAATTGGAGAGGATCAATTTTTAACATCAAGGCCTTACCTTCAAAACAGCCATCGGAAGAAGGTCGACAAAGTTGGCCATCATCTTTGCTAAAATAATTAAGGAAAATTCATAGCTATATTTAAAAGAAAAATAAAAACTCATAAAGAAAAAACATTCTGAGAACAAACTGGAAACAAACTCGAAGCCTTTTAATAATCAAGAGGAAAATTCAAAATGCAGAAAATAAATTATGAAAGGAAAGATTTTAAATAAGTTGTGAGAAACACTAGTTCCTAAAAATTAAATTACTTCCTCCCATAGGTTAAACTCCATAATCCAGGCATAGAAGGATGGCTCCTTGTGGTACGCCTGCCACTGCTGAATTCATAGTTTGGTTGACCTCATAGTACTCGTAACTATTTTGTTTAAAAACCCTTAATGTACGATTAAATTAGGAATACTGTTAGGAATCAAGCCAATGCTTATTGGTCCGACCAATAATTTTGGAACAGCTGTCCATTTCAATCCTCAACTTCAGCAAAAGAGCAAACAAATTATGCAACTTATTTTCTTTTTCGGCTCGTTTAATATTAAAACAGGAATTTTGTTTTTCCTTTCTGAAAATTATCAGAAATATTATTGCACCTCCGAACCAGGAGGAGACAAAGTATTTTTTCTAAGTAAGAAGGCGGGCCTCCAAAATAAAGGAATCCAAAATATTAATATATAAACTTTTTATTAATATTTAAGAGGAAAATTCAAAAACACACTAAATAAATTATTAAAGGAAATATTTTTTATATAGGTAGAGAGAAACTATTTTCAAAAATTAAAGAAAAAGAGATTCATCGTAAGGGAGATACAAGAGCTACATGGCAAGTTATCAATGAGTTCATGGGTGTTCTGTGAATTTCTTCGAGTGATAAAAATATAGTTGTGAATCATTTTGGTCAGTTTTATTCTCAAATTGGATTGTCTGTTCAAGAGAGTGCAAGATGTGACAGGGAAAATGTTATCAGTGAGGAATGCAAGGACTCCTCGTGGTGACAGTGTTGAGTTCCAGTTTGAAAAGTGTACAAATGATAAAGTGATTAATATAGTGAAAACATAAAAATTGAAATCTGCTAGGGTAGATGGAGTAAATCTCAGTACTTTTAAAGCTATTGTGACGTATATACTACCATGTATCCTAAATATTATCAACTTGTCTTTAGAAACAGGGACCTTTCCAGAAGCGGTAAACCAAGCTAAAGTTATCCCGCTTTATAAAGTGGGTATCAGGTCAGATGCCGGTAATTGGCGATCAATTTCGATGCTGCCTCTATTTTCAAAATATTTAGAAAAAGTAATTCATCGTTATCTAGATGACTATCTCAAGGAACACGGCCTACTCAGAGAGACCCAATTCGGGTTTAGAAAGGGTCATTCAACTAGTCATGCTGCCATTCATCTTGCTGATATTATGAATAATTTTTTTTGAAAAAGGTGAGATCCCCCATACAGTATTTTTTGATTTTAAGAAAGCATTTGACACAGTATATTTTAGAATTTTATTGCAGAGATTAGAATGCTTGGGTATTGAAGGAGTATGTTTCAGGTGGTTTGAAAGATATTTACGCGGGAGGTCTATTAAAGTGATGATTGCTGATGTATTTTCTTTCATAATGTTGTTCCTTTGAAATTCAAGTTTGTCATTAGGCAAAAATTTAAATGAAAATGGAATGAAACCAAACTGAAAATTTAAGCTTCAATTTTAAGCTTAAATTAAACCAAAATTTAAGCTTTTGTAATCTATTGAGTTTGAATAATAGTGCCAAAGCTTGATAGAAAATCAAGCTTGATGTGTCTCGTTCAAACGCATTTCCAGTGAAAACATGCTGAGTTAGGAGCAGTGGGAAGGAAAAGTCTTTTTTTCAATTTAATATTTAAATTCATATTCGGTTTTTAAATTTAAAATCCTCTCTACCTATATTTTTAGGATATGTAGAGCCTGAACAATGTTTTTTTCAATTTAATATTTAAATTCAAATTCGGTTTTCAAATTTAAAATCCTCTCTACCTATATTTTAAAGATATTTAGAGCCTGAAAAATCTTTTTTTCAATTTAATATTTAAATTCAAATTAGGTTTTCGAATTTAAAATTCTCTCTACCTATATTTTCAAGATCTGTAGAGCTTGAAAAATCTTCAGATAATTGGCTTTGCTTGAAAAGTTTTCTCATTGTTTTCTCTTCAAATATAATTTGCTCTCTGTATTTTTAGTCTCTGTGCAATGTTCAATCAGCTAAAATTCTAGTTCAGAAGGCTCAACCTAGTTCAATCTATTCTTGCAGCGTAAGGCCGTATCGAGGGGGGAGGAGGCTTTGCTGGGTATGAACCCCCCCTGCCCAAATTTTTGTTCGACTTACGAAAATGAAACAAAAATGCATATAAACAAACTTTTGATGTGTTTTTAAACTTAGTTTATGTAACCCCGTCCCATCTAAAAAAAAATATTCCCCTCCCTATTCCAAACTTTTTAATTTCCATCAAAAGCTTTGAAACTACTTAATGGTTCATTAGATGCAGCACAGTGGGGGTTGGCTCGAATTCCATTTACAGGTGGGGGTTGGCCTCTACATTGGGGGTTGATATATGCAGGTGGGGGTTGTCAACCAGTCTAAATTAAATTTTGTACATGGTGATATCCACTTCAAATTAAAAGATGTATTAGTGATTCTGGTTCACCCAACTTAAGTTTTTCTCACAAGAAGGTGGGCGTTTGGGTGTTTTTCTTCAAGGAAGTGGCAGTGTGAAACCTTTCAAGTGATGAAATGTTTTAATGGGAGAACTCTGAATTAGTGTTTCTATTTAAATTATTGGTGGGAAGCGTCAATTTGAACTTTTGAGAAATTTATGCCAAAAAAATTCTTCCAGATGGGGGTTGGCCTTGGGGATTGTCTTTGTAGGTCCAGATCCCCTTCAGAACTATGGGGATAGCCCTGCAAGATCGAGACTGGCTTGGTTCAGGCAGGGAATGTTACTTTATGTGCAGACCATAGACAAGCGAATGGCATTGGCAAGAAATGCAGGTCATAAAGCTTTGAAATTAGAAGAAAATGCTGGCAATAATATAGGCGGTAAAGCTCAAATCTAAATTAAGACCTTACATCTGGTAGGGCTGAGCCCCACTAGCCCCATAGCAGGTGAGGCCACTGCTCCTTTCATGTACTTGTGATGAGTAATGTAAGAATATCTAGCAGCATCACCTCCTCCTCTGGATAGTTCCATAGAGATGGTTAAAGAGACAAGCTGCCCGCCCCCCCCCCCCCCCCCCAAAAAAAAACAAAAATTTTAAATATACCTTAGTATAATGTGTGTTTCTTATTTTGATATCAAAATATGCCATGAATAAACAGTAATAATTCATAAGAATAAAAAACTAAATTCAAACATAAAAATATTCTGCGAATATACAATAATAAAAAAGAACTAAATTCAAAGTCAAAAATATTCCAATAATCTATATCAAGATTGACCATTTTAGTTTATACTAATTAAAATCAACTTTTTTTTTTCAATAATTTCAGAATCACGCATGAAAAGGTTCATTATCCCAGTAGACCGATAAAATTTACATTCCTTATCAGATATTGCTACACAATTTATCTTTTTAGAAACCTCATAATGGTTAATAATATGGGCTATCTAGAAAGATTCTTTTTAGCTTTAGCATATTGACCTCCGCGACATTACTCTTAGTGGGAGCCTGTATCTTCTTTTTTTTTCTGTTTTCTGAGTTGACATGAGTTTCTAAGATTCAGACTCTTCTCGGACTGCTATGTAATAATGTTGGGGTGATTTTCAATTTTTTTGGAAAAACTGAGATAATGAATGGAATAATTTTGGTAAGTTTTAGTTTCTGTGCTTGTTAGTATTTAGATAAGTGTTTCAACAATAACGAGTAGATGGGTGTGGAGGCGATTACCCTTTTGCCTTGAGGGACACATAATTGATTCTGTTGCTCCCCCATATTAAAAGAAATGCTTTCTTGGTGGAAACAAGATCACCTTACCGGTAAGGCAGCATTCAGGGGGTTACCAGGTTTCACCCCTCCCCCACCCCCCCCCCCCCCCCCCCCCACCCCCCCACGCGCCCCCCCCCACCCCCCCTTCCCCCAAACTACAGTATTGCCACAATACCTAAAGCTACACCAGATTATTATAAAAAAAAAACTGTAAAAGTGACTTTTTGCAGCTGAGCTCAGTTGTGATACTTCAAAATGAGTTATGTTATAAGGAATGCACTAAGGGAAAAAATTACTCTTTAATGTTTTGCATCAGTTATGAACCACCAATTGTCGACACCCAGAATACTTTTTGCTTTTTCTTTTTTTACATATATGTGTAGAACCATTCAAGACAGGGGAGAGAAAAAAAACATTATATCGAAGACAGATAAAACTAAAGTCAGTTTTTCTGTTCCCACGTTGGGCCTCTTCGGTTCTCAAATGAGGGCAGAACCTTGTTAACTTCGGTGCCCAAAAAGTTATTGGTATTTAGAAACAAGGATACCGATTTTAATTTTAATGCATAGAAAAATTCATATTTATTCAATATTACACCCCCTCCACCCTCCCAAAAGACAAAACCCCAGTAGTAAGGACTAAACATTTATTGTTGCTAGAAAGTATCAATGGCTTGTTTTCTCTTATTTACAGAAATACTATCTTGTCTATTTTATTCATATTCAGATCAAGAAACTGTTACAATCGAATTTTAGATGGTTATTCAACTTTCTAAAGATGGTATAGTAGCAAACGCTGAGACTTACTCTTCGCCTTCAGCAATGTAAATTTTGGTGATCCCCTTGCAGGGAAACGGTCCATAAGGAGTAGTGATCTTGCTCTCTAATGACTCTTCTTTCTTTTTGACAGACCAATTAACGTAACTTCCATCATTGTGAGCACTAACAAGCTCCTCGCCTGGCTTCTTCCAAGCTACACTCTCCAATTGCTGATTTACGGACCATACCTGAAGAAAATAAAATTGTTGAATGTTCTAAAGTATAGTCAGAAGGTTGTACATCCTGTCCATGACCTACCAAAATATTGCCATGTCCTACTCGTGGGTCATGTGTCTCGCGTAGGGTATTGCGGTCTTAGACCCATAAACAATCCCTAAAACTTTTTCAAGCTATTTCCAAGCTTGTATCTTTGAATGTCCCGCCAAATTATTATATTTTCGTGAATGGTGGCTATCAATGCTATTTAGATAGCAATGTCGTTTCCTCCATGCTTACAAAAACTGTTTACTAACAATTGGACGGTGGGAAAAAGTCTTATATTTATACATTATACTTTTCCCGCATTTTTCAGCCAACATTGTGGCTCTTTAACTCCTACATGGCGCTATCAAACACTTCCTGAATTAGTTGATAAAGGAACTTATTAGTTTTGTTCCCCAGCTTACCGACGTTTAGTCTCTAAACGTCGCTACGCAACGGGCTACGTCGTCTTTTACATGTTATTCCTATTTAGTAATAAGTCCATTCGTTCATTTTACATTGCTAAATTACGGTATATATTTTACTATGTATCATAATTGTTTCCACAAACTTACCCAACTTCTTAAAATCATCAATTTTTCTTTAATTTTCACAGGTTTTTTTTTATATTTAACTTTTAATTATGAATTTAAAGAAAATTCATGAAAATCTGACATAAAAATTTCGGATTCTAATTAAAATTTTCAAGTTGCATTAGGTGATCTGAGAATTGTCTTTGATTGTGTTCAATATAATTATTACTTAGATTTCGTTCAATTTGAAATCATAATATATGATGGTGAACTAGCAATTTGATTCAATACTGTTATCTAAATAATATGCTTGAAAGAGGAAAATGAGGGTTGTATGTAGAAGAGAGGACTGTGAATCGCAGGATTAAGGTTCTCGATCACGGAAATTACGATCGTACCTTCTTTATTCATCCCAGCCGGTTCGATTCTGGCAATGACGTCCCTAGTGCACTTTCCGGGTGCCATACGGCACTTTATAAGGCTATTAACAAGACAAATATATAAAAGTCAATTATATATTAATTTTTTTTATGGAACCCTTAAACAGATCCCAATGATGTTCTAGCGCCCCGCCCAGCCTTTCTTTTCCAGAAATGGCAGACCAGTTTTTCTTTTTGGGTACCATATGGCACTTTATAATGCCGTTTTTTTTATAATGCCAAGCTTTTGCACAACTCTCTATGATGTTCCAGCGTTCCGCTAGCGGCAAAAAAAATAGTGCTAGCCTTGCATAAAAACAATTTTTCTTGTTTTTGAAAGTAGGGGGTTGTAAGTGTTCTGAGTGTTCTGAATGGGATCTCCGAGATTGGCAATTTCGACGGTGTACTTACCGTTTCAATCCGATGTCATTTTCCGGGCGGTTTTCGGCCCTTTTTCAAAATTCCTGTAGTTTTGTTTTCAAAATAGCATTTTATTATTAAGATTAATCCTAATGATAGTTACCATTCCTGAATTAGCTACAAATGACATTCTTCTCCCAATAGACTGTTTTTAAAAAATGTCTTTTTTAACTTTTGGTTACTATGGGCCGTGGTCCGTTCTTTACTAGGTTGCATATGTCGCTGCAACCATAATCATAATCGGCGCAAATTTTCAAAGGATACAGGGGTACACACACCAGGAAACTCGTTTTAATATTACTCAGAAAAGGAGTTGGAAAACCTTTAACTAGCTTTTTTGCCGGATTGTCTGTCTCTGTAACAGATTCTGACAACCATAAAATAATGATGCTGATTAATGAAAACAAACTACGTCATCAATGATGACTTAATAATCAGACAAGCGTAGCCCACACAGTACTCGCTCTTGATTCCCGTTTCTTTTGGAGAGAGACCAGCCAGATCAGAAACAAAATAGGAAGTGGACTTTGCAAACAATTCAGTAGGCGTTGAATTTTATTTCAGGATACTTTGACTGATTAGTATAACTACAGCGAGTCTACTTCAGCGTAAGGTAAGATACATAATAATTAGAAGCTCTTACATGCCACACTTCTATAAAGACGTGGTGTTCGTGTCGCCGTGATTTACTGCCGCTGAAATGCGGAGGTGTGAAGCAGCTAACGGAGGTTGAAGGCGAGGGTGCGTTAGTTTTCCGCCACCTGGTGTTCAGCGCCACGTGTGCTGCACAGTTCCGCCATTCTAAGAACAGTTTCCGCCACGCTTGGCACAGTTTTAGTTATGCTTGTCAATTGTCATGCCTCACCTGGTGTATTGGATTTCTGAAAGCGGGCGCCCCCCCTCTGGTGACGGATTTCAAGAGGCGAGGATAAAGGATGACCTTCAAGCTTGTCCCTTCAAAGTGTTACTAGTTTTCGGGGTAGAAACCTAGAACTGGGGCTGTTGAGAAGGAAACATGAGAAGAAAACAATTCTTAATTCATAATATACAGAATAATTGTAGGCAACACATTTTGACAGTGATTCTACCGTATTTTATCGCCCCTCCTAATATGCAAATATATAGTCCATAGTATGTATTTCCCATATGCTTTTCCATTTCTTGATTTCGTCAGCATAGCACGAAATTGAATCAAGGTTTGAAAGTCATTTTCCTCCTACATCAAATTTGTGATACCACCAGGGTTCATCGCTAGGTTTGGCAGAGTTGGCATGACATGAAACCACCTCAGCATAACTTTGGTTTTGGCATAATATCGCCGCGTCGGTACAACTTTGGCAACGGAAATAGTTTGGTTCGTTGGCAACAATTTCAGGTTTGATGTCTGAAGTCGTATATTTCCCTATAGATTCTTTATTTCTGGATTCAACTGCCCTCTCTGGAGTAGAAAAGGAAATGGGTTCGTTTATCATTGCGTAAGGGCTCATTCCTGGATCTGAATGGGTTGATATAACACGAAATCACATCATGGTTTTCACCTTCTTTCTCCCTTGCAGCCAATTTTGGTGCAGTTTTCGAAGCTGCATCTTTCCCTGCAGTTTCTTTATTCTTAGATTCGGTTGCTCTTTCTGGAGTAGAACGGGAAATGGGCTTGTTCTTGTCATCGCGTAAGAGTTTTTTCACGTAAGAGCTTGCATAACATGAAACTACGTTTTTTTTCAAGTCCTTTCTCCCTTGAAGCAATTCCTGATATAGCTTTTGAAGCTAATTCTTTCCCACTGAATTCTTTATTCCTGGATCTGACTGCCCAATCTGGAATTGAACAGGAAATGGGCTCCTTTTTATTATTACGTGAAGCGATTATTCCAGGGTTTGACTCAAATGGCATGGCATGAAATAATATCCTGCTTTTTAAGTCCTTTTTTCCAGCATTAGATTTTAGTGCTGCTTTTGAAACTGTGGGTTTTTGGTTTTTGAACTGGTTGTTGATTTCTTAACAGAGCCCTTAATCTCACTAAGCTTTGGCTGAGCGGCACCATGCTAAGCTGCGGTATCCGCCCCGACTCTTGGCTAAAGCGGTGGCTTTGGCTCTGGAAGGGGAAGATGAGCCGACTGCCGCCCGGCTGGCCTGGTCGGGAGGCCGGGAACGATCTTGGATCACTGAAGAGGATGCGATTCGTATCGAGTGCGACTTTGAAGAAGCACTGAGGCGAATTCCGAGATTGCGAGACGGTGTGCACACTGGTCTTCAGTTACTAAAGGATGCTGGCTGCCATATCGTGGTGCTAACCGAGGCTAGTAGGCAAAAGGTTACCAATCTACTCCAACACCATGGGCTGTTCGATCTGGTAGATAGAGTTATCGAATCAAGGAAACAACGCCGGCTATTTCAGCGCGTTCTCCGTCTAACTAGTCAGCCGTCCCTTGCTTTCATGGTAGGCGATCAACTCGAAAGTGACATTCGGCCCGCTAAAGAAGCGGGGTTGCGGACGATCTATTTTCCGGGTGGATTTCGGCCGAGCTGGGAGCCGACTGAAAGCGCTGTTCGCCCTGATCACCGTATCGGTCGTTTTGACGAAGTTCCGGCTATCGTAGTTGGCGATATCGCTGAGGAAGTTACCAACGCGTAGTTTGGATCTCCGATGGCTTCGGCTTGCACGTGCGTGTCATTGGCGCCCCTAAAGCCGATTCAGGTCAGCTGCGTATGTCTCTGCCGTGCACTGCTCGAGCAATATTGCCGGCTCCCTCCTCGCCGAATCCATGACGACACGGGATCACAATTTGCCCCGAACTGGGAATCCACCAAATGCGTCAGCCGTTATGACCGCTGGTATTAGACGGCGGGTAGTCTGGCGATACCGCTGAAGATCCAACCAAAACCTATCGGGCGCGTTACCCAGTTTTCCAAGCGACCTTGCAAGGCCAAATGATGGGGGCCACCGAACAGGCTAGTGCTGGCGTCAAAGTGCCCGGCATTGTAGAGAGCCAAGCACCATTGTCTGTGCGCTATGAGCCCGACCATCCTTATGCAAATGAGGAGGGTTATGTCACTTATCCCAACGTCAGTGTGGTTGAAGAGATGGCGAATATGATCTCTGCAAGCCGCTCGTTTCAAATTAACGTCGAAGTTATGAACACAGCCAAGTCGCTGGCTGAACGTGTCCTGACACTTGGGCAATAGCGTATCCAACCGGAGACAACATGGAAGTTGATATACCTGCAGATTTACGTCGTATAAGCGACTTTAATACCCCGGCGTCCCAGCGCCGCAATCCAAATGAGGAGCTTGGCAAAACGGCGTTTCTGGAGCTAATGATCGCCCAGGTTTCTAATCAAGACCCCTTAGAGCCTGCAAAGAATGAGGCATTTATTGCTCAGCTTGCGCAATTCTCAAGTGTCGAAGGTATTCAAAACTTAAACGAGTCAATGGATTCGTTAGTGGGCTCGCTTAGACCCGGATTGGCCATGGACGCCGCGGGATTGGTGGGTCGCAATGTACTCATCGAAACCAACCGGACTGCAATAAACACCAGCGGAGGCCTTGGTGGCACAGTCAATGTCGACGTGGCTGCAGCGGACCTAGTCATTGATATCACTAATTCCAATCAACAAGTAGTCAAACGGATCAACCTGGGCTCAGTGCCACCGGGGGAATTTCGCTTTAACTGGGACGGCAGCTTAGATAATGGCGAACAGGCGCCCCAATCTTTCCTATAAGCTAAATTATTTTTGACACATAAATTACATAATCCCTGGATACATTTTGGCTAAGGCTGGTCTAGAGGGCAAACAATGTTTTATTTGATGTTAATAATACTTCAAGATTTGACTCCCTAAATCATTGAGAGCACAAAAAGGGTTCACGACTTCTCCTACAGTACGGATCCTACTCTAATAGTGGCTATTATACTTTAACATCTCTTTACCATCATTTAAATCAAAGCTCATAAAGGTTGGTCATATATATCCGCTAGGCCTGAGTTGACATTATCTTCCTTAATTTTTAGTTGTTTTTTTTACCGATTTTCGTTTCGCTTACCTGAAAATGAGTTAAATTACCTGAATAATCACAAAACAAATTAAAAACCAGGTCACAGACTAGAACGATTATTTTCCTTTTTTTCTTAGGTATATTTGGAGTCAATGGGCTTTTGAGGCCAAATAATCGATCCAGAAATTTATCGGTCAATCCTACCAGAGACGACAAAATAAAGCCAGGGACCACTAGTCCTTGGAATTTCTTCATCATTGAAATTCATTGAAACTGAAATTTCGAACTGAGGATCTTGGGGAAAGTATAAAGAAGATTTTTCGAAAAACACATTCTGTATGTTATTTTTTAACATTTGTTTTGAATAAAAAATATTGTGATTTTTTTTTTCAACTTTCTTTTTCATAGTTGACGAATTGGTTGAACCTTTTTTAGGGGACTTAACTATGAATTTAATCATCAGCCCCGCTGCTAATCCAAAAAGATTTATTGATAGGAATTATATCTATAAAATAAACAGCCAAGGTACATTGATCAGTGACCTGTTTTAAAAATTGGGCAAAAATACCAGAACTCCTTTTGTTCCACTAATCATGCGAACCCTGAAAAATGCTCTTTGATGCCTTTTATTAAAATTGGTTGTGAAAATTAGGAATATTATTCCGAACAGGATAAGAATTCTATCCAGTGGTACTCAATTCATGGCATGAAGTAATGTAGCTGTAAAAGCGAAAAATGCGTCACAGCAATCATTTTTTAAGCAAAAACATGCCGAGGCCACCATTAAAAAATCATTTTGAAAAATTACCGATTTAAGGATTTCAAACAAAGCCACTGCAAGAGGCATCCAAATAGCACAATTGCACTCATTCTGGCAACACTGATTCTCTGTTGCTGTTGTTCAGGGTATTGTTTCCTTAAACGCAGGAAGACCTTTCGAAGCAGGGCCAGAAAAATGACAACTCCCTAAGGTTAAAAAATTCAAGAAAAGCAATACTCCTTCTATAGTGAAAATACTGTCATTCTGAAATTTTGCCTTATCCCGAAAAAACATATTGGCTCTTAGTTCTCCAATAAAAAGAAAGCCTCACGTCCCCAGGACTCAGCTTGCACTTCCAGGATTGTGTCTATAATCTTGACTTGGAGCGTTTGGTGTACACAACCTTGCCTAGTACGTCACCTCTTGGCTTTTTTACGAAACCATGTAGGTTTTCTATTTGGTATTGAGTGGCATTCATTTTTTTGCAATAACCGAATTTCAAAAGATAGGGCTGTCATGTTCTACTGAGGATTTGATCATCTGCACATCCATATTTTATTATCCGGATCCCATGGTTTCTATGAAACCATGTAGGCTTTCTATTTGGTATTGAGTTGCATTCATTTTTTTGCGATAACCGAGCAGGGGAAGTGTTGTTAAAAATGACCAAAGTAGGCGTTTGCGGCACCGATTTGCACGCTTATCAGGGCAATCAGCCTTTTTTTAGTTATCCGCGTATATTTGGTCATGAACTAGCTGCGGAAGTCGTTGAAAACGGGCCGGGAGAAAACAGTTTTAAGAGCGGCGATAAAGTAGCGATCATGCCCTACATAAGCTGCGGAAGCTGCGTGGCCTGCCGAAACGGAAAAACAAATTGCTGTATACAAATTGCCGTATTAGGTATACATACCGACGGCGGCATGCAAGAATATTTCAATTTACCTACAGATTTATTGCTTCCAGCCAATGATATTTCCGAAGAAGAAATTGCCATTGTCGAACCGCTCGCTATCGGCGCTCACGCCGTAAGAAGAGCAAATCTTCAAAGCGGAGAATATACCGTCGTAGTAGGCGCCGGTCCCATAGGGGTCGGCCTTATGCTTTTCGCGCAACTCAGAGGCGCCAAAGTCATTGCCTTGGATATCAATCCCGATCGCCTGCGTTATTGCCGGGAAATTATACAAGTCGCCGATCATGTCATTCAGGTAGGGCCGGACGCCGTGCAAAAAGTCAAAGACATCACAAACGGCGACCTAGCCGCGGCGGTTTTTGACGCTACCGGCAATAAACGAGCGCTGGAAAGCGGCGTGGAGTTTTTATCTTACGGCGGGCGTTATACTTTAGTAGGTCTGCTCAAAGGCGATCTCTGCTTCTATCATCCCTATATTCATGCCCGGGAAGCGACCATTCTATGCAGTCGCAACGCGACGCTTGAAGATTTTGAAACGGTTATGATCGCCTTGAGAAACAAACAATTTCCAGCAGACAAATCCTCAAACCTTCTTTAGCTCGTTGAAGCCTGTGATGTTAAGAGTTTCGTTGTCTAGGTCCCTGCCTATAAAACAGATAACTGAAAAACATATATAATCTCATATATGTCATTATGGTATACTTTTTTTGCACCCGTAGAGTTTATTGTTTTAGCCTAAGACGACAATTTTTCCACATTTTGGAAGCAGAGATTTACTTCCGTCCACCTATCGACTTGAATTTTGAAATTTGCTTGAATTCTTTTTTGGATCAAAATACATGTTGAAAAGGATAAGAATAAACACTTTATAATAATAATATTTTAATTAACTTTAGATTATTCGTAATTTTGTCGAGGTGAATGGATAGAACTGAAATAAAAGAACTAAATGATATAAGTACACTGTCATTTCGGTTTAACAGGCTTGTCACAAAACCACATGCTCCACAAAGATCATAAACCTTAGTTGCATCTCCAGCTTTTTTTTCTCCTCATTTTACAGTTCAGAGCAACAGCAATAAATCTCATTTTTCGCCCAGCAATTCACCATAAAAAAAACTCCTGAAAATATAAAATCCAACCTTAAGAAAGGAGAAAAGAAGTTAAGAAATTGACATTTGAATATCTATTGCCTAACAGCGATCGATCTTTCTTTTCTTCTTCTTCTAGAACAATTCTTAAACAGACTAAGAAGCAAAATTATAAACAGAATGGATTTCTTTCCAAAGCCACTTGAAAAAAACCGCATCCCTGAATTTTTTTTTCCAGAAAACACAAGGAAAATGCAACAAATCTGGACATTTTTATTGAAGAAGAACTGAAAGGAGGGAGTGAAAACTAGGAAAAAACAGTAGATATCATAAAGAGTCGAAGAAATAACTCATTCGTGTTTCACCTTACTATGAAATCGGTCAGAATCGTCATTGGCTTGAAGAGTTCGTTTCTTTTCATTTTCACTTTACGTATATGCAATTTTTCAGGCAGTTATTTCTACTTTATTGTTAGAATAAAAAGGAAAAAGAAGGTCAAACCTTTATGTCTATTATCTGCCACTTCTTCTAAGCTTCAAAGACCAAACGAAGTGGAAAACTTGCCCTCCCTTCAGAAGTGACTTTATTATCGTATCGTGCTAAAAGCCACCTGAAACGATTTTGATCGCCAAATCATTAAGAAGAAAGGCCAGCCAGAGTTGTAAGACAAGCCAAGCAGATCAATCTTATTGACAATTAGCAGAGCCTGATAAAAAGAAAAAAATTGGTATTTGTCTCATAGATTACGTCATATCATTTTGATTGACGTCTTAGACGAGGAAGATACCTTACTTAATTTGATGTTCCTTTGAGAGTAAGTGTTGCCGCGTTTAATAGAGTTTCTTTTGAAAATGTACCGATTTGAGGAACTCAAAGCACGATCACCTAAAGAAACGGCTTACCAGGCACCGCTGATTGGATTAGTGATCTTTTTGTCCCCATTTTAATTTTTTTTTTTCGCAAAAAATGGACTTATTGTCCCAATTCTTAAGAACGACTCCTGAAACACAAGGGTCGTTTAGTAAGAATAACAAGCTTATCTAAGAGTTCTAAAATAACTTTAGCGTAAAGAGTGATGTATTGAAGAGGGAAAACCCCCACTCAAGCACCTATTAATTTCTGTTCACTTTTAGTGGTGATTTTGTTCATTACTTTCAGTTGAAAACACTTTTGAAGATTTTCCGAAGATTGAAAATCTTTATTTCCAAATGATCTGTAATTCGACGTTTATCAGGACAATTTGGCTGGGCGTGCCAATCGAAACTCAAGCCAAGTAACTTTTGAGAAATGACCAGGTTTCAACCTTACATCTATGTGAGGTAATCGCTGGTCTAATTATGTGGAAAAATTGCTGTCTTTTGGAAAAGTTAAGACGTGATATGGAAATATATTGAGAAAGTTTCTTTGGGAAGCTTAAAGTTAGTTTGGCGTCGAAAGTTCGTACTGCGAAAAATAATGACTGTCATTAATGGAATTTTTAAATAATTGGATGCTGTTTTTATCGTCAATTAACATTTATTCTGTTTAAGTGATGGATATTTCTTCGAGGAAATTTTCTCAACATTTTTGCGAAAGTAAAATAAAAAGTGATGTGGTCAGGTAGTTAGCAGAAGAAAGTGTTTAAAAGTGGTTTTTAGTCGGCCTTGAAAGAAGCTGGCCTTTAAGAGTTGGCCTTGAATCCAATACAGGCCTTTTCAACATGAAAATAAAGCATTCACGACATTAATATCATTGGAATATGCGACAGTATCTTGTCCGATTCTCGAATGAAACTTTTACAAGCTCTTCACACTTTAAACTATGCTCTAAGCCCTATTACCTATTCATTGTTTTAAAAATGTACAAGTTATTATAAAATTATAATTTATGTAGTTTATATAATTTATGTAGTTATATTTATATTATATATAATTTATATTGATCAATTAAGTTGTATAATTTGATAATAATAAAAATAATAATAATAATATTAAGAATAATAGTAATAGCAATATTTATTACCCATAAACATAACAAATTTTCCGAGTGAATTTTGCCAAGGAAAACTTTCCAGGGTGATTTTTCCATGAGTTTCCTTTTCTTTGAGATCGCAGCAACAAGCAACGGATAAGTTATTATACTATAAAACAGAAAAGGAAATTCAACTTCTTGAAAAAAAAAAGTACCTTCTAAAGACGATCAGCGAAGAAACTCGAACACAAATACTGGAATGAACAAAAAATTGATAGAAGTTTTATACTGATTTTAATCGTAATTTTTAATCCTCATTAAATTAAAAGACACTAGAACCAGCCTGCTACAGCTTTATAGCGAGACAACTATATAAAAATAATTCCTTTTTCGCCTCTTCGAAAAATTAAACAAATTCTATCGTAAGAAGTTGGTCAGAACTAAATCGAGGAAGCCGTAAATCTACTAATGGGCTCAATGATGTGTTACCTTAGGTCAATATGTTAATATTTATATGATTAAAGATTATCCATATTATTTTCTCCTTGCAGCCAAAGAGTTCTTTTTTTTATTCGAGGAAAAGTTATATTCATTCATGCGACAGAGATCTAACCAAGCTGGAAAGGGACTTACTAGAATATCTCCTTCACAGTAGGAAGCACCCGGCTTGCATCTGAAACCAGGAGGAGTAATGTTGTTATAGTACTTCGCGTCTGAACAGTCATCAAAGTTCTTTTTCTTGATTACCTAAGAAAAAGTATTATCATTTCTTCTTCTAAGCATTAGCCACAAAAGGAACTGATAATTCGAAAAGTTCCTGATGAGCCTTCTTTAATTGAATAAAAAAAAATTTTTAGCTGAAAGTAAGGAGCGACATTAAAACTTAAAACGAACAGAAATTACTCCGTATTTAGCCCTTCGCCACGCGGGAGTGCAGGTTTTGGACGCGCTTTCGCTGCGCTCAATGACAAAGATCTGGGCGGCAACGAAATCATCGATATCATTCACGCAGGCAAGTACCTCAGCGAGCGCTTGGGCATTCCACCCGAGCGGATCGGGCCCTACGGTGGCAGCCACGGCGGCTATGCAACCATGCGCCTACTCACGTTCCCCGGCGAGATCAACGGCAACGATGCATCCTTTGATTGGGGCTTTGGCATCAGCCACGCCGGGTTCAGCGATATCGTGCGATTCTACAAAATGAGCAACATACCGGATTGGGTGACGCTCGAAGCCGGAGACCCCGAAAGCGAATTTGACAAGCTGATGGATCGCTCACCGATCTCCCACGCGGATCAACTCACAGGTCGCCTCCTCCTGACGCATGGCTCCAATGACAGCCGCGTCCCCGTCGTGGAAAGCCGGACGATGGCAGCCGCTTTGCAAGACCTCGGCAAGCCCGTCACGTACATCGAGTTTGAAGGCCAAGGGCACGGCATCAAAGGGCTAGAAAACACGGTTCAGTTCTACCGCTCGTGGTTCGACTTCTTAGATTCTCTGGACAAGCCCTACGTCCCAGACACTGACCGCGCCGATCCCTTGCCGCAAAGCGCTGGCGAGTAAGGCATTGGAGCGATGTTCCGTGTTTGAACAGTACACGTTTAGGACTTACGCAAAAGTGTTCGAAATAGAGGTAATTCTCCCTTTACCTGATGGTGAACCTTCGGTTTGAAGAGGGAGAAAGGGGGATGTACATCCAAAACGTTGACATAGAACATCCCCCTGGCCCCCTTCAAAGGGGGAATTCTTAGGCTAGTTAGTCTTTATTTTTTCTCCATTGGTAGAAGTTTACTAATGTGAAGCTGAAATAATTCTTCTGCTTTGAAGCCTATAGACTACAGCTTTTCAGATGTGTGTTTCTATCCAGTCAATATTTTTTTTTATTATTATCTGTCGTTCTTTTTGTCTTTTTTCTTTATACATTTTTCCAAGTTTTATGCTATTTTCTTTTGTGCTTTAGCTGTTTAGTTTAGTTGTTCTTTACTACTAACTACCCTATGCTGTTGCAAGACAAAATTATTCTTTAAAATACTATGTTTGACACCCAAGTGCTATTATATTCTGCTCACTCAAAGAAAATTTAGTAAAACAACAAAAGAATTTTCATTAGAAAAGTGATAAGAGATAGCATGGATTTTTCACCTGCTTTTCCAAAGTTATGTTTTTTCCCACGAAGCATAATCAGAAACACTGGTAATGCAATCTCTTGGCCTTTAAAAACTGTCATGGGAAATATTGCAGTTCACTTATTTATCCTAGCACCCACCAACAGGTCCAGAATTGTTATATTTCCTGAAGGAGAGAAAGGTGTGGCCTTTTCTAATGCATTTATATCTAAGAAGATTAATCGAGTCCTTTAATAAGGCTGCAAATAAATGAGACGAGAATAAATCCTCTTCTAATCGTACTACAGATGAATTAAAATATCCTTGATTTTTGGGCAACAACTACTACTACTTCTACTAATAACTCACTGCAGCACCAAACCACCTGAGGCCAACACAACTACGCAAGCTCCTCCTCCAACCTAATCTATTCAAGGCCTCCCTCTTTATACCCTCCCAGGAAGTTCCCATTTCCTTTAAATCTTTATTTATGAAAATTGATAATTGAAAACACACTTTTTGTTCTTTGTAGTTGCTCTGGGATTCCTGGGATGCATTTAAGCTCTTTAATTTTTATTTCTAGGATTTATGGAGCGGCAATGCTTGTATCAACTTCCTGCATGATATTTTACATTTTATAAAAGCAGAGCTTGACAACCTGGGTGATCTAGAAGGAGGTACGATTGAATGGTCTCCAAGAAGACCAGTTATGTTTAAGAAACTCCCCAGAGATACTAAATCATCAGTTCTACCTCACTGGTTATCGAATAGTGATTTTTGTTATGCATATACACTTAAATTTTCTTTTTACAATTCGAATATACAAAACACCTACTGTTATAGAACTGTTCGTGACAAAGTGTTTAGTAGTTACTAAGCTATGAAGATCCGTATGTTTTGAAAGATAATGGCATATTTTATTTACTGTCTTTAGGTTAGGGAGGAGGGCAAGAGCAAAGACGTTCACTGGCGAGAATATTGAAGAAAAGGTCCTCTTCCCTCTCTCCTCTTCAACGTGAAAATCAAATTTCCCCGAAGAATTAAGCAAATGATTGAAAGGATTATTAGTTTAGATATAGTAGCTAGCACATATTACGTAAACTAGGGTTTGGTTTAGGGATGGGTAAAGGGTTGGGGGAGGGGGTTCAGACTCCATCCCAACTAAAATTAGTTCAACATACCCTTTACTAAAGAAAAACTAGGAATGCTGGAGCCTAAATATGAAAATTTCGACCCCCCCCCCTATGTTAAGATTCCGAGAGGTTTATCCTTTTGATTGCTAGATATCTGCGCATGGGAGCGGTTCGAAGACTTCATCTTTGCTGAGATTGATACAGATTTACTTTTTGCTCTTTCGGAAACATTACTTTTGCTGTTGCTTTACACCTTCGAGACGCTTTTCCTGACGTTTCAAGACATTCCAAGACGTTTTTAAGACATTTTTTTTCTACAAGATCTATTCACGATTTCTTTGGTTGCTATGTAACTGGGTTTGTTTACTTTTGGTTGTCACATGTTAGGGCTTTGACTGTTACTGAATAGGACGTGTTAGAGTCTACTAGTAAGGAGGCCAATTTTTTAAGGATATTTTTCTTAAATACATTTTTTTCAAGACGTTTCAAGACATTTCAAGACAATTTTTAAGCCACTTTTCTTCGAGACACTTTTTCTGACGTTTCAAGACATTCCAAGACGTTTTTAAGACATTTTTGCTACAAGACCTTTTCAAGATTTCTTTGGTTGTTATGTCATAGGCTCTGCTTGTTACATAATAGGGTTTCCTTTTTACGTATTATGACTTGTTAGAGTCCATTAGTCAAAAGGGGAACTCCCCGTCGTAATTCAGGGGGACATGCACTTCTGTGTTACGTAATGGAGAGGGGGGGACATTAAATGATACGTTGTCAGCGCACATGTGATGCGCTGGGGTATTATATAATGACGGTACGAATGTCGGTGTTGCATAAAACTTCAAGAGATTCTTTCAATGCGTTTTTCTCATGGAGCCTTTATATTCTGAAGATTTTTGACATCATTTATAGTCGAAATAGCCATTTCCATCTAAAACAACTGCGTCCTAGACAGCTGGACCAACAATCTTTTCCTACTGTTTTGATTCAGGAAATAGATTCTACGAAATAGCTAATTCCACACACGGAAAAATCCCTGTCCCGCTTACTACATCTAACGGATATTCTTTGCCGTCATGTACCACGCCACGCGCGTTGATTTTCTGCACGCCACGGGGTGCTGTGTCTACCAGATGTACGTGCGGCAGGTTAAAGCTGGGCAAATATTCATCGTGGAAGGTCGGGCGTTTACACCCATACGGGTAGTAAGGCTTCAGCGCCGCTGCGGTAGCCGGGTCTTCAACGATGTTGTCCACCCGTGCGCGAATCTGCTCCATGATACGGAAGTTCGAATCCAGCTGCTTCTGCACCATCTCTTCAGGCGTCAGCTGCGATTTGTGTTCTTTGCGTTCCTTAAAATCCGCAACCTTTCCGGACAGATAGTCATCATCACCCAATATTGCGGCGCGGCCCGCTGAGATTTTAGAAAAACGCGCCCGTCGGGCTTTGGCCCAACCCGGTTCAGCCGCCCACTCAGCCCGCTGCTCATCCGTGGTCGCGCGCTGGTCACGAACATCGACGGAGCTTGGTGTACGTTGGAATACATAGAGTTCCTTCACTGCCTTGGCTAGTTCCGGCACCGCCTGAATTGCAGTTGCGCCTGTGCCGATGATGCCAACGGTTTTGCCCTCTAAATCAACGTGATAGTTCCAACGAGATGTATGGAAAGATTCACCTTCATAGGTTTCCATGCCTTCTATCCGAGCAATCTTCGGACTGGTCAGAATGCCGTTTGCCAACACAACGTAGCGCGCCTTCATCGTGTCGCCGCGGTCGGTGTACACGGTCCAGCGTCCCGTTGCTTCGTCCCATTCGGTTTTTTCTACCGTGGTATGAAACAGACAACGATCATAAAAGCCAAAGCGTTCTGCCATCGTCTGACAGTATTCGAGAATGTATGCCTTCAGCCCTGTTTCAACTGTGCTCGGAAGTACCGCGCAAAATGTGGTCCGGGACCACAGATCCGCTTTCCTATAGGGTTAATGCAGGATAGGCATAACGCCAGCAAGTAAATTACTATTTTATTGAAGTACGGACTCGGAAAAGCAAGCGAAGACCTGTTTGACCACTGACCGCCACGCCCGGCTTGAGGCTTTGGCCGCGCCCGGAGGACAAACCGTTTCAGCTTTTCTGAGCCAGCTGACCAATATTTTCTTTGGAGAAAGTGAGGGTCCGGCAGAGCCTTCGCCAAGGCTGAGGTGGAGCGGTATGCGGCCTCCGCTATTTTATATGAGTGCGGGCTGGGATCGCACATTCTGCCTGGCGCCTACGGCCTGAAGGCCGTACGTGTTGTTTCAGTACGCGAAGGGAAAGGGAGTGTTGCAATTGGAACTGCGGAGGTGGTTAGCACCTGATGTGCGCACACTATGCGTATGATAGAGGGGAGTCCGAATGCGCGTACAACCAGCACCGTAAAAGCAAACCAATCTGTCATTGGACCAAGGGTTGCTCCGTGAGACCAGGTCTTTTGGGATGAACCTCTCATAGGGGCAGAAGCGGGGGTGCGGCAGACGGTGCAAGAGGCAAAAGCCTCCGCTTGGAAGCGTGAAAATGCCAAGGCGCTGGAAAGCTCTAATGAATGGGTTGATCAGCATGGTCTGCCACTGGAAAAATTCCGACCTTTCTGATGGCGCGTTTTGGCGTTTATGCCGACGCATAAAATGCAGGCTATCTCTTGGACGTTCAGGCTGACATTTTGGAGAGATTGAATACGCGGATCGTCGTGCCGCTGATGGCGGTCGATCTCCTCGACTGTAACAGCGGTCTTGTAAAAAATGCGACGGGATACGATTTGCGGCATCTGGTGATCGGCTCAGAGGGGACGCTGGGGCTTATCTGTGAGCTGGATATGCGGCTTGCACCCATGCCGGAACCGCAGACGGTCATGGTGCTCGGCGTGCCTCAGGTCACCGATTTGCTGAACGTGCTGGATGCCTTTGGCGGGGAACTGCAACTGTCTGCGTTTGAGTTTTTCTCCCAACTGGCCTTGGAAAAGGTGCAGGCCCATCGAGAGCTACCGTCGCCACTTGCGGACCCTTGTGACTTCTATGCACTCCTGGAGTTTGACAGCTCCGCAATGGATGCCGCAGCACAGGCGTTTGAACACTGTGTGGCAGAAGGCTGGGTGGTCGACGGCGTGGTCAGCCAATCTGAAGCCCAGGCAGCATCACTGTGGCAGCTGCGAGAAGGGATCAGCGAGAGCATTGCACCTTACACGCCCTACAAAAACGATCTCTCCGTCTGTATAGATCAGGTCCCCGACTTTCTGGCGGACGTTGATCAGTTTGTTAATACGAGCTACCCGGATTTTGAGGTGTGCTGGTACGGGCACATTGGAGACGGCAACCTTCACCTCAACATTCTGCGGCCTGAGAATTTGAGCGTTGAGGAATTTATGGCCAAGGGCCATGCGATGAGCCCGAAGATTTTTGAACTGGTCCAGGCCAGACGTGGCAGCATCTCCGCTGAACATGGTGTGGGGCTCTTAAAACGCGACTTTTTGAACTACAGCCGTAGTGACGCAGAGATTGCGCTGATGCAGGGTCTTAAAAACCTGTTCGACCCCCACGGTATTCTGAACCCTAAACTAATTTGGAAATTTATAAATTTGTAATCTTATCAAGCAGATGATCCTAAAATATATGCAGACGGTTCCTTTTAATAGAAATCACTAACAGGACCGTTGTTTTTACGAAGATTCAAATGAAACATTTCTGATCACTACTGCTACTATTACTGCTAGTACTACTAGCAACTCATTGCAGCACTAAGCCATCTGACGCCAATGCAGCAACGCACGCTGTATTCAGAAGTCTATTCATATCTAATCTATTCAGAGCCTCTTTCCTTACACCCTCCTAAGAATTTCTGATTTCCCTCAAATCTTTCCTTACAACATAATTCCTTATCATTATCTTATTTTCATTCATTTTTACTCTGTTTCCAAAGGGACTAGGGACTAGGCCATTGTCCAACGACTTACCCTTCCAAATTTCATGGGATATATCCCTATGAAAAAAATTTGTTCGAAGAACCCTTGAAAACTGTGGAAGTCATGCCGTTTTGACTAATCCTGATTCCCAGCCCCCCCTCACCCCATGAGAAATAAGAAAATTTGAATAAAAAAGGGCTTGAAGAAGGGCGTGCTTGCCCCCTCAAATTAAAGAGACTCTTCGGATTTAATAATTCGTTTTAAAAACTGAAAGTACAGGAGAAGTGTTGAAGTAGAAAACAGGATTTTTTGACTAACAATACATTCAACAATAAAATCTCCAGAAAAATATGTTCAAGCGATACCTGTTTGTTTTTTTGTTTCTCATCAGAGGTAATGGTTCCTGATGAGTATTCGTAGAATACTGAACAAGTTCATTTTCAGGAAATTATGATGATCTAATACCCTTTTAAGTAATTCACTTAAACCACTTTCTGCCATGGATTCGGTGTAGATAACCTACCGTTGAAGCGCGAACCCTATTGAATCCCTCCACAGCAAGCAAGTCGGCACGCAGGCCCTTGCAATTCTCGCCATTTCTAGCCAGCCTTACGCTTACACCACCCATGCGAAGTTCGGATCCCCTGATGCACCATCTCCGTTTTATTCCCCTTCTCCTCGTTTCCCTATGGATCTCCGATGCCGCCTCCGGAGCGAGTCTTACCGGAGAAGTGCGGGACGCCGCCACCAACACCCTCCTCCCCGCCCGCGTCTATCTTCTGGATGCGGAAGGAAAGAACCATTTCGTCACCTCGACGGATCCCAACGGATCCGCCCTGCCGTATCGCGAACAATGGGTCCCCATGGCTCGAAGCCAAGACCAACACACCACCATTTCCGCCCATCCCTTCACTGCGGAGGTGCCACCGGGTGTCTACGATTTGGTGGTGCACCGCGGGAAAGAGTACTTCCCACATCGACAACGGATCCACCTGACGGATTCCGATCAGCACCACCTGATTCGCCTCGTCCGTTGGATCCAACTCAACGCCCGCGGTTGGTATTCTGGGGAAACGCATGTGCACCGACGTCACTTTGAACTGCCCAACGTGCTCTTGGCCGAAGATCTCAACATCGCCTTTCCCGTCACCTTCTGGACCACCCAGGCCTACCAAGCACCTCACACCCGCCCAGCCACCCTGCGGCACCCGCCTTCACCCTTTGGAGATCGTCAGGATCTCGGAACGGACACGATCGCAATCGATGCCCACCATCTCGTCGTGCCCCGCAATACGGAATACGAAATCTTCTCTAGCGGTGAGAAGCGGCACACACTCGGTGGCTTCGCCTACGCCCTGGACGAGTCGCGCACCGTCGACATCCGCCTGGCGACGATCCCCGCCCGCCACGGCGAGCGCGCGACCCTGCGCCTGCTCGGCGTGGAGACCCAGCAGCTCACCCTCTCCAACCTGGGCTTCGACGCGGCCGAGCTCGTGCGCTTCGAAGATGTCCTCGCCCAGCCCCACGGCATGGTCCTCCTGACCGGCCCGACCGGCAGCGGCAAGACGACGACCCTCTACGCGGCGCTGCGCGCGATCCAGAGCCCCGAGGTCAACGTCATGACCGTCGAGGACCCCGTCGAGTTCCTCCTCGACGACGCGACCCAGATCCAGGTCGACCGCGCCGGCAAGGTCACGTTGCGGCGGTTGAATCGCACGGAATACAACCACGCGGTTCGCGATTTGTTTGGCATGGATTTAAAGCCGGCTTCCGCGTTTCCGTCGGACGAAGTCGGGGCCGGTTTCGACAACAACGGTGATGTGTTGTCGCTGTCGCCGCTGCTGATGGAAAAGTACTTGGATGCGGCCGAACAGGTGATCGAGGCCGTCCGCCCCGATGCCGGACAGCGAGCGCTGCTCGCGGTCTCCAGCGAGGAGCCCTGCCTGCTGCTGCAACGCCGTACCTGGTCGAACGGTCTGGTGGTCTCCCGCGTCCGGCAGACCTATCCGGGCAGCCGTTACCGGCTGGCCGGGCGCCAGGACTACGTCAATCGCCCGAGAGGAACAGCGTGAGCACGAACCCCCGCCTCGACAACAGCCGCGAGATTCGCGCCCCACACGGCAACGAGCTGAGCGCCAAGAGCTGGCTCACCGAAGCCCCTTTGCGCATGCTGATGAACAACCTGAGGCGAGTCGCGAGCTCTTCGACAAGCCGCCGACCCAGCTCAGCCTGCGAGAGTCCGTCTTCCTGGGCAGCATCCTGCCCAACCCGAACCACTTTATTTCCATACACAATGGGCAGATGTACCGGAAGAGAAAGGCCCGGAAATTGGGATGCCGAAGGGTCCTTTCTTAATTTTCGATTACGGCGAATCGTTCAGACATGCCTTACAACAACAACTTTCAGATCAGACGAAGGACAAGGTCATTCTCGTCAAGCCTGCCAAATCGTTTGCGGCCCTGACCGAGAACACCTTTACGATCAACCCAAAATCGCAACAGGATTACCAAAAACTCTTTAAGCATTTGGCTCAAATCGAAGCCACGCCCAATCAAATTATTCACCTCTGGTCTCAAAAACAATTCCTGCCCAGAGAGGTCGTCCTCAAGGCTCAAATCAATAAATGCCTGTTTTCGGGCTTTTATCTGACGCGCGCCATGCTTCAGGCGAAGCCTTCAAAGCCCATCCGTTTGCTTTTCGTTTATCCGGGCAGTGAGATCCAACCTCAATACGCGGCCATGGCGGGCTTCGTCAAAACCGCCCGTATGGAGAACCCGAAACTTCTATACAAAACCATGGAAGTTCACAACAGCGAACCAACCCAAACCGATTTGCAGGCAAGCCATCTCTTGGATCTGGTCCTCAAGGAATTAGATCCCCGGCACGACGCGGATATGGAAGTACGCTACCGCGACCAACTGCGTCAGATACGGAAACTCCAACCATGGCATCCAACTTCCGGTACCCACGAATTTCGCGAAGGCGGCGTTTACCTGATCAGTGGTGGTGCCGGTGGATTGGGTCTGATGTTTCCATTTTTTTTTTTTTAATGGTGAAGGTAGGCACGCTCATTATTGTGATATTTATGATATGCTTTCAGTAAAGGGAATGATATTATTGGTATCGTAACAGTGCTGCCTAAGTAAAAAGCAAAAAACTTTTGCAAAAAAGAAAATTATTTATTTTTTTCTTTTCGCAAGGGAACTTCGTATAAGAGGAGTTGTTCTAGAAACTGTGGAAGAGACTTATCCAATTTGAAATCAAAAATTTTAGAGCCGTTCTTAATAGAAAAAGTCAGGGAAGGGCAACCA
>JAAAKM020073195.1:206176031-206191169 GCA_010016025.2 Alatinidae sp. Z8VKAUB7J3
ACCAGCCTCCGCCCCACATCCATGCCCCGTTTTTGCTGACATATCCCAAATACCTCCGATCGAGATTTTGAGGACGGTAATTTTTCAGAATACCTGAAAGGTCCAATAACTATGCATCTGGAGATGGCAGGGTCTCCTCACAGCTCGTAGGGTGAGGGGTTTAGGCTATGCGAGTTACCTGTCATTTACATACAAATTTTTTAATGGGAAAGGGGAGTGGGGCATGTTTGATCCTGGGTCTCCAAAAAGGCTGAGGGTATTTAGCTTGGAAGTTTCAGGTAATGTAGAATTAAATCAGAACACTTGTGCATGAAGATCAGTGCAAGCTGAGGTTTATGTTGAACTAACCGAAATGCACTCTGTGCATTCTACTAATACTAATACTAATTTGACCGAAACCACTTGTTACCACAGCTACTTGCAACTTATATTGCTTATGACTGCAACTACTTTTAAATAAGAATACTTGCAACTACGACTGCAACTATTTGGGACTTTGACTGCTTGTGACTGCAAATGCTTGTGGCTGCAACTACTTTTGAGTGGAATGTCCATCTTTCCTACCTGTATGAATAAATTCTACATCATCTAACATTATGTTTCCTAACCGGGGGACCCACTTAGATCATTATTTAATGATAGCAGCAATAAAGATGAAGCTCCAGGCACCTCGTAGGAAGCCAGCATTTCGGCCACAAAATGACTCACAAAAGTTGGCAGATGAAACTAGGGAGCTTAACTTTGTCACAGGAATGGTTAATTCATTTGAAGCTCTGGCCTTAAGAAACCAGACATATATGGCAAGCCATCATACTGAAGTACCATGAGACAGCGCATTCTAAGCTGGGACTCAGAAAGTCCCAAAGACCGACAGGTGTCCGACAAAATGAGGACACTGATCAATCAACAAAAAGAATGAAAGAAGCCCCATTGTCTTCCCACTCTACACTCAAAGCAGCCCACAGGATCCAACAGTACAAAACCACTGATACAGAGGTGAAGAAAACCGTTAGACTCGATGAGCGTCAGCAGCTGGATCCAAAAGTGTTTTAAACTGAAGAAGCGGCAAAAAGAGGAGACAGCCGCACTTTACATTTGATTACAAAAGAAACTTTTGGTAAAAATTTCAACCCCCAAGGGCAATCAATAGACTAATCTGAATATCTAGTAGCAAAACCAGAAGTTGTCAAGGAATTCTGGGCACTTTCCACAGGGTCAATGTTCTTACTTGGCGTTAGTTTTGTTTACCTAAGGACGAAGAAATCTTAGAAGTCTCCAAGAAACTGAAGAACAATAAAACACCCGGTGAAGATAGAATCACAGCTGAAAATGTCGAATGTTTCTTGTAATTTTTGAGATCCAAATAGGTTGCTCTCTTTGCGACTGTATGATGTGCTAAAAGCCGACACCTAGTTTCTCAGAAATCTTGAAAAAAAAACATTTAGCTTTTCCCATTCTGTGCTGGTGATAAATAATCAGTTCTAATGAAACTTGCATTATTAGAGAGCGCAATTTTTTCCCCGATTAACGGAACAGAATTTTCATTGTAAAGTTAAGGAAAGGATATCCCCTAAAAAAGTTCTAGCCCACCTTGTAAGAAGACACTATGCTCAAAGGACATATCATTTTAGTGATTTGCCAACTTAGGGAGTTTCTCGCAGTGCTGTCAGCTTTGATTGAAAACCTTGCCGACACAAGGGACGTAGAATTTCAATGTCTTTTCAATCAAGTTTCATAGTGAAACCACACATTCTCAGTAGGTCTCGATGATGGCTAGTTCTCTAGGAGAATTAATAATGGGGTCTTTGTCTTTGAGAAGGTCAGTGGACGCTGAGGCTTGCAAAATGACTTTAATGTATCAAATACCCTTAACATGTTCATTTACGATTAAAACTGTTTGGGCACTGGGAAGTCAGACACATGCAGGGGTAGGGAAAAAGATCGGCCCCTGCCAATATCTTGTGATTTTTATGGCTCTTAAATACATCTCTTATATATTTGTTATGAAGCCCCAACGCCCCTGCCCCATCCTAAAAAAAACTTCCAAGTTTGTTCCCTTAGAACAATTGTCAAAAATATGTAGGAACGGAAGTTCTCTCATTTTTAGAAAGATCCAAGTAAACAAAACTTTATGGCTTTTCGGAAGATGTTCAGCCAAACTAAGTATCGTTATAGTATAGAAACCTGAACCTACACTACACTTATACGGTTGTAATTGGAAGTGTCACAACTTTCTTGTGGTTGCATAATATTAGTAGAAAACTCTTTCATTCCAACTGAAAATTGAAGTTCTAAAACCCTTTTTAAGGAACAAAAGAGATTGTACCACAGCAAAGAGCTAGTTTCTGCCATTCTAGGCCGGAAAGTAGCGATTTGAGCCCTTATAGGGCCAATTGTTATTAAGTGACAATTTTGAGATGGCCAATAATCTTAGAACTATCTTAAAGTCATTCATAAAGCTTTCCAATCTCCGAGCAATATCACCGCGAGTTGGTGTATTCGCCCCTAAACATACAAGTAAATGCATAGACGCTTGTATAGTAACAGTAACGGGGTGATAGTTGGCTATAACAAAAATTTCACAACAAGTTTTGAATTGGTGGTCATTAGATATATTTATGGGATGAGGTCTAAAGCCTCAAAGTGGAATTATGAATTATCTAATGCTTCGAGTATGATAGGCATATAAAGATGCATTTGTTTTAAACAATAAATCTGTCAGTTCATACATTTTGTAAAGTACTCGGTAAATAAAGCGCATACAGTTATCATTAGTCTATCTTTGTTGGAATCTCAAGTACTTTTGGAAAAGTAAAGGACTGGATTAAGAGGCGTCAACCGTCTCTTTCTTAGTACAATTTCTGTTCATTTAACGTTGCTATTTATTAAATTATGAGCGAAAACTGAAGTTGGCCTGTAAGAGAAAAGCAAACAACGCCATTTGACTCAGTTTACCAAATTCTAAAATTGTCTATCTTTCATTTTCAATTTTAATTTGTACCGGTAGCTAAACTGGTGTCTAAGGAATTTGAGTATAGATGTTTTTGCCTTAATAATTCTACCTTATGCAAGCAGTTGGAATTATAACCTTATAATGTTTTATAACGTTCAAAATTTTATGACTTTTTAATTATAAAATTTTTTATAAATTTTATGACGTTTTCGTTAGTGATGCCTCGTTGAAGCAGGGAAATATTTGAACTGTGAATTTTTTTTTTTCCACCCACGTTCCTTCTTTTTTTTGCTCCTGCTCCTACCAAAGACTGTATAATTAACTGCATACGAAGTTTTCCCCTTACAAATTGAATCCCGAGTTTTGCAATTTTTTAAAGATATATTTTGTTGTGTAGGTTCAATTTCAGAGTTTTGCTAAGTAATGTTAAATATTTTTAGGTAATGTTAATCTTTTTGGTCAGCTGAGCAACATAATGGA
This sequence comes from Alatinidae sp. Z8VKAUB7J3, assembly GCA_010016025.2. NCBI lineage: Eukaryota > Metazoa > Cnidaria > Cubozoa > Carybdeida > Alatinidae > Alatinidae sp. Z8VKAUB7J3. The sequence goes on from JAAAKM020073195.1 coordinate 206,179,465, forward strand.
CATCCCCCTCTGTTAGTAAACAGATAGGTTGCTAACCAACCACTATGTGAATAGACAGCACGAGATTTGTGGTTATCCTTAAGTTTTTTCTCCCAAGTCTCCAGCTAAAATACCCTTAAAGATATTTATAGAACTTAGTTGTGTTTTTTTTTTTTTTGTAATCCACCATTTTTGTAATCCCAAACATAAATATTTATTTCCCTAAGTTCTATGATGCTTTTGGGTGGAATTTTGGTGTTATTTCAGGACTTACACTGGTTTTTCACAAGTCTTTCTTCTTGATTATAGAGCTGTATACAACTCTATAATCTTAGTAACTATAGACGATAATTGTAACTGTATATAGCAACTCTGAAGTAACTAGCAAAAATATAGTGAAATAATATATAGCAAGTATGTATATAATTAAAAACGAATTTATGTTGATGTCGATATCGATGTCGATGTCGATATCGATGTCGATGTCGATGTCGCATATCCGCACCACTACACTGCCGTGTCGTCGAAGCGGAACACCCTCGAGTTCACCCGACCCGTCCGAACACGCAGGAACAGTCCCATCGGCCTCCACTTCGCGTCGCGCCCTGCGACGCGGGAGGAAGCGCAAAGGGCACGCCGAACACCCGACGCCTAGAAACAGGCCTGCCGCGCTTCGGCCGCCGGCCGATTGAACGTTTCGTTCAGCGCGCCTAGGCCTCGGGGCGCAGCAGGAGCCGCAGGCCCAGGGCCATCTGGGGCAGGTAGCTCTGGTCGCCCACCAGCGGCGCGTCGAGGCGCCACTCCCCCATGGGATCCTCCAGGCGGATGCGCCCGGTGGCATGGCCGAGCTCGTCGAGCTGCCAGCGCACGTCGAGCTGCCCGTCGGCGCTGCGCCACGTGACCGCCTGGCGGAAGTCGCCGTACTGCGCTTCGATCTGCGTCAGCAGGTCCTCGAGCTCCGACACCTGGAGATCGACCAGCGTCGTGAGCGACGCCGTCAGCCCGCGCGTCCGGAACACGGCACGCGCGTGGTAATCGTCGGGCACCTGGCCGTCCTCGCCGTTGCGACGGATGAGCATGCTGAGATCGAAGATGTCGACCTTGACGGGCTCGTGGCTCATGCCGTCACCTCGCCCTCGGGCGGGCCGGCGAGCGGCAGGCGCAGCACGAAGTTGGTGCCCTTGCCCTCCTCGCTCGCGAACCGCAGGCTGCCGCCGTGCTCCTCGGCGATGCGGCGCGCGGTCGGAAGGCCGAGCCCGCTGCCGGACTTCTTGCGCGAGTAGTACACCTCGAAGACGCGCTCCCCCACGGGCACTTATCGCATTCGTTGATTATATAAGAAAAACATGCATACGTAAAAATAACGGCTGCCCTAAAATATTCACCTTAGTTTGAGAGGCGATATTTTTTGAGTAGCCAAACTCAGGTGTATTCATCGCAAAGCAAACTTCTTTACAACAAACAGGCAAAGTCAAAGAGGTCAGTATGAAAAAGTTAGTGGTTATTACAGGTGCAAGTTCAGGAATTGGAGAGGCGATGGCTAAGCGATTTAGCGAAGCAGGTTACCCGTTACTGTTAGTTGCAAGACGTGTTGATAGATTAACGGCGCTAAATTTACCTAATTGTCTTTGCGCACAGGTTGATGTAACAGACCGCGCCGCATTTGAGCAGGCTCTAAAACTAGCAGAAGAAACATATGGACCCGTTGAGTGCCTCGTTAATAATGCGGGTGTGATGTTGCTTGGACAAATTGACACTCAAGATAGCAGTGAATGGCACAAAATGTTTGATGTCAATGTATTAGCCCTAATACACACTATGCAAGTAGTACTTGCACCCATGAAAGCGCGACGCAGCGGGACAATTATTAATATCAGTTCAATTGCAGGTAAGAAAACGTTTCCAAACCATGCAGCATATTGTGGAACTAAGTTTGCGGTTTCTGCGATCAGCGAAAACGTGAGAGAAGAAGTTGCAGATTTTGGCGTGCGGGTGAGTAATGTTTGTCCAGGTGCAGTGGAAACTGAGCTGCTAAGTCATACAACGTCCGATGAAATTAAAGATGGCTATGAAGAGTGGAAGCAGACGATGGGCGGCGCTTTGCTTGCTGATGATATTGCACGTACTGCACTGTTTATTCAAGAACAGCCTCAGCAAGTGTGTATCCGAGAGATCCAAGTTGCTGCGACCCGTCAACAGCCTTTTTTTGTTTTCTTAAAATAGTATGTGGATAATTCATCTATTTATATTATAGGAATAGCTCCACAATCTTCCTGTTTCTGGTGCATCAATTTCTTGTAATTTTATTTTTCCTTTTAAAATTTATCTCTTTATTCATTTTATGTACATATTATAGTATTTAATAATATAGACTGATTTTATTTGTGTCCAGTGTTGGCTTCTTCCTAACCCATCGCGCTCTTCCCTGGGTTGGGAACATTTTTTTGTTCAATGTTTCTGCTTTTTTCATTTTTTTAAAATTCTTTTGTTGTATTTGATAAATTATATTCTAATTATAAAGTTCTACTTGGTAGCAAAATGCTTAATAGCGAGAGCAAAGCTTTACTGACTTAACTGACAATTATTATTTTTCAGAATTGGCCACAAGGAAAAGGAAAAATTTGTCAAAAGCTTAAAAAAATGCAGCGTCAAAAAATTCTAACCGACTTTTAAGACTAAAGCGAATATTACAAGACATATCGTATCAGCAAGACAAATGTTCGAATCGTACCTAAACTCTAACTATTCCTGTTAATAAATGGTAAGTGGAGAATAGCCCACATCAACCAGAGTTCTAAAAAAACGAATAAAAAACAGAAATTTAAGTAAACATGATCTGACTTGCACATGGATTCTACGTAATGTCTGTCATAAGTTACTTAAAGAAGGTTAAGCGAAACTTCGAAAAAGATACAAAGATATCCTAAAAAGGGTATAATCTTGGTCAGAACTGCTCACTCAAATCCAATATGCTGAGAACCAAAGAGTAAGATCTTAATCTTTTATCAAAAGAAATATTGAAATTTCGCATTTTCTACCAGAAGACAGTTTGGGGGTGGGGATGTTGGCGTCCACCATCCAATCATTCTGGATATTAAAAAGGGCACTAGAATTTCTGATTACTAGTCCCACAAGCCCCCTCCGAAGTTTATACGATGACCCTTTCTATATATACCTTATATGCCGCCTGGGCATAACTTACCTTGCCCTGAGGGATGGGGGGTTTCATCCTCAAAGGAATAATTTTTGATCCTTTCAATTACGTTAAACAAAATGACCATCTTGAAATTAAGATTGGATGTGTTTGGGGAAATATTGGGCAAGGGAGGGGTTTTAATTGCCCTCCAGTCATATTTGACTATTGAAAAGAGCACTGGTCCTTTCAATTTCCAATCGAATGAGCTGTTTTCGAAGTTTCTAAGACAATTAATGGCCATCTAAAAATTGCTATCAGGTGCATTTCAGGGAAATACAAGTTTTTTTTTTTTTTGGGGGGGGGAGCTATCCACCCTCTCATCACTATGAATATTAACAAGAGCTAAGAGCTCATATGGCACTTGTGACGAGGCCGGATGAGCCAAGAGCCAAGAGCTCATATGGTATGAGCTCTAGAAAAATTCTAGGAATGAATAGATTGATTTAAAAAAAATCAGATTTTTCTCCTTTTTCTCTCCCTTCAGCCCCCCAGATGGTCGAATCAGGGAAAACAACTTTATCGAGTCAATTTGTGCAGCTCCCGGACACGCCTACCATTTCCCGCCGTCCTAGAACGTCCAGAAGCACCAAACTCGCCAAAGCACTGAAACCCATCCCCTAGATCCCCCAAAGAGGGTGGATCCAGTACGGTTGCATCAATCAAGTATTTACGATATTTGCTTATTCTAACGACTAATAAGTTTGGATGTATATAGCCTTACTGCCAAAAGCCTTTCACCCTCTTTGCCTACATAGCTTAAGATAACTGAGATTGTTAAATATGAGCTCTGAAAGGTTTGAGGCTCTAGATGAGCAACTTTGTGAAGTTCTTCTGGAGATTGAAAACGAATATGCTGAAAAACTGCCTCTCTACAAAGGTTATGCAAAAGATGAATTAGTGACAGAAATTGAGAGAAAACTAGATTTCTGTACTAAAGCTATATTCGATATGGAAAGTGAGGCACACTCCGCTCCATCAACCTTTAGATTTGATATGATGGAACTCATCAAAAAGCATAAACTATCAATCCAAAGAATAAGTTCGTTAATGCGTCGTACGACCACCTCTATTCCCTCCTCTAGTCGTCCTCCTTATGTGGGAAGGTCCGACATCGATGATGACGTTGTCCAAGCTGTTGCTGAGGGAAGTAGGGTGCTTGATAGAACTGCAGAGAGTTTGACAAGAGCTACCAGAGTCGCTGTTGAAACGGAAGACATAGGCCATCAAGTGTTGAATGATTTAGGGCAGCAGAGAGAGACTTTAGTAAGGACAAGGGATAGGCTCTTTGACGCAAATGAAGAGTTGACGAGAACAAGGCGTATATTAAGAGTTATGCGACTTAGAATAATGACTAATAAGCTGATCCTAATTTTAATTATTGTTTTGGAGTCAGCAATACTTGCTGCTTTGATTTATTATAAGTTCTTTGTTTAATATAAGCATTGTGTTTTTGTGATTAATTCCATTATGTTTATAATTCTCTATCATAATAAACCATTATTGCAATACCTTTTTTTTGCACATTTAGAAAAGCCATACCATCTTGCCGCTTTAGGAATCGCATTTATCAAAACAAAGAAGCCGGTGCTCCGCCGACAGAAGCAATTTGTTTTTCTATCTTGGAGCTGACAATTTCTACAAATTAATGCATACTTTTCAAGACTAACGAAGCTCTCATTCCTAAAATGAGATAAGGTGAAATTAACTGAATTTAGTAATTTAGCATAAATTCAGACTAGTTCCTTCTATTATCAATGACTCAAAAGTGGAATAAAGTCATTTCTTCTGAGTTTTTTTTCTCTCCCTAAGAAGTAATAACAAGGGAAGATTTTTGATAACTTACGTATAATGTCCGTGAAATGTATTGCCTAAAATATTACTTTTTATTACATTATTATAACTTTTTCGACCAGCCAAAAAGCGCTAGGGATTATCATTTTGGTCTAGCCTTGAGCTTTGACCTCTAAACGAAAGTTAATATTAATGTTTAATATGCTTTACAGCATAAAAAAGGATCTGCAAAGTGTCTCCAGGAAATGTCCCTGGGATAAGAATTGTGGGATTTAAGTACTTTCAAGAGCTTCGTACTTCTCATTTTCCGTCTAGGAAATTACATTAAGTGGGGAACTGGAACTTCAATCTCACATCTGAATGCCTAAAGAGAAAAAGCTATCCGAGGGTATACAGGGTCGCAGCCAAATAGCCCCCTGGTACTTCCCTGCAATAGGATGAAAGAGAGAAAAAAAAATAACTACAGAGGATAAATTCCTATTCCATCTGAATAAGGATGCACTATGAATTCTCCTGCTAAGTTCAACAAAGACATAATAACAATGTCTAGTGACACCATTGTTAGGCTGGAATCAGAGATTACTCTGTCTACGTTTAAAAGATCAATTTCTAATTTTCCTGAATTGAAGTCTAGACTGAGTTTATAGTATTCATAAGGAAACAGAGAAAAGATTTCTGAAATACGCTCAGTAGTCCGACATGGGTTGACAGCTTAATCTCCATATGAGACAAACTGTAATACAAGATGATATGGACTTGATATCGTGAAGAGTGCAAGATAAAGGCTACTCTCCCTATGCGTCTGAAAACAAATCTTAGTAGGGTAGAAGTGATACCCTCTTCCTAGTTCCATTACGAATATAAATGTCTCTCACAGGTAGCAGGAGTACTATAGAAGGAACGTTGATACGAGCATTAAGACTCGAGTACACACTCCTTAATGATATAATAATTGCAGGACTGACGCCCCTCCTTTTGCAACTTGGAGAAACAAAGAGGCATGAATAAGAGAATCTAAAGCGCATTTTATGTCATATCCGGTCAGTACAATATGAGAGCCAGAAGCATTAGCATCAATTTATGTATTTGAAACTAATGACAAACCGTCTGTGCAACCGACAGCGAATTCAGCGTGGGGAGAAGTACAGCATTTTGCTTCTAACTAACCAGTGAATAACAATTCAAGAAGCTTGCAAAACGATGTGGACACAGTAGCAGGGTAGAAGAAAGTACACTGGGATGTAGGTTCGCCTTTATGCGGATGGGAGCAAGATTTCCAGTGCAGAAGCTAGATATACAACTTCATTAGCAGACCCTTTCTACATAAGATAGGTCAGTTTCTTTAACTAAGCAAAATCCCCGTTTTTAGGATGCAGATAACAGACTGAAAAACAGTGACTAATGCGTTGAATGAAGAGCTAGGAAAAGGTCTTAATTATGTAAATAAAAATTAATTGCTGACATGGCCACATGAGTGGTACATAAGCTTTTCAATTATGAATCTTCAAATTACTTGGTTAAACTAATCTTTAATCAATATTTCTGAACAGGAATATGCTTTTTTGGCTAAGTTTCCTGATTTCATCTTGGCTGTTTTGGATTTTTCACTAAAAATTGTAAATATTCTACAAACTTTAAAGCTTTTTTTGTAGGCAAAATTTTGAATGGGGTTAAACAATGCTTCATGGGAGAAAGGAGGCAGAAAACGTCCTTTGTCCGGCTGCCCGCAGTGGCCCTATCCCTTGTGAACCTGCGTATATGTATATTATGTTCAATTTTTGTTTTCATATATTTTTTTTCTTTTCAGTTGCGTCATTTTATAGCCATAGCAGCCATAGAAGGGTTACCTATGCCCTTCCAAGCCAACTTTTTTTTACTAAAGTGTAATTTTGTTTCCCTAAAAACGTATTAAAATATAAGAAATACAGTCAAAATTGATTCAGACAAATAACAATCAGAGGCCGAATTGGTAAATTTGTTGACAAGTCTTTCGTAAATTCTGAGTCATTTTTAATAACAGTTTTAGTTAAACTTTTATTTTTAGCAATAAAAGCTTTTCAAAGTTCATGGAATAAGTGCAAAGTTTCTCAGTGATGTGAAGAAATGAGTCGTCTAAAAACTACCAGACTAAGATAGTATCACCAAAAACACCGACAGGATGAAGTTACATCTGCCCTTTGCTTTTTCTATCGAAGGCCATAAATCTAATCTCCATAGGATTTTTATGACTCTTTTTTTATTTTTTCTTATTTTAAATTAAACTGCATCTAAAACACGAAGGTAGGACCCCGCATTTGAGAAGCTCCGCAGCTTGAAGCGGGGAACTCTAACATCTGACTCATATTTCCTGATGCGTAGACGAAGAGATGCTCCTATGAGTCTGTGGTTGGTATTACCCAGTTCTACTCTCCTGTATGCTCGGTGATACATGATCTCTATCTCTGACTTACAATGACGTAATCTCTCTTCTTCCTGGTCTTCCCGTCGCTGTTGTACCAAATGTGTTCGTACATCCTCTTCCCGTGAAAGAATGTGCTTGTGATTAGCAAGGCTATTTGCTGCGCAAAGTTGCAAAAGACCGGCTGGGGACAAAATTCTGCTTTCTTCGCCCACTCTCGCATGTTAGGCCTAAAAGAGAAGCATGCAGCAGTTTGGTATAAGGGTGTCCGTCTTACCATCATCTAAGTACCATGTTCACTTCTGGGGCATTTTATGACCAAATACTTTATGATTATATCTATAATGCTCACAAAAGTTTTTTGTTTAATAAGAGCGAAGCTAAAGATGGAAAAGTCACGCCAGGTACGCCATCTAGTGTTTCTATAACTAGAACGGTAGATGACGCTGATTTTTCTGTTCAGCACCAGCAGTCGTTTCTACTCTCGAAGGCGCTAAGTAGACAGGTCAGCGGACGAAAAGTACCAATATTAAGTACCTCTTTTCTAAGAGGTATTTAATACCTCTTTTCCTACTCAGTAACATGAGTAGGAAAAAAAATAGTGATGGCTAGACTGCTGCAATTTGTAGGTATAACAATAAACCAATAAATATAAACATATAAAAACATATAAAAAACAACCAATAAAGTATTTGGTCATAAAATGAATAGGAAAAAAAACGTGTTAACCATACCTTCCCCCCCCTAGACTGATGTGTTCAAAATTGAAATCGGAAATGTGGAAATGAACTTCTGATTTTTTTTTGTTTTTTTTTTCACATCGTCCTTAGTTTGATATTCAGTATCAAGAAGAAACCTGTGAATGTCACACTTTTGTCATGAGCAACTAAGTGATACATTTTTATACAACATACCTTGCCAATTAAATGCAGTTGCAGATACATAATCCCATATATTAAGAAAAAGTGACCAGTTAGGATTGGCACATCAATTGTTTTATGTAGTTATAGCTCAAAAAGTGCTAAAAAAAATTTTATGAACTATTTATCAAAGTGAAGCCACATTATTCAAACGCAGACTTTTTTTTTAGATATTTTTTTTCTGTTTTAGACCTGGAAAGAATAAAATAAAACTCACATAAAATCTTAAAAACCCTATTTTCAATCTGCTGTAAAACTAAAAAAAAACATAAGCCCCTTAATGAATACTACTCAGTCTATTTGTACTAAAATAAATCTTTGCCAAGACTTTCCGAATTTCCCCAACCTAGGAGAATCTTTAAGCTCCTCTCTTATTGTGCTACTGCTTAAAAAATCTACAAAATCCACAACTTTACTTACAAGGCATTGTCGTTCCAAACCTGTCAGGATCGCTATTGAGCAAACGATTTTTAATGGTTCTTTTTCCAATACCTTCTGTACCAATGAGAACAAGGGTTTTCCTTCGAAAGGGTGGCATTCGCGTAACTTCCTCATATAGTATCAATTCAGCTTTGTCCAAATCGGCAGCTTGTTTCAATCTATACAGAATTTTTTTCTTCTTTTTCGAGGTCTATATAAAAACAAAGGCTTAATATTTCCATGATTTCAGGCTTTGCAATCAAAATCTGAGTGTCTCCAACAGAATATAGTGCGACTTCAAGAACGCTGCGACACTCTTCAATCCCAAGTGGATAAACTTCAAGCGTCAGAAGAGATCTACAAAAATAGAGAACTTAACCTTAAAGAGCAGCTCACCCGGTTAAATGTATCTGCTTCTCAAGAGAACTCTGCTTTAAGCCAATTGAAGGAGCAGACTTTGGAGTATCAAAGACAACTGACATAAATGGAAGCAGAAAAGAGGGTTACAGAAGAACGACTTGAGATGATGCGAAGTGGAAACAGTGAATTAAGACGAGAAAATTCTCATTTGCATGAAGTTATAGCGAGCTTGAAGACTGAAGTCTCATCCTTAAAGACCAAAGTTGCTGTTCTTGAAGGAGAGGCTAAGAACACCCAGTTGGTACGTATCAATTAAATGTATTTCAGGTGTCTTTCAGCCAGATAAGGTGATGCAACTTCAATGAACTTATGCTACTGACTACTCAGTCAATTCAATGACTTTGAATTTAAATTTTAAGCAGCTTAGGTTAAGTCTTTATTTGTCACAGATTTGAATGAGTTGACGGCTAAGGATAGATTAATAAGTAAAGAGACAAGTTTTCGTGTTAAAATGGCTTGAATTCTTTTGGCCTTTCACGCAATGGTTGCTGGAATGGTTTATAGTAAAAAGAAGGTATATGAAAAGCTATTGATTTTGATTTTAATACTTTCCCTTTTTCTACAGCAGCCATTCCAAAACTTTTTAGCCGCGTCCAAGCGCAAAGTTTTGAAATTTTTGGCTACCCACCTTACGGGAAAAGATCAACATATATTTGGTTGGGACAGAGTCGACATAACCGTCAAATGAAAAGAGCGCAAACCAGCTATTGCGAAACTCCATGATTGCTCGAATCGACAACCAATAGTCCACCGTGCACAGTATTCACGGCATTTACACATAGGAGCATTCCATGAATGACGTACGCAACATACCAACAGTCAAAAAGTTTATTTCCTTTTCACTCTGCTTAGGGCTGATCATGATGATATCCGGAATGGTTTTCGGCTCGCCAAGTCATGAACAAGTCAAAGCTGACATGGCTAAAGCGACACAAATCACAATTGATGAGGCAGTTCAAACAGCAATCAAAGAAGTACCCGGTACGGTGATTAAGGCCGAACTCGAAAAAGAGCATGGTCCGCTCATGTGGGAAATCGAGATCGTTACATCAGAGGGCAAAGTTCAAGAAGTTCATCTGGATGGAGCAAGCGGGAAGCGTCTTGCGTTTGAAAGTGGTGAAGGCTCTGCGCATGCGCCTGATTCCGCTATCCATGCTGGCTCCGCTGAGCCAAAAAACCAAAAGATGAAAGAGCAATCTTCGGACAAAGTTGAAGCGAAAGAGCCAACTCAAGAAAAGAAACCGTAAGCAAGAACTCTTGGGCAAAGATAATATGCGATTACTTTTTTCTCATTGACCAAGTTCACTGATGAATTCGGTCAGTGCGAAATTCATAGATCGGATTACAGCCTTAGCCGGACTCCCTCATGGACCTCAGTGATAGTTCAAAAGGAGATTGTCAAGAAAGGAGATTTCTATGATTTCTGAACGACTAGAGCACACCAGCGTCACGATTAACATTCATGGAGTCGTTGACACTGAAGCAGCACAGGAATTTTATGGAACAAGTCAGACGGCCCTCGAGCTCGCGCTGCTGGCGCAGCTCGACACCCGAAGACATCGAACGCACCGATTCAGCCGCGTTTCCGGGCGCCAACCCGCATCCAGAATCACGAGTCTGAGCACCGCGCGCTCGTTCAACGACCTGCGCGCGTCGCCGCGCTCGTCTCCTCGATGCTCTGGGCCATGCCCGCGGCCGCCCAGACCTCGTGGGAGCAGAAGCCGTTCACACGGCCTGGCCGGGAGGATCCGGCGCTCGTGTTCGACGCCGCCCGCGGCGAGACCATGCTGTTCGGCGGTGGCATCGCGTTCGGTTGGTACTCCCCCCAAACCTGGATCTGGAACGGCAGCGAGTGGCGCGAGCGATTCGGCACCCCAGCGACTGGCCGGAAGGGCCACGTGTTGTTCTACGACCCCGCCATCGAGCAGACCGTTCTGGTGGCGGGACGTCCGAGCCCCTATCAGCTCGCCAACGACACCTGGTTGTGGGATGGTTCGAACTGGACCGTGGTGGCCAACGGGCCGTTCCCGCGCGGGCAGTGGGGCGCCGCTGCCTACGACACGGTGCGCGGGCGCGCGGTCTACTTCGGCGGCCAAAGTGCGATCGCCACTTTGACTCAGACCTCGGAGTGGGACGGCACGGGTTGGACCCAGCTCTTCCCCGCGACGAGTCCGCCACCGTGCTTCTACCACGGCATGGCGTTCGACGAGGCGCGGGCGCGCACGGTCTTGTTCTGTGGATCGACGTGGGAGTGGGACGGGACCGACTGGGTTGCCCGCGCGACGGCGACGGTGCCGACCTAACAAAAAATGATAAACAATGTTCACAATAACTAACTTTGTGGAAATGATAAGGGAGAGGATCATTTGACTAAAAAGGCAATATTTGCGCGCTGCTAATACTACTGCACTTCTACTACTACCACCAAAACTACTGCTTCTGTAGCGAGTACTACCAAGGCTGAGGATATTGAAATGAACATCTGAGGAAACATCTGAGGGGAAAGTTGAACTAAATCAAAACATGTTATGTGCATGCATATTGCTTATACAGGCGTAACAGCAATATTTTTGGAACGACC
>JAAAKM020073195.1:206191179-206213213 GCA_010016025.2 Alatinidae sp. Z8VKAUB7J3
ACGTTGAATTAAACCCAAACATAGTACTTGGTTGCAGATTGTCAAAATGGCGTATCAGCAATAATTTTGGAACGGCTTACTATATCAAGATGAAACTTCCGGATCCTCATGAGGGGAATGTTCAACTGACCAAAAGGCAACATGTAAATGCTACCACTGCTATTAATACTGCCACTACTGCTGTTACTATTACTACTACTAAAACAACTGTACTACTGCTTCTACTACTACCAATACTACTATGATAGTACTACTTTTAAGGCTAAGCGTATGAAGGTTAAAATTTGAGACAATATTGATGGGGCATTTGAACTAAATCAAAACGCACTATGTGCATGCAGATTGTCAAAAGGACGTATCTCAAGAATGGATTTGGGTATTAAGTTGGAATTTTTAGAGAATGCTTAAAGGGGAATATTGAAAGGAAACACTGTCTCTTCTGAAGGAAACACTCTGTCTAAAACAAAAAGAATAAAATATCAATTGAATATGTGGATAATAGCATCTCAGAAGAAAATATAGCAATACAATCAAAATAAAGATGCTGCATAATAGGCCTATGAAGTGAGAATTAGGCTATTTGATGCTTTCTGAGGCTGTTAAAGTTAAATGCCTTCATCTTCTCCCACGCTTATAAACTAGATGAGATAAATGTTATTCCTTCTTTGAATCTTCTAGGGTATTTTGGCGACCGGTAGGTTCTGCTGAATCAGAAAGAAATGAAACAAAAGAAAAATCAATTACAATCAACGATCTGAAAGATGGCGTTGCGTACGAGTTGGTTCTGAAAGCGGGAAATCACTACGGGATCAGTAAATTGACAGAACCAATCAAATTTAGCATTGATGATTCGACAGTTATTTATTTCAGCAGTGCAGGTAATATTTTTGGCGCCAAAATGTTGAGTAAAAGAAAAAAAAAACAAAAAAAAAGAATTGTAAAACACTTTTGTCTCTAAAATAATTAGAACACGATTTTTTTCCAGTTTTTTTCTCTTAAAAAATGATATTTCTTTATACTGAAAATGTAACTCATGTTTTCGACCTTAGTCTTAAAATTTTCAGATTTCCACATACCCCCCATAGCGATTTTTTACGACCATACTATTAAATAGCCTTCTTTTTAGTAATTTTAACCCTAGTTTTCAATATTGAACACTCAGGCCTAGAGTATTCAGATTAGTGCACACCCCTTTACTATTTTCTTACCACCATACTTTTTAAAAGCCTTCCTATTATTATTTCACAGCAAATTTTTCCGTGTTAGGCTCCTAAACCCCAGTAAAAGGTCCCTGAATAACTTAATTATTCAGATTGGGGCACACCCCCATACCGAGTTCTTTTCACCATGCTTTTCATAAGTTTTCCTTTTATTAATTTCAAAGCAAGTTTTTTATTACGCTCCTAAACTGAAATTATTCAGATTTACGCACACCCCGAGGGTCCATCATGATTTAAATTAAATAATTAGCTAAGATTCTATTTTTATCCTGCAGCTCAAGTCTTATTAAATCGCTATCCACATCTGTGACCAATAGTTTGAGGTATGTGACCACTAAAAGTAATTGGCGAACTCTAACTCAGTTTTTACGAGTCTCATATCGAACTAAGAGGCCGTCTATCGCGTCGTTATGCTCTCAAGCGTCATGCCAGCCTCCCGGACCGGTGGGAGCATAGTATACAATAATTGTCCACATTTCATGTTTTAGCTGGAAATGAGCCATCAGTTTTCTATCTGATATTTGCTTATAATAGAGAAGGAATCTCTTGGCTCTGGTTTTCAGCAGAAAGCCTATGCCGTTTGTCTTAGTCTTTGTGATCCCAGGCCAAATTAGGCAATATTCTTCACCAATATTCTCGAACTTTCTTCCGACAAGGTGGGTTAACGTGAGCCTAGCCACAGCTACATTGAAGTGTTTTAGTTGGAAAGCAAGCATTGTTGTAGCTTCGGGAAAGGTGAGTGTCAGTACATTCCGGGTGGCGAGCTGTAGTCCACCTTGGTCAAGAAAATTCATTTGATGGTCTGAATTCAGTCCAGGGACATGCTAGGGTCGTGAAAGATTAAAAAAGTGTTGGTCATCCAAGGCGGTTTTATCGTTATTGGTTGCAACAAAATGATTTGAGTGGAAGGTTGCAGGCCCAACCGACTCTAGGCCAGGGATCTGATTAGAGCTAGAACTTGCCAATAGAAAAAAAAATCCGTGGAATGGGCTCCACCACCTGATCAGGCTGAGGCTGCCCATTAACAGCCTCAACTTGACCGAAAACCTGACTTTAAAGATCCAAAAATCCCATCATTTACAGTTTTGCCGTATAATCCTAACTCGGCCATAAGTTTTATTCAAACAATTGGAATTGTATTTTCAAAACCAATAGTCAGAAAAAGAGGAGACTGAAACCCAAATTAAGGAAAATATATTTGTTGTCAAACAGGAGAACGGTTCTTATGCAATCTTCTAAGTCTTGGAAATAGGGAATGAGTAAAAGTTGGAACTTGAAAATAGCTTCTTGGGATATAATTTGAACTGTAGATCCAGTTGGAAACGTTTCATCCACCTAAATCAACTACTTTCCAAGAAATCCTACCATCTTGAATTTTATTGCTCCCTATGACACTACAAAGCATGTCTCGCAGGCAAACGAAAATAAATTTTTAGGTGCAAGTCTTTTGTGGATATTTTAATCAAATAACAAAAAGTAGCAAGTTTTCTGATTGCTGCGAAATTGGATAAATCGCTCCGGCTAATAAAAAGAGCAAAATACTGACTTAACACTATATGGCCAATTGCTTAAACTTCTGTCTTTTTTCAGCCAATCAAAAGTTTTGGGCGCAAACATCTAAGAGCGTAAATTATTCCTGATATTCGATCTGAACAGTTCGCTAGCCCAAAGCAAGCTTAAACAGTTCATTATCTTGTTCACTTAATTGATAAAATATACTGCTTAATGGACATATTTACTTGTAAAAAAAAAAAAAAATCATGTAAAGTGAACGCAAAATTCTAATTTGTAATCTTCTTTATGATTTCCAGATTAGTTCCGTTTGTGATTATTAAATGAAATTTTGTGGTAATTGAAATTTTCTAATTCTTTAAATAGGCAAACTACATGCTGTGATTGCTACTTATATTCTCAACCCCAATTTTACTAGTTTAACTGAAATTTCCTTCAGGTCAATCAGGAAAGATGGGGCAATTTAACCACTAATTTGCCTTCCTTTGAAGAAATATATGAGTAGCATGAGCAGCATGATTTGATATATATATATATATATATATATATTTCTATATATTTATTTGTGAAATATATATATATATGTATTTCGCATTCTCTTTAAAGCCCCAAAAAAAAATTCAAATTAATTCTGACCAAGTGTCAGAATGGGATATTTATTGCACCGAAATGCATAACGCCGTAGATATTATGAAAGTGTTAGTACAGACAAGTTACATGACCCGCTGACTGTTGGTGGTCCAACTTAATGTTGTAATTCCTGTGGAATTTTGTTATGACCAAAGAATGCATTTAACAAAATACGATACCTATCCTTCCACCATATGTAGAAAAAGGTTTTTTTGCTAGCCTAAGATAAACTAGCTAAACAGCAAGCTTTTTTGTTTTACCGTCTTTCTTTCTTTCGTCCACTGAATTTGCGGCTCAACAGCACATGGTATAAAATTCTAAGATTATACGGGATCATATTCAAACTTAAGATCTTGAGAATTAACGTAAGAAATAAAAAAAAGAAAAATATAAATTAAACAAAGCTGGAAATATAACGTCATATTTCCAACTTTTACCAAGCATTGGTTAAAGCTCAAGGGCCAAGTGACTAGAGAGAGACTATAGCAGATCGGTGAAGCTGTCTTTTCGCTAAACAGATTTTGGGGCTAGTATTAGGTACTTACCTAGTTAATTTTTGAGGGGGGGGGGTCCAAAAATAAAAAAATATTTAACTGCTATTTGGTCATTGAAGCATGCAGCGTTACCAGTCCTTCAAGGTTAAAAATCGTAAAATATGAACAAAAACGACAATGAGGTACAAAGGGAGGCTTCTGTAGTTATACACCCCCACTCCCCTCCCCCAGAATGTTAAAATCTCCAGATTTTAACATTTTAATTTTTACCAAACAAAGGTGCTTTCTGGAAAATAATGTACCAGGGACCACAACTTATACATCTTAAACACCTGGCACTAGCCGTTGGACAGTCTCACATACTAGGGACTGACTGGTGACTAAGGTAAAGTGGTATTCAATCTACCAAACAATAACTTATGTTCAACTATGGAATTCCCAATTTTCTTTCTCTATTTTGAAAGTTCAAATTTTTGGTCTATTAGCTAATGGTCTATTAGCTTTGGACTATTAGCCTATTGAGAAAAAATTGCCACTTATAGCTGATTCAGGAAAATTAGTTGTTATTTTCATTAGTCTTAGAATCATTGTTATCATCATTAGTCATTAGTCAAAATAACAGGCTCTTTTTAAAAACTCCAGCAAATGTGTTTTCAAAATATTAAGACTGGTGAAAATAAAAATTACCATACCTCAATCAGCAAAAAATGGCAAGTTTTTCTTACTAGACAGTTTTATTAGAAATACGTGTTTTAAATTTTGGTGTAAGCCAGTTTGTTTGAAAAAGTTTGTCAAAAATATATCGCATACACCTTGAAGCAGTTATCTTTCTTCGTTTTAAGCTTCAACCTTGCTCTTTACTTTCATCAAAAAAAACTTTTATTTCTAATTAATTTGATAAAGATTACTTGTGAAGAGGGGAGGGTAGAGGAATTGCTTAAAAATCAATATTTGTCCTTCTTTTGACTCTTAAAAAGTGAACCAGAACTTTCAATTTTCAATCAAATGAGTCCTCTCTGAAGTTTATACGAGCACCCCTTCTACAACTTACAATGCCTGCCCCCGGGCCCCGGGAGGTTTCGTCGACACCGGAATTTTTCTTATCTGACATTCGAACTATTTTTAACAAAATGGCTATGTCAAAATTTTATCTGATCAGTTTGGGGAAATAAGTGCGTGGAGGGGCTAGTTGCCCTCAAATCTCTTTTGATACTCAAAAACTACACTAGAACTTTCAGTTTCCAATCGAATCAGCCCTCTCTGAACACCTGCCCCGGGCCCTGGGAGGTTGTATTGACACCGGTGATTTTGTTACCTGGCTTTTGAACTATTTTAAAAGCATGGTTCTGTCAAAATTTGTATCGGATGGGTTTGGGGAAAAAGGGCGCGGGGGGACTAGTTGCCCCCGATCTCTTTTGACTCTTACAAACCTCTCTGAAGTTCATACGAGCATCCCCTCCATAAGAACCATATATGCCCCCAGGGTATAATTTACAACGCCTGCCCCCAGGTCCAGGGGGGTTTTATCGACACCAGAGTTCTTCTTATCCGATCTTTGAACTATTTTCAACAAAATAGCTATCTCAAAATTTTCATCGGATGGGTTTGGAGAAAAAATAGCGTGGGGGGGGCTAGTTGTCATCGGATCTCTTTTTACTCTTAAAAAGCGAACTAGAATTTTCAATTTCCAATTAAATTAGCCCTCCTCACACCCTCCTTAGAGATGGTGTGATCCATAGGACCCATGGTCCGGGGTCCTAAATTATTAAAACTGTCCATTGTCTGCAAATCGGTTTTAGTAATTTCCCCGGTGAGGAGGATGGTGGCGCTCTGATACCGGGTTTGATTGCTAAAGAATTCCGGGTCAGGCGTCCCATCGGACGTCTGGCGCCAATCTGCAAAGAGCCCTTCCTTCAACCCAGTCCTATGGATGGTTTTCAGGTATTGTTTTGGGATAATCTGATCGGTATCCACATTGACTCTGTTCAGTGGAGCGATCACGCCGGTGTGAGTGGTAAAAGCTTGCATGTATTTGTCGGTTCAAATGATTGGGAATGGATAATGAGTAAAATTAGCGTTCCCCAATTACACCCAGTTTCGAATGTCTGAAAAATGTCCTTCAATGGCGGCCACGGCTGCCATGGCTGGGGAAACAAGATGTGTGCGTGATCCTTTTCCCTGCCGACCTTCAAAATTTCGATTACTCGTTGAGGCGCAACGCTCACCTGGTTTCAGTACATCCGCGTTCATCGCTAAGCACATGCTGCAGCCGGCTTCCCGCCATTCGACACCGGCTTCTTTGAAGATGGTATGAAGTCCTTCTGACTCAGCTTGCTGTTTGACCAACCCGGACCCTGGAACGACCATAGCGTGAACGCCGTTGGCCACGCGTTTTCCGGAAAAATATCTGGCGGCGACTCTCAAGTCTTCAATTCGGGAATTCGTACACGATCCAATGAAGACACGGTCAATTTTTATGTCCTGGATAGGAGTGCCAGGTTGCAAGTCCATATAGGCCAGAGCCTTTTCAGTCGCATGACGAGCTTTTTCGTCATGCAAATCTTTGGGGTCTGGGACTTTTCCATCAATACCCGTGACCATGCCAGGGTTGGTTCCCCATGTTACTTGAGGGGCAATGTCTTCACCTGATGACAAAAAAAGGGATATGAAATAAAAAAGAGAACAAAAACATATTAATTTATAGGCCTAAATTTAGAGTCCTGGATAAGTTTTTGTCACTAGGATCCAAGGATGGACCCTGGTCAAGGTTATTTCATAGTATAACTAGTTTTGCTAGTAAATAGTTTAATCTAACATGATTCTTTTTTTTCCAGACAATAGTTCTGCAGAATTTCTATGTCAACCCCCAGAATACAGCCAAGTCTGCTGATGGCTCCCACATCATGTCACATGTTTCTGACGAGGAGATGCAGGAGCATTATGATAATTTCTTTGAGGACGTCTTTGTGGAATGCGAGGACAAGGTATGGGAAAATGGAAAATACAGTATTTACTGACCATATCTACAAATTTTACTTACCAAATACCAAAAACTAGGAAAATTGTAGCATTTTTTTTTTTTTGCACACAGCCAATGAGCAGGTAATCCCTTTTTTGGAGGGGGAGTGTATCTGGGTATTAAAAGGAATTTGTGCCTAATATATTTTTGCAAAAACTATAGATGAGGAGGTGGCCGCCGTGCAAAAAGTGCGGTAGCATAGTAGCAATGCTACCCGGCAATTTTTATGGCCTAATAAAATTTTTGGACATATTTTGTCTGAAAATACCAGTGCTTCCACTATCCCCGAGTGTTTGGGGATTTCCCCAAAAATCTATCTTCTCAAAAAATAATCAATTTCTCAAAAATCCCCTTTTGTTCAGGGTTGCCATTGCTAGTGATTTATCGCGAGTCACAACCCTCCCCTAGTAACAATCACTTTCACTTAACTTGACATAACTTTTTCACTAATTTCCAAAGCTTTTGTCTCAGTGCAATAATAAGGACCTCTGCGATACAGGTTAATACGAGAAGCGTCGGCTGTAAATTGAGTAGAATAGATCGCTCCTTGCTCATCCTGGGCTTCTATCCACAACCAGGTTTTGCCAGTTTGGTCTTCCGATAAGCGGTGAGGTTGCCGGAGTTCGCCAATTAATTGATAAGCTTCTGCCTGAATGGCGAAAGCCTGACGGGAAGCGTTCGTATAACGAACTTCCAGAGGAGGGCGCTCTTCCACCGCTTGGTAGGCAAAATCATTTTTCCAATCCGGCGTCTGAGCGCCGGCAAGGGATTGAAGGCACAGATATAAGCAGACGAAAAGTAAGGTTTTATCCACATTTCTGTAGTTTGGAAAGTTAATCTCAACATAAACTAAAGGGGGTTTCCAAATGATGGTTAAATTAAAAATTTGGTAATTAGATACATACATGAGATACTAGATGCTTGATACAAGATACTAGATTTAGGAGCAGGATAAATCCAGTGTCTAGAATCCAGTATCTTTTGAAAAGGAAATTGGTTATCAATCATTAATCCCAGCATTTAACCTTTAGTTCACGTTAATATCAAATAGCTTCTAAACCAGGTAAATGATAAAGAGCAATAAGCTGATCAAAAGCAGGGCCAGCAGCACTTCAACAAGGGCGCTTGTTCTGGCCTTTGCTATTAGTTGACGATATTTGCGTAGGAATTTCATGTTGGCAAAAGCCAAGGTAATACAAGGTTTCTAAAAAATAAGATCCATATGTTGCTTTTGATAGGACTTATGTTGCCTTCCTAGCCTGGCGGGGCCAGTACCATGGATGATGGATGATAGCTGATCAGACGATCTGTCCATCACAGTCAGACAGTCATCCCTTCTAGCTTATGCCCGCTGTTTACAGTCATGACAGAGTCAGACAGACAGAGTCAGACAGAGTAACAGACTAGAAAGACAGACAGATAGACAGAAAGAACAGAAAGACCAGACAGAAAGACAGTTATGGATAAACCAGACAGACAGACAGATAGACAGAAAGAACAGAAAGACCAGACAGAAAGACAGTTATGGATAAACCAGACAGACAAATGGACCAAACATACAGACAGACCTGATAGAAAGACAGACAAGACACATAGACAGGCCAAACATGCAAACAAACAGAGACAGACCAGAAAGACAGACAGACAGAAGGACAGACAGAAATACAGACCAGACAAGAAGAACGGACACAAAGACAGACAAGACAGAAAGAACATACAGACACATAGACAGAAGACAGTTGAGACAACCTGAGAGATCAGATAGACCAGACAGACACATAGACTAGACAAACGGGACAAACCAGATCGACACAAAAGACCAACAGCCAGACCAGGCACACCGACAGACCAGACCGAAAGACACACCACTGAGACAGACAGACAGAAGGGAAGAGGAGACAGACTGACTGACGAGACAGACATACAGATAGACAGACAGATCAGAAAATACCAGACTGACAGAGAGAGACAGACAGACGGACCTGACAGTAAGACAGACTAGATAAAAAGACTGACCAGACAGACAGAAAACTAGACAGAAGGAGAGACCAGACCGAAAAAAAGACTAGACAGAAGAAGAACCAGACACACGGACAAACACGACAGAAGGGACAGACAGACAGACAGACAACACAGACAGACAGACAGGCTAGAAAGACCTACCTTCTTCTGAACCAATAGCAGTTCCTTTTTTCAATGTTTCTCAACTCCAAGACATAGACGTTGGTGTTGTATTTAGTACTGTATTAGTCCGTTGATGTTGTATTAGTCCTTTTCCTTATTCACAATATTACTCCAAAATAAAGGTTCTTATTACCATAGCAGTGAGGGAAAAGAACATATCTCACAGATGTTGTTCGATTTCCATCTAAGGCACCATTTAAGTATATCTGAGCTTACTGGTCACCCTTCGGAAACTATTCTGGATATCCGAAATCGAAATATGGTCTTTATCCTTAGGTAAAAAAAACAAAAGAAGTCAGATAAGTTTTTATTAAAATAGGTCATTAAATATAGATTTACTTCTCATCTTTCTTGATCTTTCCTTTGAAGAAAACTAATTTGATCACCTCGGGATTCCACGGGGTATATTATCCTTGGCATCTATGAGGAGTTGTAGATAAGAAAATTATTGATATTAACCTGCCAAACCTTTAATAACAAGGAAAATTAGTTTCTTGCATGGAAGCACAGAAGTGTATCCTCTCTGCTTTCACTTCGTCTTTTCTTCGCCGCTAGTTGGGTACTAGAAAGTGATAGCTGGGCTTTAGTTTGGTCCTTTTATTGGATCTGGAAATCAAGTAGATTCTCATTTGTTACTTGAGTGAAACAAGGGGGACTTATCAAGGACAATAATTATTTGAAGAACAATGTGGTCGTAGCATTTCCTAGCACAATTTTCTTATGTTAATCAGCTTAAAATGTGATGTTATAAAGACGCTTCAATAAAGCTTAAGAACCAAGACAACTTCAACCAAAACAAACCTAGTTGCATTGATTCTTGCTGAAAAATCCCCTGAAAACGTCTGTATACTTCCCAATAACTACTACTATATGTAAACAATTGGCAAAGTTCATAACTTTTAGTCCTTCCCCTGGGGGCTCTGGTGGATTAAGTCATTATGTCCTCAAAGACATAGTTAATAAATTTTCGTCTCTGCTGAACAAAATGGCTATATCAAAATTTTGATCAGGTGACTTTGGGAAAAGATCAGCGTGCATCCAAGATCTTTTCTTCTGGCAAAAAATACAAAATTCCACACTTTTGTAGATAGGAGTTTGAAACCTCAACAATAGGATTCTTTAATATGCTGAATCTGATGGTGTGATTTTAATTAAGATTATTTTGACTTTTAGGGGTTGTTTTCCCCATTTTTGGAAAATAAGGCAAATTTTCTCAGGCTCGTAAGATTTTTTGGGTAAGACTAAACTTGATTAAACTTATATATTTGAAATCAACATAAAAATTTTATTCTTTTGATGTGTCTATTGGTATCATAGTAATTTAATGCCCTAGGACAAACAAATTGGGAAGAAGCGTAGATATACACAGCCAGAACTTTGGGGATGAAATTTGATTAGTGTTTCAAGAGGGAGGAAACAGTCTTCGGGGGCTATCCCTTCGCAAGCTATTCCCTTTGCACAGATATTGCCAGGATTCATTTCAGGATTTCAGTTGCCAGGATTCAGTGAAAATATACAATCTAAGCATGCGAAAGGCAACTAAGTTAAAGATTGTTCACCAAACATGATCAAACAGTCCGTGGTAACGAACTGTAGAAAGGAGCGACCCAGCTGCGGAACACGCAACCATAGAGAATTTCTCCCGTAGAAGATCCCTCGCGCCCACCAGCCAAACACCAATGGACCGAGTTTAGTTAGAACTGAAGTCGTGGTTTAGACTGAAGAGACCTCACTCCGGGGGTCTATTGAAGCCGCAGGTATCATATGCATGGAAGACCCTGGTTGAACTTATAATAAAAGAGAAACTTGATAAAAATAATGAGCAATTAAATTGGAACTATCAACGAAACCACTGATAATTATAAATAAAAGGAAATAAAATAAAACTTGGTCGTAAATAAATTGTATTTTACACAGAGAATATCATTTTTAATAATTATCACCGTTCTACTAGTTTCAATATACATTTTGGTTGTAATTCATAAAGCTTTTATTCGATTTGTTATTCAGAGTTTTGGTCATAATCTTAAGCGTCTTTGTCCCTTCCACTTTTCAATGTTTCTCTCACCGCTTGCCACCTCTTTATATATTTGTTCTTTCCAGTGTTGTCAACCACAAAATGCCAATATTGACTTGGCCATTCTCATGCATTATGTTTTTGTGTTCATGTTGGTCCACTGATTTTAGTGTCAATAGTAGGAGATTATCACAACGGTGCTTTTTGTCGTCATGTCTTTTGTCTCAAACGGAAAGTTTAGGCTTTTAAATGCCAGATTAGGAGGTTCCACGAAAACCAATCTCCTGTGTAAGCATTCCTTCAATAGTTGAAATGTTCAGCTCTTTTCATTGAGGAGTTTGTCTTAGAGTAGATTCTTTAAATTTGATACTTTGACATAACACTTTTGATAAATTTGATTCTTTGAAATAAGTTTGATACCCTTCAAAATTTGTTTCCCTAACAATATAATTTCATATCTTTAAAGACTGTTGGTTACGTAATCCTGTTAGACCCTTGTCGAAGAAATAAATAAATCGTCACAGAATGGGAACTAAATTCCCACATTAGATTTTACATATTGGGACATAACGCACGCAATCAAAAAAATTTTTCTATCTTGCCTTGCACATTAAGTGTCTCATCCTGGTGCCTGCTTATCTGCGCCTCATCTGGGTAATGCAAGGTTCGAGGTTTAGCATTTTCAGAGAGGTCTCTCAGAAAAGGACGAATTTCAGAAGTATTTTTACTCAGAACCGGAATATTACATATCTTGTTTTCTAGACAGGATGGCCTGGTCATTTTCTTCTCCACTCTCCCACAGAATCCTACACCCATCCCCACTGCCACTGAAGTATTATGTGCAAGAGAATAGTAATCGTTTTGTCACGAAGCACTGGAGTATTCTTTCTTTTTATGCAACAATAGAAGATACGATTCAACTGTCATTAAAATGGTTTTATGTTTTATTAACTGTGTAATCACCTTATCGATATGATACAGTCTTTTACGTAATTGCTGATTCATTCTATACAACAATAAAACTTAACCAACGACTCTAGCCAAAGCGACTATTATAATTGAGCACGAACTTTGTGTGCAAGTCCCACTCTGTTGCCTATAGGAGGTTGATGTTTAAAAGGAGCTTATAAAATAAGCTGAACACATGCACGAAATGGTGGGGGGGGCGCTTTCAGCTCGATATCCTGCAGCATTAAAATTTCGATGGTTGCTATTATAATTTAACATATTTTTCGTATGAACGAAATAAATTCGTGCGTAAGCACCTCAAATGAGCTCTTTGACATTTCCGTCTAATCTCTCCTTTCGCCTGTCTACAAGGGGAGGGGGTTTAAGGAAAGTTGTTCCAGCACGTGCGCCGTCCAGCCCGAGGTCCGGGCGATGGCAAAGATCGGCGTAAAGAGATCGATCGGAATCCCCAAGGAGTAATAGACCGTGGCCGAATAGAAATCGACATTTGCGTGGAGGCCCTTTTCTTTGAGCATGATCTCAGCGATGCGATCACTCATTTGGATCCATTTTGCCTCACCCAATTCCGAGCTCAGCTTCTGAGCCATCCGCTTCAAGTGCGGCGCCCGCGGATCCAGCACCTTGTAGACCCGGTGCCCGATCCCCATGATTTTCTTCTTCTGCGCCAAACAATCCGCCACGAAGGCATCCACGGCATCCAAAGAACCAATCTCCTGCAACATGCGGATGACCCCCTCATTGGCCCCGCCGTGCAGCGGTCCTTTGAGCGTGCCGATCGCGGAGCAAATGGCCGAATACATGTCACTGAGAGTCGCGATGGTCACGCGACTGGAGAACGTGGAGGCGTTCATGCCGTGATCGGCATGGAGGACGTAGCACATGTCCATGGTATTGACCGTCTCGGGCGAGGGAGTCTCACCGTTGATCAAAGCTAAGAAATTCGCGGCTTCCCCAAGACTCGGGTCGGAGGGCGGCAACGGTTTGCCCTGCCGTGCCAAGTGGAAATAGGCCGTGGCCACCGGGATCTGGGCGATCAGACGCAAGGCCTTACGGCGCTGCGCATACATGGTGTCATCCTCAGCCGAGGTATCAAAACAACCCAACGCCGAGACCACCGTCCGGATGGCGTTCATAGGAGCCGTCGTGTCCGGCAGGGACTGAATCAGATCCACGACGCCCTTCGGCAATTCACGAAAACCCGCCAGCGTGGGACTAGTATCTGGACGCGGTCTGGACGAGTTCTTAATAATGGCTTCTTTAAATGATTTCAATAAATAACGTTTGGCCACCTAAACAATTAAAAGAAACAAAGTTTTGGCTATATGTTTTTCATAATTACGAAAGACATCAGAGGAAAAAGAAGAAGGTTTTGTCCCACCAACTGAACAATTAAGAGAAAAAATGGTTTGGCAGTATGTCTTACATAATGACAAAAGACAATCCAAAGCAAAAGCTAAAGGTCCCATGCAAAAACCTGTCAGTGCCTTTTACAAAGGCACTACTTCTAATTTAAGGTCCATTCGGACGTAATGGTTGAGACAAAAGAAGAGGTTTTTGTCCCATCACCTGAACAATTAAAAGAAAAAAAGGTTCGGCGATAAAACTTTCACAATGACAAAAGACAAGCCGAGGCAAAAGTTAAAGGTCCAATTAAAAAAAAAATGTAATTTTACAGAGGCACTACTTCTAATTTAAGTTCCGTTAGGACTGCGTTCTTCTGCGTTTAGAAGACAAGGAGCAATAGGAATCTAAATATAGAAGCCTTCCATGTGCCGAGTGTCAGGTCCCGGTAATATATACATGTATACTATCTTTACAAGTGAGCAATAATTGTGTGTTTATTTTTGTGCCTTAAAATAATCTTTATGTTTTAATTCAAACTAGTGAAGGTATTCTCATACCTGAGAAATTTATAATTAGTTTTTTTAAAGATAAAACTAACTCTATACGTCGATAAACTTACAGGTTTTACCGCAACCTGTTTCATAATGTCAGTAGGATGCCCTAAAAACAAAAATTTTTAATCATTACAAAATCCGATATTCATTTTGGAGCCCATTTTTTACGACCAATGGTTTGGTATGGTCACCGCTACAGGGAAAGAAGAATAAAACAAAACAGTTCATACTAGATGAAAGTAGACCATGTACTTTGTTAGATATTGGAAAGGAGGCAGTACAAGTCGAAATTGGGCTCTGGTGTGATAAAGTCACTGGTATGGTTTTATCGAGATATGAGCCGGGTCGATCAGATAAAGTCTCAAAAATAACCCGAAATAAATTAATGTCATTTTAATCTGTTTACTATTCTCAATAAATGATATTTTTAATATGTAAAGGTCATTGTATATTACTGACGTCAGGAATGATCTCTGAAGTTTGAGAAGATACTCTGTGTTGACTTTTACCTGAAGTATTAATTCAGTTGTTTGTATAATTTGGAAACTAGGCGGATCGTTATATATGGGATTCAGTGTTGTCAAGTTCAGCCCTAGAACAGTGATTTTTGGGCCCGAAGAACTTATGGTGTAGCTCTTATTTAATAACATTTGTCATCCGGTCCAAATGTCTACGAAACCAGTTCTCTAGAGGTATCAGAAGACTGTTAGTGGTTTTGACTGACTGCAAATTTCACTAATGTTCTGTTTCGTTCTAGCCAAACTGATATTATTCGTCGCCTACTTAAACAGAGCTATTGGATTGATTTACAATAAAATAGCTGAAACCGGTGGTCAATGGTATCAGTTTAAAGAGTAGTGTTATTTGATTTATTTTAGTTTTCTTGTTTTTGGAACAAGAAGAAGAACTTCTGCAGTCTTGAAAAGTAAGCGGATTGTACAAAACAAAATTTATATTGTTAGGATATTTTAAGCTGTAAAGTGTTCGGAATAATGACAAGCATATGATTCAGAATTTTAGTCTTATATCTTAAAGCTATGATTATAACTGAGCGCTTGTGAAAATAGAATATAAATGTTTAGGGTAACTTTGTAGCCAGATTAATTAGGCAGCTTCAGATTATTTATTAAAGTTCCTCTAATTTTTCAATAGTAAAAAATGTAAAATTCTCGAATAAAAAACTCTTTCCCATAAAGCAGTCAAAGTTACATGGCATTAGTAAAGCACTCTCAAGATTTGAAAAAAAATAGAATGAAAAAAATAATGCTTCCTTTATTGTCATAAAAAATGTCCTGGAATGGGTCTTACAGTTAAAGTTTTTTCTTAACGCTTGTGATAGTACAGTGGACCTACTCCAAGATTGTGTGGCTAGCTTTCTTCGTCTCCCTCTAAAAAAGACCCTGCAACCGGAACATTAACAGGTGTGGACTCCAAGTTTGGTGAAAGAGCCTGTACCTTGTCTCAAGTGAAATAAAGAAAGTAAGATCTATCTTTATGCGGTAGGTCAGCATCAAGGAAAACAGAAAAAATCACAAGTTGCCTGGAATATCCGAGGACAGGCAAGTCAGGATCAATTAAGAAAACATTTAATTTAACAAAAACGTTTTGTTTAACAATAGCACTTTTATAAAACTTTAAATGGTATCAATATCTTTAGGTTCCTAAGATAATAACTATATTTGTGTATATCCGTTGATTTTTGAATTTAAAAAAAGGGAATAGTTGTGGGAAAAGTCAAAGTCATGGCCAATTGTAGATAAAAGCCAAGACATCTATCTACAATTAAAAGCAAAGAAATTAAAAATGTATGCCATATCAATTTCAATAGCATTCAATAATCAATTCCCGGCCCAGCTGGCTGGTGCTGGAGCGGGACCGCGCCCCCAGCATGGGGCTGCTCGCCGAGGGAGCACACGCCAGCGGCGACCTCACCCGCGCCGCGACTGCGCTCAGCTGGACCTTTCAGCTCGGCGATCCCGACGAGATGGACGAGAAGCCAAAGATGGCGTCACTGCTCGAGGGCATGGAGCCGGAGACGGCAACGCTCGAGCAAGCCCTCGCGGTGTTGAGGCTGCCGCGCACCCTCGGCACGAAGAAGACCGAGGACACCGAAGACACTCCCGGTGAAGAGGCCGAGATCTTGGCCGCGAACGGGCGCTACGGCCCCTACGTCAAGTGGGGCAAGGAGACGCGCAGCATCCCAGCCGGCGAGTCGCCGATCGCGATCACGTTGGAACGCGCGCTCGAACTGCTCGCCCAACCGAAGACTCGCGGTCGCGCCGCGCGCCGGCAGCCGAAGGTCCTCAAGGAGCTCGGCAAGCACCCGGACAGCGAAGAGCCGATCCGGATGCTCGATGGCCGCTACGGCCCTTACGTCACCGACGGAACGACCAACGCGAGCGTGCCGCGCAGCGAGGACCCGGACGAGATCGACCTCGGCCGCGCCGTCGAGCTGATCGAGGCGCGCGCCGCCGCCGGGCCGCGCAAGAAGAAGAAGAAGAAGGCGGCGAAGAAAAAGACCGCCAAGAAAAAGACCGCGAGCAAGAAGGCTGGGACTAAGAAGGCCGTCAAGAAGACGGCCAAGAAGTCGTCGGCCAAGACCTGAGCGAGCCAACCGCAGTGACTTCCCCCGCGATCGATCCGGGGCTCGACCTCTTTGAAGAGATCGAGAACCTCAGGCGCGAACGCAAACGTCCAGAAATTAAACAAAAAAAACAAGTTTTTTTAAATGAAAGTAAGGAGCGACATTAAAACTTAAAACGAACGGAGATGGCTCATTTTTACGGAAAATAAAAGTTTTAGTGCCATTTTAAGTGATCAAAAGGATTAGAGGGAAACTAGCCCCTGTCCCTTTTCCCTCAAAGTCACCCAATCAAAATTTTGAGATAGCCATTTTGGTAAGCTTAGCTGAAAAGACCAATAAATATGCCTTTGCGGATAGCATGACCTTCGACAGTCCCTTGGGAAAGGTCTATAAGTCATAAAATTTGCCCATTGTTGAAGTAGAGTATTTGCTATTGCAAAGTATGTACATATTTTCGGGAAGGAGGGGGTCATTTTCTGATTTGG
This sequence comes from Alatinidae sp. Z8VKAUB7J3, assembly GCA_010016025.2. Classification (NCBI taxonomy): domain Eukaryota; kingdom Metazoa; phylum Cnidaria; class Cubozoa; order Carybdeida; family Alatinidae; species Alatinidae sp. Z8VKAUB7J3. The sequence continues at coordinate 206,208,192 of JAAAKM020073195.1, forward strand.
GTGGAGGGGTCACGGAAAGAATTTTTCGTGGGGAAGGAAGTTTCGTGGGGATGAACTTTCCAGGAAAGCTCTTACACTAAGTAAGTTTGACAGATTTCCTATGCGTAATTCTTTTTATTTGTCTTGCTCTTTCTTTGTCACATCAATTTTACATGTGGAAACGTTAAGGGGAAATGTGCAGGGGAAATGTTTACAGGGTTACAATTGTCTAGAGGATTATTCCGTAGGGGAGGGTGATTTTCCATGTGAGAAATTCTCAAGGGGGAATTTTCAGCGGAAACTACTTTCTGCAAGGGGTAGGGGATTTGCAGGAAAATTTTCTGAGGGAAGAAGAATCTTGGCATGATTTGAAAAATAATAAGATATTAATCTTTTTAAAATGAAACTGAGGTTAGTATAATTTTTCAGCCAGAATAGTCCGCAAGAAATTTCCTGGAAATTTTTTAGCGAAGATAAAATTGTCCACCACCTGAACAATTAAAAGAAACAAAGATTCGGCGATACGTCTTTCATAATGACAAAAGACAAGCCGAGAGAAAAGTTCAAGGTCCCATCAAAAAACGCAAATTTACAAAGGTACTACTTCTAATTTCAAGCCCATTTGGATCTCATGACATCAAAAAGAAATGCTCAAATTTCCTGCGTTTAGAAGACAAGCGACAGTGAAAATCCTTATATAGAAGCCTATCGCAGTGCCAAATACCGGGACCCGGTGGCGAAATGAAAATGAAGAGCAAAGATGCGGTTGGTTGGAAGATATGCGAAAATGACAATTAGAGTGTGTCAAAAATGAAATAAAAGCACAGAAACGCGCGGTTAGAAGACATGTGATCGAGCAAGTAAGCGAATAAAAAATGAAAATGAATAGTAAAGACGCATGTGGCTAGGAAAAAAGTGGCTATGCGTCAAAAATGAAAATGAAGAACAAAGAAACACAGTTAGAAGACATATGACCCTGAACAAGAGAGCGAGTTAAAAATAAAGAGCAAATACACACGCGGTTAGAAGAACAGCGGCTGCATGTTTAAAATGAAAATGAAGAGCAGACTCACAGAAGACATGTGGGGCCAAGCATGTGAACAAGTCAAAAATGAAAAAGAAAGCAAATACACACTTGGTTAGAAGGCTTTCGACGCTAAACATGTGAGAGAGTCAATGAAAATGAATCTGGACAGGGAATATCAAAACGTGTCAAAACTGAAAATGATAGTGATGATGATTGGGCTTGGGATTTTGACATGGATAAGGTCATCAATGTCTACCATACTTTTGTTAAGCATGTTAAGCATGCAAAGGTTTGGCGACATGAATTAGATGAATATACGATGATGAAGGATAATAAAGAACTAAAAGAGAAAATTGGAGGAATTTTCCCAAAAATAGCAGTGGAACATTTTTAGAAAATATATCTGGCAGGTTAAGAATATATCTAAAAGAAAAACGATTGGAAACAAGCAAAAAAAAACGTGACTGTTAGCAGATTTTTATGTGGAAATTAGAGAAGATACATCAAATTAGGCTTGTAAGTCATAACAAGAGGGTTGTAAGTCATACCCTCGAGGCATATAAGATTTTTTTATGGAATGAGTGGTCGTATAAACTTCCAATGGGGCTAATTTGATTTGAGATTGAATATTATATTGTTCTTTCTAAGAGTGTAATTTGAGAGAAACCAGCCCCCCCCCACACACACACTCATAACTTCCCCAAGGACATCCAATCAAAAGTTGGACATAGCAATGTGTTCATTGTAGTTGAAGGGTTTGAAAATTATGTCTTTGAGGAAGATACCCCCGCCCCCAAAACTCTCAGGACAAGGGTTGTAAGTTATGCCCCGGGGCATATAAGGTTTTTTATAGAAAGGGTGGTCATATATACTTTGAAGAGGACTCCTTGGATTGGTAATCTGAATTTCTAGTGCCTTTTTTAATACTCAAAATAGTGAGAGGGCAGCTAGCAGCCCTCCTCCCCAACACGTCGTGTTTACTCGAAATACATCGAATTAAAATTAAGGAAATATTTCCTGTATCTCAATTTATAGCACAATTTTTATTTATATATTGTTTAAAGGGTGGCCAGTGTTCTCCCCCCCTGGACAATAAGGCTTTCCAAATTTAAGAATATTTTTCCGTAGGGGGAAGGGGTTCCGGTCAATATTTGCTTATGTTCAAGTCCTGAAAACAGGGAATTTTAATGCAATGCCTTTGCAACATGCAACGAACTATTGTTCTGTTCAAGTTAATTTGGCTTATATATTCTGAATAAGCTTACCTACTTTACAGAGGATATTAAATATACTAATTTTATGATTAAAGTAATAGTATTATATTTTATTTGAAATAATAGAAGTATTTAAAGCAGTCCTGACTAAGCCGTTTTTTTACTGCCTCGCATTTCCTTGACAGACAATAGACCTTATCAATTTGTAATTTCATACTTTTCTTTCTTTTAGGATGCTTTCAAGAAGAAAGGGGTTTCTTACGAGACTGGGAAACTTGACGATATGGATAACGTTATCAAATCCCAAGAAATGGAAATTGTGGCTATGAGGCGAGAAATTAAGTATTTATCCCGCAAAGCCCCCGTTACTAAACAAAAGAAAGCACAAAGAACGAAAGTTGTCTCTTTCAAGTAAAGAACACTCCTGCTTTCTTTATAATTGGGATGAATTAACAATAAAATGCTATATTATGTTAATTTAGCTCCCATTTCATCAAGCTTTGAATTTTTATGATGGATCAGAACTTCTCCAGACAAATGAGAGAAACACAGAATGAGATTTATTGAAGAAAAATATCCAGAACATTATAAACTTCACTTCGTATTTTTGCGAAATCAAATATTTCAGTGTCGTTTTTAAATGCAAAATTTCTGTACTCAAAAATTTATATACAAAAGTGGTGAGGAAGCAATAGAGAATTAATTGGGATGGGCCTAAAGACCCTTTTCCCATACATATGTGTCTGACTTTTGGTGCTCCTTCCATTTACTGCCTCGAGGGACATAACTTACAACCATCCTCCCAGGCCTTGTTGGTTTGTATCAGCCCCCAAACCCTTGTTACAAGATCTTCGAACTATTTGAAATAAAAGGACTGTTACAAAATGTCTAGTTGATACATCTCGGGGAAACACGACGTGTGTGTGTTTGGGGGGAGGGAAAGCTGTGCTATAATCACTTTGACTCTTAAAAATGTCACTACAGCGTCTTATTACCAATTCTACATATCCCCTCAAAAGCATATACGACCGCCGTTTCTATAAAAATAACCTTATATGCCACTAGGGCATAACTTACCACCCCTCCCTAGGGCACTCTGAGATTGTGTTAACCCTAGAGTCATTGTTATACGTTGTTTGGACTATTTTAAACAAAATCAGCATCTCACAACTTCAATCAGATGCCTTTGGAGAAAAGAGGAGTTGTCAAGAGGGGGGCTAGTTACAATTTGTTACTTTTGGCTCTAAGAAAGGAACTACAGCTTCCGATTTTCAACTAAATCAGCCTCCTCTAAAGTTAAACAACCATCCCCTTCCAGAAAAACCTTAAATACCCCCGGGGCATAACTTGCAACCCTCGCCCCAACGCTTTGGTTGATTATATCAACCCCGAACGCCTTGCTATATGATCTTTGGACTATTTCTAACAAAATGACTGTGCCAAAATAACTTTTACTCTTGAAAAGGGTACTAGAAATTCTGATTATCAATTCAGTTAGTATATACGACCATCCTTTCTATACAAACCTTAAGTTAACCCCTGGGCTTAACTTAAAACACGTGCCAGGGGAGCTGTGAGGGTTGGACGTTTTCCTCATAGACATAATTTCCCGGTCCTTCGAATGACAAACAGACAGACAGACAGATAGAAATTGCAGTCGCTATATGTCACTTGGTAAATATGAATTGACATAACTAGGAATAATTCCTAGCTCCAAAACTGATCGGTACTATTGGAAAAACCGATGACAAAAACCAATCGCTAACATATGCAAACTAGAAGGAAAAAATTACCCATGCGTCTGAATGGGCTATTATATGCTTCTGATACCCTTTGGTTAGACGTAGATAGACCTATTGCTACAGCCTAAAATACCTAAAAGAACAAGAATTCAGCAGACTAGGTCACAGGAAATCATCAAATAGTAAATGGAGCTGGAGATTTTTCTTTATGACATTAGCATCAGTTTCCGCTTTTATATGTTTCTTATACTCTATAGTTAGATATTAAAAGACTGTAGTTTCTAATTATGAGATCATGAAGAAAATATGTTTAAATTAAATTTTCTAATAAATATTCGTTAGTCGTCAAAAATAAAGCCTCTATTTACAGAATCGCTATGCTTGAAGTTCTGAATGACCTATCATAGGCAGTACAATAGCATTGCTTAAGTAAAGAGTGAACTTGCCTTTATTTATCTTTTTTTCTTTTTACAAACGCACTTAGTATAGAAGTAGTTCTGGCAGAAACTTCGGAGGGGGCTCACTCAACCACATTTCATCCCGCCGGCACAAAAGAATGAGACGTTCTTTTAAAGAACCGTTGCCTGAATTATGTTCGCTGCATCCATATATATCACCACAAAATCACAAATAGCAAAGTGAGGAGGTGTGGTGGCCCCTCAGAAGAACCCTTACTCGTTATCAAAGGTGCTTCTTGACGTGCTAGGACAATGAAATCGATTTCGACTCACGCCCGCCGGCAAAGTTCTCTTCGAGCAAGCGGAGTCTCTCGTCGCGAAGCTCGACCAAGTCGAGCAGATCGTACGGGACATCGGCTCGCTTCGTGGAGGGCGCCTTTCCATCGGCGCGAGCGACCCGACGAGCCATCGGGACCGCGCACACCCGGGGGGAGCACGCTGACGATGGCGTGGTGCACGACGCGGCCGTCGCCCGGACGGATCTCCGCCTCCTTGATCCAGACGTCCTCGTCGAACCCCGTGTCGCCGGCGAGGTACACGTAGTCCAAGACGCCCTCGGCCGGGATCTCCATCTCCTTGGGCAACTTGAGCACGACGTCTGG
>JAAAKM020073195.1:206213223-206223594 GCA_010016025.2 Alatinidae sp. Z8VKAUB7J3
GTCGGCGGGGTCGCCTTGGGGCGCGCCCTGGTCGATCCACGACACGACGGTGGCGATCTCTTCCTCCGTCATGCTGCGGTCGTTGGCGACGTGTCCGAAGCGCGCATCGGCCTGCCAAGGCGGCATGCGCCGCTGGGACACGACCTCCTTGATCATGTTCTTGCGACGCGCGGCATCGCGGTAGCTCTGCAGAGTGAACGGTCCGATCTGACCGGGGCGGTGGCAGGACTCACACCGTCGCTGCATGATCGGCGCGACGTCGCGGGCGAAGGTCACCCCGGCGCGCGCCGGCAGCGCGCTGTCGCGCTCGAGTAGGCAACCGTCGGCCTCGGTCTCCGGGACCGCGACCTTCTTCTCCGCCAACACCTCGTTGATGGCCGCCGCCAAGTCGGCGCGCGCGGGTTCGGGCTTGCGCGCGGCGACCGAGTACTGGTCACCGATCCGCCCGCGGTAGCGCAACACGTGATCCGCGTCGCGAACGACGACCGCCGGCGTCCAGGTGTCTGAAATAGTACGTCGTTTCAGTTTATTTGTAGAGTAGCAAGGCATCTGGAAAATCTGTTAAATAAAAAATAATAATAAGTAAATAAAAAAAATCTCAGTATAAAGTAAATGTAATGTTTTATTTATGTCTTTTTCCGAGTGTTAAGCGTTCTTTTCAAGGACCTTTTTTCAAGTATTAAGTACTAGTATTAGGCTAATGCAGTGTTTCATGTAAGCGTTTTATGATGATTGCTGATCAAAGTTCATGTTATTTGTGACTTTCTTCTTTTTTTGTACTGCGTTCATGGCTGTATATTTGGCTTTCAAATACACATATCTATCTATCTATCTATGGAGAAATCCTTATCGGTAACTGAGCTAAAAAGAAAGGCACAAAGAGACTACATGGGCTTTATAAACTTCTTCCGAAACCCCCATTTACAATTATGGGGCCAAGAACTTAGAAGCTGGAACATTTGGGTTATTCATACTTATGGTTATTGTTATAACTGTCATTATTAATTATAATTTTTTATAGTTATATAGTATTTACAGTTATAGTTATTACTGGTGAGGGAAAACGTGAGAAGCCACTTGTAAGAAATATTTTAAGAGATTTAAAAAAACCAATCAGGTAAAAAGTAAGGTCATTCAAGTTTGTTCAATTGTTAAAATTCACCTTCGGACATGCATTTAACGAATAAAATGCTTGGCTTTAAAGCACACGTCATAAACCAGAACGAGTTACAATAAACCCGTTTTACTAAAGTACTATAGGAAACTCTTTGTGCTTGTATTCAGACTGATGGTTAAGTTATGTTCATCCTTAGCATATTTGAGTTTTACCTTCAAACCTACAGTATTTGTTACTGAGAACTATACAGACATTTTTTTGGGGAGGGGGAGGGGTTGTGCTTTAAGTGGACTTCTGCGGATAGAATCGTCCATGCAGAAGGTAACTTCTTGGGAGCGAATACTCCAGGAGAAATGTTACACTGGGGGATTTGACACAATCTGCATACGAAATTCTTTATAATTGAATTACGTTCTCTTTGCCGAATTTTTCATTCGAAGATGTTCCGGGCAAATTATCTAGCATCTTTTTTCGTCGTGTTTTTTTTTTGGGGGGGGCGAATAATTTCCAAGGAAGTGGAAATTTCTGGAGTGATCGAGAAGCGGATTAGAGAATAAGGAGAATTTTTCAGGCTGAATTGTGTGCAAGCAATTCTACAGGGAGGGAGGATTCTCAGCGAGGATGGAACTGTCTGGAGAAAATTTGACGGGGTGGGGAGGGGTTGCACTTTACGTTGAATGAAAATCCTACGGAGGACTTTTCTAAGGAAATTTCTACGGAAGGGGAGGTGTATGTATCATACAGGGTGAGCCAGATTTACCGGCATTATTTGAAAAACGAATAGAAATAATTCAATATGTAAAAAGGGATTCTTCCTTCTAAATATCTTACTCTTTACGCTAAAGTTTGACCCTTCACTAAAACTGAAACAAGGGGGCCGTTTAATTCGAATAGGAAGCTTTTTTTTAAAATACTAATAGCTTTAGCATAAAGAACAAGGTAATGAGTAGGGGGTAACACTTCATATACGGAATAAATCTGCCAAAATTAATATGCAAATTTTGTTTTATTTTTTATGTACGATGAGTCAAATTCGAACCTGCATTAGTTCTAATTGAAAGTAAGGCACCCCCTCACCGCGACAAAATCATTCGCTGGTATCTAAGAGACTAATAAAATCTGTTGAAAAAGTCATCGCCATATGTAAGACGAGTCAATTTATACAACTTTGAAATATTGCTGCCGAAAAGCTAAAGCTGGTTGAGAAAACTTTTCCTGTGAAACTAATTCCGATTCGGGATTAAATAACAAGCCCGTTATCAGAAAACGCAAGTTAAAAAAGAAAAAAATGCCAAAAAGACAGATCGTTTTTTTTGTACAGGAAAAAAGAATAATATAGAACACCTTTGTAGAAAAGCAATAATTCAGCTATTGCTAGGAGGAGTGTAAGTGCCCTACCGGGGCTAAGTTAGCTTTGTCATCTACACTCACGGATATTCAAGCAAATGAATTTGGCGTTCTGGAACTACTACTCAGGCAAACTCGTCAAAGCGGTAAGCCACCTGTAGCTAAAGACTGACTGTAATTCCTATCCATGTGATCCTGTTTAATATTTCTCCTGTGACCACATCCCCATAATTTATAACGCTTATAAAGTTCTCACTTAGCCGCTTAAAGTCATGTAAGTCTGAGTTTTTAGGAGACTGGATAAAGACGGAAGAGAACTTAATTACAGTTTTCTGTGGAGTTTAGTCTTCCCGGTCAACGAACGTCTCGAATACCAGATAATAGAATCTTAATGTGGGACGCAACAAAAGCTCCCGGACAGGAAGAGACGCGTCAGTCGCCACACACTAATTTCATGAAAGTCTACATGGCTGAGGCAAGAAGAAAGCAAAGGCGTCATTTTACGAAAGTTTAGGGGGGGAAAAATGTATTTCTAAAAATGTGGAGGGGGGGGGGGGCAAATTATTTATTCTTTAACAGTAATTTCTGGTCGTTTTGAGTTTTAATTATCATAGGAATTTATTTCTGTTGATCTTAAGTTCAATATGGCCTTTACTTTTGCTTGAACAACTTATTTTTCGTTTTTTTATATCAATTATAATGATAAGGATATCGTAAGGAAAGATTTAAGAGAAATGGGAACTGTTTCAGAGGGTGTAAAGAGGGAGGCATTAAATAGACTGGGATGGAGGAGGAAGGTGTGAAGTTTTGTTGGCCACAGGGGCTTGGTGCTGCAGTGGGTTGTTAGTAGTTGTAGTGTAGACTAGTACAAAAAGACGCTTCGTCCTGATTTAGTGCGAAAAAAAAGTCGTGACTCAGTGCAGTAGCGAGTAAAGTTCTCAGTCATTTCTGAAACGAACTTGTTTCTAGTTGTGGACTGACCCTGTGAAAAAGGGACTGAGTGCTAGATTGATGTAAGAAAAAGGTAATTTATGGCTCGATGCAAAAAAAAGCAGCTATGTACCGACTTCGTGAAAAAAAAATCGAATAAGCCCCAAGTTTAAGAGTGACTTGATGCAAAAATAAGTCAGTGGAAGAATGAGCAAAGTCCTGACTCTGGCATGAGTCAAAAATGAGTGAGTCTATGCTTCCAATCTACAGATTCTAGGCACAAAGTGTGCCTGTGGCCCCTCCAACACCATCTCAACCGGTAGTTGTTTATCATTTTATGCTATTAGCCTTAAACTTTTGGGAAAAATACCCTGGGTCAATGAAGCATAACACAAACGACTTACAGAAACTTTGGAGCTGGCTAGTGCTTTGCCTGGGAAACTTATTGGTCTGCAAATTTATGCAGAAATTTGTTTTACCGGGCTCTGTGGCGTCGTCGCCGCGACCGTATTGGCGGCTGTGTCCTGTGGGGTTGCCAGCGTTTCCTGCGTTGCCAGCGTTGCCTGGGGCGGACCGGCCGGGGTGTCTCCGTTCGCGGCCGCGATCTGCAGCTCTTCGATCACTGCTTCCGGCGTCGCCGGTGGAGTGGCATTGGCATCGGTTGGCGCTTCGTCGGTCGGGCGGTCGGTCTCGTCCTGCGACTCGTCCTGCTCTTCGCTCGCGCGCTCCGACTCGTCGACCCGGTCGTCCTCGCTCTCGTCTCGCGGTGACGCACTGTCGTCTTGCTCGTCGTCGCGTGTGCGCCGCTCCGGTGGCGAGGTGTCGTCGTCGTCGCGGCGGGCTTGCTCCGCATCGTCCGCGGCAGTTTGCGCGTCGCGGCGCTCGGCTTCTTCGAGGGCGCGCGCTTCCTCCCGCGACGCCGCGCGTTCGAGTGCACCTTCGAACGACTCGCGCCCGTCTTGCCGGGGCTCGGCCCCCTGGATGGCACGTGTGTCGTCGAGCTGCACACTCGGCTGCAGAGTGATGTTCACCGCTTCAGTTCTCCTTCGACCCGGCACATGGAGTTGCACGGGCCGTGCCAAGCGGGAACGAGAATCGCGAACACGCACTGGCATGGGCGTTTTCGCGGTTTGGGCCCCTGCGGTGGGGTGAGCCCCCCGGCAGGACTTGCCGGCACCGGTAGCGCAGATCTTGCCGACGTGCCGGTGGGCCCGGCGGCGACGGTGGCTCAGGAAGCGCCGAAAAGATGCACGGAAAGTCGAGGCTCGTCTCTAAAGCGGCCGCGATGGATTCCGATCAACTAAGCACGGGACGCGTCGTCGGGGGTAAAAATAAATAAAAGAACAATCTCAGAATCTCAACAATTCGATTTTTTCCAGCCAGTTTTTTTATCCTTTTTATTGTAAGACCCAAGAAAGTTGGTTTTGTTCTCATGTAAAGGTAAGATAGATTCACTGCCAGGGTTTCCAGTCCTGTGCCTGCAAGCACCACAACACCCGCGTAACCCTTCATATGTGCCTGCAACGAACATTCAAACGAAACAGGATTTTTCTATATATCTTAATTAAAAATGCAAACTATTTTTAGTTATTTGTCACAGTTTCTTTTTTTTACTGCTTAGGTTTATTAAATACTTTCCTATATTTGTACTGTGCTTCGTTTGTTCGTTTGGAATGGATGTTTGGCATCTCTGAGCCAATCACAGTAAAGAAAGGAATCAGGATGCTTTGTGAACAGTCTCAATATATTTTTAAAGTAAGCTTGCTGATCATCTGCAAAAGTTTTATCCTGCTGCTAATAGGATACAAACCAAAAATGCTGGTTTTATTCGTATTACTTATACAGATGACGAACTATTAGTTTGCCATACTATATCAGGTTTTGCTAATAATTTGGGGCGTTCTCATAGATGACATGGGCAAAATTGGAGTTTCTGTAAACGCTTTTAAATGTGAGTTTCCTTACGTTATAATATTTCTAACGCAATTCCTCTTTTACATGTGGTTGAAACACTACTCGAGTTTGTGTTAAAGCTAAGATAGCTTGGCATTACTTTTTCGGCTACGTGCTCGTTTCTGGCTGCTAATACTTTACAGTGTATTCGTATTTTGTAAAGTGGAGATCTAGATATGAATCTTATCAAATAAAGGAAGGTATAATTGTGAGTGCGGAAGAAGCGGTTAAACAGTTGCGAAAGTCCACCATTGCCACCGCAACACCTTGTGCGGCGATGATTCGCCCCCAGGCTTTGTACATGCCATCGAAGCAAGACATGCTTTGCATGCCTCCACCATGGATGTAGTAAACACAGGGTTTGAGGTCATCGCCTTCAGGTCGAATGAACTGAACATTGATTTCATTACCATCGGGTTGCGAGGTAAATACCTTGGTGGAAATATCGAGGCCGGTTGACGGAGCAATGGTCTCGTTGTCCATCATTTCAAAGCCGGCTTTCATCTGCTCCATGGTGGCCAGTGCTTCCGGAGAGTTTGCTTCTGCGACAATCTCCTCCCGGCTTGCAACATCCGGTTGGGCCACACCAGGCACCATGGCAAGTAAGGGCTTTATGCGCGGATCTAACCTTGGATCATCACTCATCTCATAGTTCTCCAATCATTTTTACTTAGGTGCAGGCGCACCTTGACCTGTAAATTCAGGATCAGGTTCGTTGCCCAAGAAGATGCTACCTAGATCCTGATACAACGGATGTGACACCCACCGGTGTGTCGCACAGCCGTGTGCATCGCGAAGCTTGCGCTCTAGCGGGCTATACATTCGCATACCACTTGTACCCGCGGTGTTGTGTAACAAATCAACCACCTCCATACAGGCGTTTGCACCGTAAGTGCAAGCCAAACGGGCGTTTAAGGTGGTTTCTGGCCCTGGGGCTGGGGCGCCCGCCGCGAGTTCATCTTCCACATCCTGCATAGCGTTCATGACGTAGCTGCGCGCGGCGCGATACTTCGCCATGGCTTCACCCATACGGTATTGCGCGATCGGTCGTTTGCTACCCGTGCGATCAACTGATCCTGAAAACCGCGCATCCCTAGCCCCTGTCGGCTCGGCGCGGCTTCTTTGGGTCCCGACCCATCTCAAAAGTGAACAATTGGCTCGCCGCACGCGGTGAAGCCGGCATAGACTGGAACACATGAAGGGTGGCACTGGCATGACCCAAAACGTGCTGGACAAGATCAAGGCCTATAAGCTTGAGGAAGTGGCCGCCGACAAAGCCGCGAAACCGCTTGAGGCGGTTGAGGCCGAGGCGCGCGAAGCCTCCCCGGTGCGCGGCTTTGCCGACAGCCTGTTTCAGGCCAGCCGCCACGGGTACGGCCTCATCGCGGAGATTAAGAAAGCCAGCCCGTCCAAGGGGCTGATCCGCCCGGATTTTGAACCCGCTGAACTGGCCAAAGCCTATGAGGCCGGCGGCGCCACCTGCCTGTCGGTGCTCACCGATACGCCCAGCTTTCAGGGTGCCAAAGACTTCCTCAGCCAGGCGCGCGCAGCCTGCTCGCTGCCGGCACTGCGCAAGGACTTCATGTACGACACCTATCAGGTGGCCGAGGCCCGGGCGCTGGGCGCCGACTGCATCCTGATCATCCTGGCTTCCGTCTCCGACGAACAGGCGCAGGAGCTGGAGGAAAGTGCCTTTGAATGGGGCATGGATGTGCTGCTCGAGGTGCATGACGCCGAAGAGCTGGAGCGCGCCTGCAATCTGAAATCGCCGCTGATGGGTATCAACAACCGCAATCTCAAGACGTTCGACGTCACTCTTGATGTCACGCGCGAGCTTGCGCCGCGCATTCCGGCTGATCGGCGGATCGTGTGCGAAAGCGGGCTGTTCAGCCCCGATGACAGGGATGATACCTTTTTATTGACAGTGAAATATAAAATTATTTAACTGGATATCCCTATTTTGAACTGTTTTACTTTAACTGAATGGAAGGCTTCAAATTATTGGATGCCCCCCCCCCCCAAAAAAAAAGGAAGAAAAAAGTATCTTATTATAGTGACAACAAATTATTCTATAGTAAAATTGATCTATAGTAAAAAATAGTAAAATTGAGTTTATCTAAGCTACGAATAATTGACATATCTAGGAATGAGATTTTATTTTCAATTTCAATTTTTTATCTGTAAACTGTAAATTTTCATGATATGCACTAAGGTAATTAAAAAAAAAACCTCTAAGTTCATTTTCCCCACTTTACTTGGGAATTATGGGAAAAATAAAATGTGTTCTTCTTGTTTTCATGTTTGTGATGGAAAAGCAGTGTGGTCTTCGTCGCTCTTCTTTAACTGAGTGTTAAATTTCAAACCCTCCTCGGTAGAAAAAAATCTTTTAACACCTCTCAGCTTAACTTTAAACTCTAGAAAATGTTAGTCCAAACAACTTACGCCAAAGTGACAATATGTGACGTTTCCGGAGCAACCGATTCAGTAGGGTAAGGGTTACTATAAGAAATAGATTTAAACCTTATGAAGAGTTACCATAAAAAGGGTTATTATTAAAATTTTTATTATGAAAATCCCTCATATCATTGACCGGATCTTAGATTTCAGTCACCCCACCGTCAAAAAATTTTTATTGTACCTCATACCTCATACTTTGGCAAATACAGCATAAAGATGATATCACCGAAGCTCTAAATTCTAATATTTCTTCTGTTTCTTTTGATTCTGCTTTAAGCAGCCATGTATTTGCAAATCTATGGGGTGACCAAAACATCATAGAACGATATTTAATAGCTCAATCGAAGGGATATTAAATTTGATAGTTCTCTTTTTAGTGACCGAAAAGATTGGAAGGTAACTATCCCCGCCTCCCTAAAAGCTCCTCCCCCAAAAGTCTTCGAATAAATATTTTGAGATAGCCATTTTGTTTAACATTGTTCAAAAGTCCAATATCTATAGTTTTGGCAAGGATACGACCCTCCATAGTCCCTGGAGAAAGACATTTACACTGTATCGTTATTGGAAGCATCGGTATCAAGTTTAGAGGTATAGGTGTATTGTTATAATATTTTTTTTTGTCCGTTCATACAAAAAATTTGTTCTACTTTGGTGCTTGCTTGCTGAGGGACAACTTTGTACCAACTCCGTCGTCAGTGCGTTGACCCTTAGACCGATACTATAGTAACTAGTGATCGGGTGGTCAATATTTTCTTGTACAGTAGTTAGGCTGCTGCTTAACATCAGCAGGTCGTAAGCATATGAAAGCCGGAGATCACATGGATTCATGCAGAATCCTCCAGCAACTTTTTTGTTTTTCGGATGTTAAGGTATTAGACAGGATGGGGCTTTATACAAATCCTTGATGAAGATCTCGAACAAGTCTAATGGGTCTACTCAGGTGATCCCCTGTCAGTCTAACTATAGCAAAACTGCCTGAGTACCAAAAAGATAAGAATGCTACGACATGAGCATTCACACCATACTCGGGTAATTTCAGGAACACCTGAGACTGCACTTGAGATATCTACGCTGCACAGAAAGAGTGAGGATACCATTCTGTGGACTTTGTCAATAGCTTTCTTTAAAAGCAATGTGGTCAATTTAGCCGTGGCCTGGATATTATTTCTATGCTAAAAATTACTTTTGGTGAGTCCTTAATCCTTAAGCGAGACTACGACCTAAAGTCCTTAACCGAGACTACAATCTTTCTTAGATTTCTCCCACTCCTTGAGTTGCAAAAGGCAGCAGTTGTTAACATCTACCTCTCTCGGTCAAAGACTAACGGTTGTACGCTGTCTACCGCTTTTTGCGTAGCTTTGCGCAGACCAGTTGTTTTCTAGCACCCCACCATATGGGAGCTATCCCTCCTTCATTCTTGTCATACATCCCCAGTACCTCGGACATGCCTATTTTCGTCGGTAGTTGGAGGCTACTTGGTCCGGGATCTAATTTGTACGTTCGATAGCCTTTCAGTCCCAGATACTGCTGGGTTTTTTTTTCAGGCATTTATTTTACAATTTCATGCAGTCTTTTTTTGGGCCGTTTTTGACATTTTCCATGATTCAAAACCGTATACGAGTACAAATTTAATACGGCTTTTCAACAATGGTAATCTGAGCTTTTGAAAGGTTTGGGAGCACCTCTGTACACTAATTAGCTGAGAGAACGCTGCCCCTGTGTAAGTAATCTTCAGCATTGTCTCCCTGTCGCTGTTACCGTCTTGCGTTAAGACACTGCCAGAATCCCAAAATTCTTTAATTTCATCGATTTCTTGTCCTTGACGCTATTTGCTACAGTCATTGACTTTGTCATAAAAACTTGTAATTCTTGTGGAAGAATTGAACAGCACAGTTGCTATACGACGGTGAGTTTGCACTCACTGTAGCCCTGCTAGCGTGCTTTTAAGAAGACATGACGAGACATATGGATGAGGTCGCGCGCGAAGCCGGACTCGAACCGGACACGACCCGGCCTCGTCAGCTTCTGGAGCGCGAAGAGCTCGTCGCCGCAGAGCCCAACAGCTTCGTGATGGCCTCGGCGCTGCGCGGCGGGCTGCTCGAGGACGATGACCTGCGCCGGTTCTTCGCGCTGCCGACGAACGAGTACACCGTCGCGCAGCTCTTCAAGAGCGCCGCGAACTCACGCATCCTCTGGGTCGGGCAACGCATGTGGATGATCGAAGCTCTCGACCGGGTCGGAGACCTCGGCGAGGAGCAGCGCACCCACCTCGCGCAACGACTGCGGACGACTTGGCGTCATGCGGCGCAGCAAGGCCAGCTGGCCGAGATGGTCCAGGTCGACGACGCCCTGCGCGCGATCGAGGGCTTCGGCGACGACCGCAAGATGGAGTTCTTCGAGAACGGAGACGGCCGCGTCCGCGTCGTCTACAGCTTCGACACCTCCGACGTCATCCCCCTGGAGGAGCTGGGCGAGGAGCCCCTGGATGCGGTGATCAACCTGGCCGGCGCGCCGATCGCCGACCGTCCCTGGAGCAGCAAGCGCAAGGCGCTGCTGTGGGCCAGCCG
>JAAAKM020073195.1:206232571-206384511 GCA_010016025.2 Alatinidae sp. Z8VKAUB7J3
GGAATTCGTCGTCCGCCGAAAGATCGACCGGACCTTCGGAGGCTGGAGCATGGGCGGCGAGATCTTCGAATCCAAGCGCCCCGTCGACGGAGCCACCGACCACGACCACATGTTCCAGCGACGGCAGCGATGCGGCCAGGGAAAGCAGTTGCGCCGCAACATCCACCTCCTTGAAGCGCCCAAGTCCGATGACCATTCTGGCGCAGCTGTGGCCCAGCAATTGCTGAAGCTCCGCCCTGTGGTAGGGCATGTGCAGCGTCTGGACGATGCCGCCGCACCACGTCACCGCAAGAAAGGCGACGACGTATTCCTCTACATTCGGCAGTTGCAACGCAACGACATCGCCCTTGCTGATTCCATGCGCCCTCAGGCCACCGGCGAAGTGAGCGACCTTGTTGCGGAGCTCGGCGTAGCTGAGTTCGCCGCCGGCGTCCTTCAGCCCTGTCGCTTCCGGACGCGCGTTGGCGTGGTGGGCGGGCCAGTCCCGCAGCGTGGTGTCTTCGCTGATCGCCATCGCCACGGGCACGCGCTGGCGCAGTGAAGGACTGGGCCGGGCGCTAAAGGCGGACTTCTGTTAGTTTCTCAATTTGTTTTGTCTCTTAATTTTACACATTTGTTTTACTTTTTTGGCTGATTTTGGTTAGTTGTATAGAAATATCTCGACACACCCGACAGTCATCAATGGTGTAGAAAAATGTATGAAGTGAGGAGAAAATTATACTTCTGATTGCGAAAACTTTGCTTTGGTATTTGGTGTTTGTGGTATTCGTAAAATCTTGATAATGAAAAGTTAGGCAAATTTCAAGTTTTGCCTTACAATTCGATTCTTCTACAATTAATAAGAAGGAAAACTAGCTTTTAAATTCTAAATTTGGCCGCTGAACATTTTCAGCGAGAACCTGTTCAAGGAGAACTCAAATAATTTTTGTTCTGAAAATGGAGATTGTGGTCCTTTGACTTTACAATTTGGCTTTGTCATTCTTTATCTGTCTCTATCATCTGAATCCTTCGGCCATAGTGGAAATAAATGGAATTATCTTTATTTAGATTATCCAGTCTCTTCTCTTCAATTGTTCTTCTATGCTTTGAATGCTGAATGAATTTTAAATCTATTTTGAATGCATTCATTATAATATCACTCCCTAAATGCAATTATAATTAGTTCCTTTGCGGTGGTACTAATTTCGCAAAGAGACTAAAGGGACGTTCAAACTTGAAAGAGATTCTTTATATGTATAAAAGAGGGATACAATTGTATAGTACGTTTTGAGTAAGTTTCTTTGATATTTTATTCCTCGGTTTCATTTGCTTAAAGAGTAAAGACTATGAATAATGAATATACGATGCATTCAAAAGAAATAATAGTTCGGAATTTCGATTTCTTGAAGTCAAACAGTTCGTAGATTGGTATCAAAATTCCCTTTTTTAGAGTTTTGATTACTATTGAGCCGGGTCGCTCCTTACTACAGTTCGTTACCACGAACTGTTTGATAAATTTGTGCACCATTTGCCAGTAAGAAAAAAAAATTGTTCGTCATTTTGTCCATCGATTTCCCAATGAATAAAAAGTAAAAGTTTCTCCATCAATTTGCCCAATAAAGACAAATTGACTCATGTTAAATATATAGACACCTGATAAACAAATGATAAAATCTCAGAAAAGGATTTTCTATAATCTTTTGGTAGTTTCAAAATTATGTAGTTTTATAAAAGTATCAGATTTTTTTAGGTTAGCTCGCTAAACTGGCAAAATAAAGCAGCAAAACTAATTAGTTAAATTAGAAAATGCCCGCAAAAATTCAAACATTAATCACCTGTTGGTTTTCAAAAACAACTAAACCTTCAAAGAAAGCTATATTTTCTTAAACTGGTTGGTGCCATATTTTTTTATCTCACAGTTTTTTGATTTTTAATCACGTTCTGTTTATGAACAATTCCGAATTTTTCTAATTGGCTTGCCTCATGCTTCTATGTTTATCTATCCTGAAAATGTAAAACAAATCTCTTCGCACTGTTTTTCTTGCCTCATAGTACTTTTCTTTTTCTTGACCTCGTTTGACCTTAAAAGCTCATTAAAATAATTTCAAAATTTCGTACGTTTGCCATGGATTTCACCTTGAAATTTGTTCGTTAAATTATCATACTTGCTTTTGCTAAGAATTTGGATATTATTTACTTTCAAATACCTGTAAAATTGGAAATATCAACTATTGGTACAAAATCAGTGTAAATGTGTTACTTAACTGTCGACGATGACGGCATGCGTTGTTGTTGATTCTTATCGTCAGTGTTGTCATCAGCAACTTGATCTACGACTGTATCCCAACCATTGATTCTTAATACACGACAACCACCATGCATGGCTGCAATTAGTAAACGATTGTCCGTACAGGGATGCCATTTGATCCTCCAAATTCCGCCCCCTAATTTTCGACTGTGTAGGATGGGTGTTTTGGTTGACAGGTACCGGATATCAAACAAGCACACTGTTTCATCGTAACTACCACAAGCAAAAACATTTGAGATGGCTTTTTGTCCGTAAAACTCAAACATCAATAATCTGAAGATTCTCAAAAGACAACTAAATCTTCAAAGGGAAGCCACAGCTTCATAAGTTGTTTTGTGCCATTTTTTTTACTTAGTTTTACTGCTGTTAATTCTCTCGTATTTTTTTGGGGGGGGATCGCGATGGTGCTAAATTTTGAAAAAACAGTTTAAACTACTTGAATACCAAATTTTTCTTCTATTTTTTTGTTTAGTTTTTTTGCTAACATCAAAAATTTTTGTATTCCATTTCTGACACTATTCGTAAAAATTTGAGACCAGAAAATGAATGTTGTTTATTTTTTCGCAATGCAGCATTAGGGGAGTAGAAAGAAGAGGCATCAAAACGCCTATATTGCACCTTTGGTTCACTGTTTATAATAAGTACATTCTATACTTTTTTGGAGGATAATTTTGGAGGAAATCAAACACCATTTGCAAAGTACATTCTTACTGTTTCGATGTTGGGCTTCCATAACACAATGTTACGCTATACATCGCAATTTGTTATAATACAATATTTTAGTCTTGAATAAAAAAGGTGGTGAGAACGAACCTTGTTAAATGACTGAGTAATAAGGGAGAAAGCTACCAAATAAATTTTCCCCGAGAAATAATTGTTACTGGACATTCTTACTGGATACAAAAGTCACTGGGTATTCCGATTACATGCATCAGTGCATTTGATCGGACCTATCCCAATTGGAACACTTATTTGTTCATCCACGCATGCTGAAATTCTATGGTTTTTTCCTGTCGGCAATTTTCATCTCGGGACTTTTTCTGGCATTTTTATCAATTTTTGGGTTTTTTTCCTATCGGTAATTTTAATCTACATAACAGCAACAGCCACGAATACTGTCGATATAATTGACCAATTGGTTTATCGGCTTATTACAAAAGATGCTGGAATGGTCAGGGTTGCCACCAGTGGTACGAAAAGTGCTATTTTAGCCCAATTTCATTATGTTTAGCACTGTAGCACGTGCAGGAGTCGTACTCTCCTAAACCTTTAAGTTGTTTTATTTGCATTTCTTGTTGGTCAAATCCGAATGATTAAATAATGAATAGTCAGTTTCCATAAGAACAAATAATGACGAAGGCTATATTGCCTTTTCATACTACAAAATATAAGAAAATATGTAGATAAATGAAGAATTTTCGCTCAATTGATCCTAGATTGCATAACTGACATAGGGATAAGGTGAATATACTACTTGATTCCTTTGTGAATGCTCTTTCCAAATATGACAACAAATTCACTCACAAATGCAACCCCCGCCCTCGCCCCTTGAAGGTCCTAAAATAGCCTAAGGAACATCGAAAGACTAAAAGAAAACATTAAAATAATGAAATTGTTAGTTTATAATATCCAGGATGTTTCTACTAATTCGATTTCCTTCCTGTTGATATCTTGTATGCGGTTTTGTCTTATAGCAAATGTAAAGATGAATTTTTATATTGGATAGAAGGTAGGACTCAAATTTTTACTCTTTAGCTAGATATTTGTGAGAATAGGTTCTTAATAAGTAAGGTGTATAAGCGACCGTGTACTCGATATGAACATTTTGCACTTTTCTTTGGTCGAATGTTAGATGAGTTTGAATGGAGAGCTTCCAAACTTAATTTGTATGGATGAGTGTTAGTTTTTATATTTTATTCTTGAATAATAATAAGGAGTGTTTTGCCTTACGTTTAGTCATGATCTAAATCCTTTAGATTGAATATCATGCTGAAGTAACAATTAAAGAGTCTTTCGGTAATTTTTTTGTGGTGGCAGTGACTTTTTTCTGCATGCCAAAAATAAAGAATACAAAGGAAAGGCAACTGAATTAGGACAATATTATATAATTGTTAAATAAAATAATTAATTATAATAAAACGTTATAATAATAATTATAATAAATTATAATAACAAATAATAATAATAAAAAAATAATTAAATAATAATTAAAGTAGGCAGGAACTGAGTTTTGTGTCATGAGAAGAAGTTTATAATGAATTTGAGAGTCCGTATAATGTGTTTAATAATTTTCTAGGTTTTTTTTCAACCTATATTTGATTCGACATAACTAATAAGGACGGTCAAGGTGAAGAAAAAGCCAAAATACCATGGGTAACTCACAAGCTTCTATGGCTAGCCCAGAAAAGAAATGTTTTAATTGACTCCATAGTCACAGGAGGTATTCAATTATTTTAAAAAACCTAGTAATGGAACTAATAAGCATAAAAGATATAGCTCCTGGTTTTGAACCAAAAGCGCTAGAGTTATTTGCAGCAAAAACGAATATTCGAGTCATGGAGTTACCTCTACCAAGTAAAGATAACCCCTGTCGATTAGATATTAAAAAAATTACCGGTGGACTTCTCCTTCAAGATGAAGACTCCATTAACCTTGATCCAGAAAAAATAAAAGTAGCTGGCGTAACAAAACCTACCGAAACTCAGATGCAAGACCTGGAGTTTGCTTGGACCGTAGCAAAACACGTAAAATCAAATGCTATAATTTATGTTAAAAACTTAGAAACAGTGGGAATTGGAGCGGGGCAAATGAGTCGCGTAGATTCAGCCCGACTAGCGGTTGAAAAAGCTAATAAACCCGTTAAGGGTTGCGTTATGGCATCCGACGCTTTTTTCCCATTCCGTGATTCTATCGATACCGCAGCTAAAGCGGGAATTTCAGCCATTATTCAACCCGGCGGTTCCATTCGCGATGATGAGGTAGTACAAGCGGCTAACGAGAATAAGATTCCTATGGTGTTTACGGGTATTCGACATTTCAAACATTAAAATCGCTTATCAAAAAAAATCCTAGGTTAAAATCTGGGTTAGATTTTTATGTTAGTTCTTTGTACTCAATGTTACTTTTATTCTCTTCCACTATTCTTTCTGCTTTCAATAAATTTACCCACCTAAAGATTTAGTTAACTTTCTCCTCAAAATATCCGAAAATAATAAAATAGCTTTATATTTAGTTAGAGTTTTTCCACTTTTTTGGAAAATAAATGGATTTTTTAATAAAATTTTTAGTGCGACTTCTTTTATTAGCGATTTTTGCTGCATCTGGAGGGGGCTATTTTTTCACTTTCGCTATATAGGTATACCACCAAGGCCCTATCCAGGGCGATTACTGGGTTTGAACTCCCCCTCTTCCACTGGAGTTTTTGTCCGGAGTTTTTTTAAAGTATTTTGTTTCCAAAAAGGTTTTTCAAATCAACCTTTTTCTCAGGGGGAAGGGGTCTCAAGATATCGAAAATAAAGTAGCTAACTTTTTGCGCCTCTTCTCTATTATGTTGGTTTTGCATTGGCTCGGCAGCGTTTCAACCTGTTGAACACCAGGTCAATTAGACTGTAAGCTTTCGATTGGTGGACTGTTGACCTACAATAGAGCATTTTGGAGAGTCCGTAATGTAAGATACTTAATTTCAGTAAACAATATAAAACCATTGTTAGGGCTAAGAAACGTTAAGAATTAGGACCGAAAAGAAAAACCACAATTTAAAGGACAGTTAAAATTTTATAAACGATTTTTGGGTTCTATTGTTTGTTCTCCATTTGGGAGGGGGTCATTGGAATTTTCTGAAATAAATCCGCTGCCTCTAAAGTGACAGCAGTCTTTGTTGGCATAGCAAATTAGTCTATTGTAGGTAAACTATTTGAGAGGTTGCAGAAATTATAATTGCTCTATGATAGGCCATCATTTGTGGGCTTTCTTTCTTCACGACTTTAGGCATTCTTATTTTAGAAAGCTATGCAAAAGCATTGCTTTCTACAAAAAACTTGGAAAACCCCTTTGTGGCCACAAACAACACGCAGTAATACTTTATAATTTGATAGAAAAAATATGTTTACTACGGGTAATATATATATAAATATATTAATTAATAAGTTATATATGTAAACTCTTCTAAACCCTTAATTTAATTTTGTGATTAAAATTAGAGAAAGCCTCTGAACTGAGTTTATGGAAAGAATTGTATTGGCCATGAACTAACTCTAGAGTGAAACCTTGATACCACTTTTCATAGTGGTTTCAAGGATCCCTTGCCCAATAGTATCATGTAGTCTTAAACTTGTCAAATTTTTAAAGGAACTGCCTTTTTTGAAGTAGGCATCAGTTTGTAAATAACTTCTTAGGCCACACTATTTCCAAATACATAATTTATGAGAGACAAAAAAGGGTATGATTTAAATAAAACAGTGAAAATAATGAAAAAAAAATAAAAAAAGATCCAAATATTTTGACACCATGTCCAGGAGCCTTTATCAATGGGTAAAAAAAGGTGAAGTTAAACTTTATAAAATTGTATAAAACCATCTTAAATCAACCCAGAGTACAGCTAAACTGCTAAAAGAGCTGATCCTCCACAAATTCCTAAAAGAGACAAATAAAGTTATTAGACTACACATTCTCTCCAGCTTCCCATATTCTTTGCAATTCCCCATAAGAACAATACACAGGGCTTCACAGCATCGTTTTTTTAGAAAATGCTGCAAAATGTTTAAAATATGCTTTAACCTATAAAAACAATATTCTGTCTCCCCTCTTAATACATGTCAGTAACAGACATACCCACATGGGGTTACAGATATATTTATGTGGTCATTAGGTTTGTTTTTATTAACTTTAGGATCAGAATTTGAAAATTTTCAAGGAGTCGAATTAAAGATAAGAATCTCTCAGAATTATAGGTTACACGAAAAGAGCTTTTAATCACATTCTTTACCATTTGCAATCATAAAATAGTCTAATATCTTCATTTTTCCTTTTGAAGGTTTGGTAAATAATATTTTTCCATTATTGCGAACACTTAAAAAAATATTCAAGTCTTTGTTACCCCAAAACAAAAGAGTTTTCATTGCTATTCTTATTTTACGAGAAAAGAAGTTTTTTCGCACCAATCGAAGTAGGCCTATTATTTAAAGCTCTTCGTGGGAATAGAATTTTGTCTTAGAATTAGAAAAATAAAGATAAGTGTTAATCAGTGTATACAGCTGATGAAACTGGCTTCAATTTAAAAAAAAAAGAACAAGATAAGTGGTTTTCCAAGGGGTTACACACACTCAACCATTTGGTGTCCACCTTGAAGTTCCACTTTTTTCGCCACACCGCGCCTCATCAAACTACTCATAGATATCTTTGCACCACAATTTCTTCCATGAGTTGCCTGCGCCGCCGGGTGTACACTGTTTCATATGTCAGGTCACACCTGAATAATTTTTGCCCCAGAGTTCTGTATAATTTTTTCCCTGCTCTGACTGGGAATGTGCATCTTAAATTTGCACTGTCCTCTAAATGCAACCAGCATTTCATCAATCGTTAAGTACTTGTCTGGTGAGTAATATGCTTTGCAGTATGTGACTAAGAGGTCAAAAAACTTCATTGATGGGAGCTAGCGGTCCATTTCTTTTATGGCGTATGTGCCTATTATTCAACTGAAGACAGTTTTCCAAATACTGGAATCGCATAAGGCTTATCGTAGCGCGGAAAATGTCCAGGACAATTCCATCAGCTGCAAAGGAACCTTCACAATCCTCACTGCCTGACTTGAATTCTCCGAGGAGATACAGAAGGCTTAAAAAGGCTTGACTCTCTTTGACATCAACTGGGGGGTGCCACACAGCATGGTGGGGCAGGACCCAAAGTGGACCCCCCGATGGAATTTCATTTTCTGGAACTAAACGAGCGGAACCTTCTTCTTGATACCTTTTCATCACCTCGCAGTACTGATCTTTGAACTTTGGATCTTTTTCAAATCGTCTTTTGAGATAAAGTAGCCTTTTCTTTGCTACTGGTAGACTATCTGGAACATTAACAGGATTTTCTCGAAATGGTAAACCGATTTGATAATGTCCATCTTTAAGACATACCGAGTTCTTCATTATCTGTTTTACTCTCTTGTCTTCGATTGACAAACTTTCTTCTAAATCTGACATGCAGCCCGTAAACTCTGTGTTATATAATTTTTCAAGCCGCACACGAATGTCCTGGTCTTTATCTGTCTGCACAAAATTTACTGAGACATTCTATTTGTCAATCTTTTCTCCCATTGGTCCAAATAGGGTCCATCCCAGGGGAGTTTTTACAGCATAAGGTTCACCATCTCCCCCTTGCCTTATTTCAAACTTTTTCTCTATTAATTCGGGGTGATCTGTCCCAATTAAGATCGTTACCTCCCGTTCGTCTGTCTTACAAAGCTTGACATCAGATAAGTGTGGCCATTTTTTAAGATCTTGTGATGAGGCAATGTGGCAATTGTTAACTGGGATCGATTTTTTGTTAATGACTGTCTACAGTTAAACCGCTTACTGTCTCCCTCTAGAGAGGATGTCTGGAAGTTGACTTCACTACCAGACACTCTCTGAACGCCGTTTGTCCAGGGGCGTATATTCCGGGTGTGCTAGGTGTGCGCCGCACACCCTACAAAATTTAAGCATATTCCAAGATTTATACGAAACAAATGGAATGAGATTCTTAGCTATTATAATGACACCCATGATCACCCATCCCTCATGGAGTTAGAACACTGGCTCTCTCACAGAATAGCTGTTGTAAACAATGCTTTTACAAATTATTTAGAAGAAAGGGATGAGTACGAAAGAGACAAACAGAGGCCAGCCATCAAGACTGGAAATCAGAAAGTAAGTCAAGGTAGACACAGCCAAGTACGTACCTTTGCTGCATCGGTTGGATCAAATACAACCAAAGAATCTAGCAAAAGAGAGCAGTCACAGTTCAGATTCAGTAAATATAAAAGACAGGGTGCTCCTTCACAGTTTACAAGCAAAATTTGTCCAAATTGTAAAAACAATCATAGGCTGGTCTACTGTCCTTCCTTTATAAATTTGGAAGTCAGTGCAAGGTTTAACTTTGCAAAAGCAAAGAATTTGTGCTTGAATTGCCTCAAGGATGGACACAGAGCAACTGAATGTCCTTCTGATTCAAGATGTCGTATTGCCTCATGTGGAAAACCACATCACTCACTGTTACACTTATCAAATAGTAACGTGTCCACAACCAACTCAACTAACCAAAGAGCTACCAACATAACACAAGAGTCTTCATCAGTTTCTCATCAAACAGTTTCATCAACTCCATCAACTTCACAGGAACAGCCAGTCATCTCTCACAAAATTGCATGTTCATCATCAGAAGATAAAGTCTTTTTTCAAGTGGTTCCTATCACAGTAAAGTATAAAGGCCAGGAGGTACAAACATGTGCTCTGCTAGACACTGGTAGTGATTCAACTATCATTAAACAAGAGTTAGCTGAAAAGCTCCATCTTAAAGGCACATCAAAATACATTATGTTAAGGAAAATCAACCGTGCAAAAAATCGGCACTCTAAACGAGCCTTTTCTTGGAAATCCATTTGTAACCGCAGAAAAGGAACACGAGATGTGTGCTTCTGAACATTTACGTATTGACAATGATTCGGACTCAGATATCGAGGTCTGTTGAATTTCCGCTAAATGTATGCAAACGCTTTTTCGTTTTGGCTGCAATTGAGTGATGAAAAGGTGTTGGCGTAAACTATAAATGTAATGTTGAAAAGTATAAATGTACTTCCGTATACTTTCTTGAAACTATATATGCTCCGTTTTTTGAAAACTTTGTTCTGGAAATTAAAGACCCCCTCTAATCATAGACCCCCTCTAATCATAGCCACCCCCTTTCGGTGCCCTCAATTAATTATAGACGGGTCCATAATGTGAGGAAATACGGTAATTATCCTGCTCGAAATTCGACAATATTTTAGAAATTAGAATCAGTAATCTCCTATAAAGTCTTGCCTGCATCGTAGTTTCTAAGCACATTCCATACACACCAAAAACAAAGCGATCTGACTTTGATGCGAGCGCTGGTGCCCGCCAGAGAGCTCAACACGATTGAACTTTTGCAGCAATCTGCAGCAAAAACAGACTTTATGTTACTTGCTTAACCAATGAGCTTGAAGAATCATCAATATATTTAGCACTGTGGAAAAGGCACAACATGGTGTCGTAACATGGATAAGAACTTTCAAACCGGCAAATGAGCTCTTCTAGGGGCATGCCTTATGGCGATTCCTCGCTTCTTGGAAGGCGTTTTGAGTCTCCGCTTCTTATCAGGGAAACTGTTATGAAACACCGGAAGGCGGGTTTGTTTGCCCTCCATCTGGAAAGCGGAAATGAAATTTCATTTCCGGAACGCTCAGACTGTAAACGACCTATTCATTAAATTGTGACGTCACACTTCAGCACTCTGACAATGTTATTGTCTAAATTTGTGTTATTCCGTTGCAGGCTTCCTATTGGCTATTCAGATCTGAGAGTTGAAACACATGACAAGAATCATAAAACTTCGGACACTGTGGGGCTGACCTCTGGCCTGGCCAGCCCCCCTTTGGAGCTGTGGTATGAAATAAGCTAAAAGTCTCATCATATTTTGAATTTGTTCTTCCAAACGAGTTGTTATCTAAGCCTTTCCAGACATAGCGGTGAAAGTTGGATATACACTGCAGCTGATCGGTGTCTTGACTCGTCTGATCTTAAAGGGAAGAAGAGCTCGCCATGGCCTCAAACTTTTCAGAGGTAAGTTGGTGTGATGCACCCTCTCCAGAATTAAACAAGCGGTTTACGTGTTTCACTGAATTATGGTAAGCGAACTTAACATTGATAGTTAACCCATATTAAAAAGAATGCATTTAAAAGTTTCACCGTTGATCTAAGCTTACATTGTCTCTCGAATTCATGGTAAGCTGCATTCATTGTAAATTTCATACCAACCTGAGATGCCATGTTTTTATTTATCATGCCTAGTTATCATGCCATGTTCCTACCTCAAAATAAAGGATAGGCCAATCGTATTCTCAAGAACGCATTGA
The DNA here is from genome assembly GCA_010016025.2 of Alatinidae sp. Z8VKAUB7J3. Classification (NCBI taxonomy): domain Eukaryota; kingdom Metazoa; phylum Cnidaria; class Cubozoa; order Carybdeida; family Alatinidae; species Alatinidae sp. Z8VKAUB7J3. Next base: position 206,243,983 of record JAAAKM020073195.1, read on the forward strand.
ATAATAGCTTTATTATTTTGTGGCCAAGTCCATGCAAAAAGTAGGCCTATAATGCTTAGAGTTTAAGGAATTTTTATCGTCAATTGGATTTGAGATAGGCCTATGTCGTTGTGATAATCCCTTGTTGTGACTGCAGGTGGCCATAAACTTCCTGTTTATTCATCAATCTGGTCAACCATTCAATGAATGGATCATGTCGATGGGATCTCCAGCATTGCCGATAATTTTAACAGCTTTAGACAGCAATCAAGGACTTCCCATATTGCAATCCCATTTTGTTCACTTGGGACGATTGGGTCACATATGACCCATCGTAGAATTGCCTTTCCCATAGACAACAAAAAGCCTGAATTAACGAAATTTTTACTTATTCATCTCCATTAGACCTAGAGGTATTATTCTTAAAAGAATGAAGGTGTTCAGTACATTTTACTTCAAAATGGAATGTTTAACAGAAATTAGGCAAAATTTGCCAAAATTAAATAATCAGAAAATCGCCAAAATGTTAAAAAATGAAATCTTTGTGTGGTTTCATGTTTGACACACAAAGATAAAGGTGAAGCAAACCAACAATGCAGAATCAAGTGGACTACAGAAACAAACCACGCTGTTTTGCACTTTGGGTCATATATGGCCAATCGTCCTTAAAGGGTTAAAGACCGAATTAAGTATCAAATTAATACTTTTGTCTAGGGGAACGTTAGTAAAAGAGTCTTAACATCAAAACTAACCATAATTAAATTGTTTGAATCGACAGTAGAATTACGAATGCCCGTCAGAAAACAGAAAGTTTCCTTAACAGAATATTGATTAGAGAAACAGGGTGTTGAAATATTTACAAGATGTTTTGCTAAATCGTAAGACTGTGTCTTCGTAGCAGAATGAATTTGTCTCATCGGTAACCTGGGCTTGTGAACCTTCGGAAGACCATACAGTAAACTAGGTCGTGAACTAACAGGGCCTATACGGTATCAAAAGCTTACGGTACCGTATCACTGCAAGACCTACCCCGTTTCAAAACTTATCTGGTGCTGTCTAACGGTAAGAACTGTACGGTATCAATAGCTATCTGGTGCTGTGTAACTGTAAGAACTATACGGTATCAATAGCTATCTGGTGCCGTGTAACTGTAAGAACTAAACGGTGTTAACAACTATCTGGTACCGTGTAACTGTAAGAACTATACGGTGTTAGCAGCCATTTGGTACCTTGTAACTGTAAGAACTATCCGATATCAACAGCTATCTGGTACCGTGTAACTGTAATAACTATCCGGCGTCAACAGCTACCTGGTATTGTGTAACTGTAAACGAAAATCCGGTATCAAAATCTTCTACGTTAAAACCGAAGCGTTAATGAGGACGCAATCCAATAGTCCAATTAATGTCAACCAATATCTTGACTAACGGCATAAATCTTACTGTCCCATTGAACTCCCGAGGATAAGCTATCGCAGCAGCATTTCCGGTTCATGGCTATGATCATATTCTGATCTCTTATTTTCATGACTGGATGCCTGGCTTGACACGTTTGACTACCCAAGAAATACAATCCTGCTCTGCTTATGATGTTTCAAAGTCAGATTTTATGGCTTAAATATGGACCGTTAAATCAGACGAGGAAGGATTATATTTAGGATAGCTTAGGGCATTAACTGAAATTGGTGGTCATGGTAATTTTTGGATGGAGGCTGTTTGACTTTATTGATATATATAATCCTCTTATTGAGGACTAGATCTACTCCGATCAAATTTCTCTTGAAACTTGGTAGGATAGTTTTAAAAACTCGAGGCCTGTTGCATCTTTTATGGTACATGGTTTACCCATAAATGCATTCTTGCTTTCAGATCACCAGCATAAATCCAGGCATAACAATCGGCTTTTACTAGTCTTGAGGGGTAAACCACTCCCTGGAAATCCGGTACATTTTGAGCAGAACTTTACTGTTTTGACAGAAATCTTTGAGAAGTCCTATAGTTTTAACGGAAATCTCGTAGCCTTTTATGGCACAAGGTTCACCTTTAAATTCATTCTTCCTCTGGTCTCTTGGCATCGAATTTCGTTAACGAATCACGATGATGCATGTCTCTTAAATTTTTTATACTACCTCCAACCCCCAGGTTTCTTCCTTAACATTTAACCTTATCTTTGCTCGGTCGCATATTTTTTGTCGCTGTCTTGCTCTTGCATATTTTTTCCATTTGTTTCTATCACCTCCAATCTTTCCCGGTTGCTTTTCATCCTTGACATTTAATCTTACCTTCACTTAGTCTCATAATTTTGTCGTTGTCTTCCTCTTGCTCTTTCCCCTTCCATTTCCCCTTCAATTAGCTTCTTTTCTATGCCTCCTTCTCTTATCACCACTAATCTCCATTGCCTCTTTCCTAATAATCTTTAACAGCTGTCTTTTATTCTGCCTTATCTAAAACATAATTGGATACTTGCTTTATCTATCCATTGCAGGCATGGAGGAAAGGAAAAGCATTGCATCATTCTTTGAAAGAAAGACCGTTCTGATTACTGGTGCAACTGGGTTTGTTGGAAAGGTCTTGACTGAGAAATTATTGAGATGTTGTCCAGGCATTAAACAGATCTACGTGATAATACGCACAAAGAAAGGCAAGCACTTTCAAGACCGAATCGATATGGAAACAGTGACGATATGGCTATCTCTCGGATAATCCCATTCTGTCGATTTCGCAAGCAAACATATCGATGTGATTGTCATCCCTGACTGGCGTAATAAAATGTGTCATTTATCGGGTGCTGTGGTTTTGTTTCAAAAGATTAATAACGGCTCTTTCCCAATCACAGAATGTGTCTTTATTGAAATTGTATTGTCTTAGTAGTGACCTCTGAACTGAACATATGGGAAACTGTTTGGACAATTAATAATACGTAAGAAATGACAGTATATACGTAAGAAGGCGTACTTTTCTTCTTTGAAGACTGTTTCTTTACGTCATTTTACGTCGGACAGAATAACAATGAGCAAAGTGGATTAGCAAAGCGCCGAAAATCTGTAACTGGCTTCCACTCATGGTTCTTCACGGTACAATGAAGTCAACGGCGCTTAAGTTACGCTCAAGGGCCTAGGGTGTAATAATGTTCTAGTATTGTTATAAGATTAGTACCCAGTTCTCTTTCAAATAGAGTAGAATTGAGATGTCAGAGGAGAGAAGAAGATCGAGAATAGCGGAGTACCACTCGGAATGTTAACTTGTGTTCTGATATGAGTTACACCTAATGCCGGCAAATAAGTAGCTACTTACAAAAGGGGTTTACAAAGTACCATTGTCGTAATCACAGGAGCTTGGGGTAATGAGTCAGACCATCTCCCAACAGCGGTCTGAAATTTGCTGTGGCAATGATCTTTCCCCTGGAGTTAACAAAGACAGCGCATCTTTCTCGATACTTCGGGGCCCTACATTTATGGTGTCGTCATGAAGAGTGGGGATATACAGTGCTCTTTCCGTGTTTATGGACAGAAACTACCCTAAATAAACAGAAAAACCACCAAGCAGGCTAACTAATAAATAAAGGGCAGCTGGGGCGTCCAAGGGCAACGTCCTTAAGAGCACTGGCACTTACTGTGTACAGATTGAATTAGTCTTGGGAAGCATGCGCGTATGTTCAGAATTGGACGCTGGCGCCTGCGCGCCTAAAATTTCCAATATGGAAAATCAGCTTTTAGACGCTCCGACAATGTCGAGGCAAGCAAGTTTAGCCCACAAACGCTGTTTTAAGGTCTTGTAGATGCCACGTCTGCCATGGTATTCGAATCCGCCTTTAAGTAACTGCAGCTTTGCTCCCTGTTTCTGCTAGGAGGGAAAAATACATTAAATGTGAAAACTGGTCATTAAAAAGAAGCTTTTAGCATGTGAAGCGTGGAAATTTCAATTTGTAATGGATTTGATGAAAATATGCCCGATCTCAAAAGTGCATTTCTGATAGGACGCACAGCATCAGAATTCGAAGATGACCGTCTCTGTTGAATCTTATTAGTTGCTTAACTAAGGCCTGAAGCACTTGAGAAGTCTGGTTCGCAAGAAATTCATTTTAATTTGCAATGAAATTAGGTACACTTTCTTCCAAATCAATCATAGTAGGCCCATTTGATTAGAAATTGGAGCAGATAAAATGAATATGTTAACCATTGATAGTTCGTCTTATTTTTCGTATTGTGCTGGTCTATCAAATAATACAACTTTATACCAAAAAATCTGCGAATTGCCTCTTTAGTATCGTTTACAACAGATGCAATCACAAGCAAATTTTTTATTGCTTTCAAAAAGCTATATTTGCTAATAAATTAAGGTTGTTGAATGCACAAAGGAAATAAGATAAAGAAAATTGATCTTTCCTCCAGCGCTTCCCAAGTCGGTCCCTCTAAGACTTGCCAGATTTTATAGGACGGTCATTCTCAGACTTTGTAGAGCTGTAATTCTCAGACTTGCCAGATTTTCTAGGACGGTCGCTCTTGGTAAATGTGCTTAAGTTGGCAAGTGTCATGACTTTGAAGTATTGAACTTCAAGACTACAATTAGGTATGAGATACAAATATGGTGCCAATAAATACAGTTTGAAAACTTATAAAATTTCCTGTTTCTGTTTGAAGTTCTTTTTGATTATTTAGAAGTTACTATATGGACCAGTTATCAAATTTGTGACTAACATAATTAATTTTCTTCATTTGCAGATTGTTTGGACTTGTATAAAAAGGGAATCAAAGAGAATGGAATTTACCACATTTACCCAGGTGGTGAAAAGATGGAGGTGTATTGTGACATGACAACTGATGGTGGGGGTAAGAAGACGTTTTTTGCTTAATCCTAGTTACAGTCTAGGGAGGTGTACCACAGGCAAAGCGCCAAGGGCGCACTTCAAGACTCAGACTTGAATTGATGTGAGGGTTTGTGCTTTTTTTGTGTCTCATCATGTGTGTTGTCTCTTGAATGTAATATTGTACCAAGAGCGTCGCAGCGGGCGCTTGGTAGAGCAACTCGTACAGCATACAAAATATCTTCAGTCTTTTCAATCTATTGGATGAACTGTGACTTCTTCCATTTCCTCAGTCACTCTCTCTCACAAATTTACTTATATATATATATATGGCTCAATGGTTAAGGCTTTGGTTTAGTAACCATGAGGTCGTGGGTTCGAGCCCGGTCAGCAGCTATGTTGCTATTAGTGTATTAGTAATTAAATCGCAAAAATTAATGCAGTAGGGGTACGAAAAACAACATAAACAACATCGTCAAAAGAAGGCTATTTAATTGGTTCAAGTATGTTTCTAGGATAAGGGGGAAAGCATACATTTCTAAAGCTTTTAAAGATGAGGTCTCTAGAAAGCGCTCTCGAGCAAGGACACCTAAATGACGGAGAGATATGACAGGGAAAGATTAGCGTCTCAATTCCTACAGCAGAAATGTAATCAAAAGACAAGAAGAAGTGTAATCAAAAGACAAGAAGAAGTGGAAATGCTGTGTCGCCCAAAAATGTGTCACATGATCTCACAATGAATATGCGTTTGAATTGAATTATAACAGAGTTATTTCAGTGAAAGGTTTGTGGCGAACATTGCCCCATAAGAAGCTTTAAAATGGAAGTGCATGAATGGGTTTTCTTGGTTAGGAAAGTAGCTAGTTCTATATCAGTTAACCGAAGCCTTATTCCTCACGAATGGTACTTAGCGAAACAGCGTTAACAAATTCGTACAGAGTATAAGATATACGCGTAGATCTTTGAATTCATATTCCTATAAATATCCAATATCAAAGTTATATAATAAGTAATATAGTTCTAGATTTTACTTGTTTTATTTCAAATTTGCGGCCTAGGAGCTGGTACAACTTACTTGATACCCTAAGTATCACTATAAATAGAGTACATGCTACGAGCGTTTGAATGGTATAAAATAGCAAGGAAAAGGGTCAACTGTCAGGTGATCTCGTTGATTAGTAATATCCTTTGTTTTCAGAGAGGGAATATGTTTATAGAGAAAAACATTAAATGAACCGATGAGTTCAGTAATCAATGATGCAAAACCAAATAAAAGCAACAAAACGACAACAGGGTTGATGCAAAATGGCAGGGTTATTATAAGAACTGCTCCAGCAGCAACGCATATGTTTCTTGTCACTTCACCTACAACCGCAGCAAACTGCTCGTAATATACAAAGCTGTCAGAGTACGGGATCATATCGATTCCCCGCGATTTAAATTCGTCTCTGATTTTTAACATGGCATCTTTTTGCACCTCCGATTTTCTTGTTGGTTTCATAAAGATCTGTGTTCTGCTAGCTAATATTTCCCCTTTTGTGTTAAATCGTAGATCCCCATAGAAGTGTACGGACGAAGGTGGGCTTAGGAATCGTGGAAGCATTTTTGTAAAATTGGCACCATCGATATTTACATTATGAAACTTACTCCATTGTTTATACTGCTGCAACCATGAAGTGTATTTTGACTGGTACAAATTGGTGGAAAAAGCCGCCTGAGGAACCTTAGTGAATTGGTCCTGCAGTTTCTTGTCTGAGTAATCAGCTACACCAATCTTAACGACGTCAACACTCACTCCCTTGTCGAAATCTGTTTCTATGATGTCGAGAAAATCAAGGAAAGGTGTGCCATCTTTCACCAACGATCGGCGAGTGAACTCTTGACTCACATGAAAACAGCCATAAATACCTCCAGCAAGAAGACCACACGTTAACAACAAAACAATAATTTTTGTTGGCCACTTGACAAGAATTGTAGCATATTTTCGGACTATTATGTTGGAAAGGTTCTCGTTACCCTCATCTAGACAACTTTTCATGCAAACTATTCTGTCATTTCCTTTGCAAAAAGGCAAACATGTTGATGGTAACAATGAAGAAAGCAGGGACGGCAGAAAGTGTCTTTGATTGGAGGGGGTAAAATATTAGGGGGTTGTATGCACATTAGTCCTGCCTCCGATACTTGTCAAATTCGTTTTGCGTTGCTTTGGCATAAGGACATAATTTTGTTTCTTCTGTATTCCTCTACTTTCTTCTCACAACCTATAATATTTCTACCTCGCATAGCATCAATAGATTGTTTTCAAAATTATAGGGAGGGCTATTTCTCCTTTAGCCACCCCTCCAGGTGGTCCATGGAGAGGTTATATAGTGTTATGATCAGCCGCATCAAATCCCACTTCTGACACCATGTTATGATCAGCCGCATCGATCAGATAGAGAGCAGAGCCACATGTTGATTCATTATAGAATGAGCCTCATCATACAAGTATTACCTAATTACAACTGACCATGCAGTCGAGGCTACTGCCATATTTGGAATACTCACGACATCTTGCAAAGAGATAAAGTGAAACTATAAAACAACAAAGATGCAATCTGTCTACTTACAGAAATAGATGTCAAAACGAGGCTGATAAAGACTAGGTACGAGGGTACGAGAGCAGCTTTCAAATTTTTACAAGCATCAATTTTCATATATACTACTTAGTAGTCGGGAAGCTTAGATAATGATTTAAATGCATTGCTGAAGATTTCATTCAGTAATTATCATGAAATGTTCTTTAAGTTATGTTAGGTTGGATAATGCAACTTAATACAGAAGGACGCCTACGTTTTGATGTTGAATAGAGTACTAAAGTGTGACGTCACGATTTAATGAATATCAGAAATTTGATAAATTTTTGGACTCATTGCTTTCTTATTTACGACACAACGAAATTCGACGATAACCTGTAGTGATACCTAAGCAACTACTTAAGCAACTACAGGCCTGATTTTGGAAGATTGCTAAGCAACTCGAGGCCTGATCCCGAAAATGTAGTTGCTTATAAAAAAACCCAACGTGTACACAGATTTTAGCAGACGGCATTGTGATGCACAAATGTGTGAAAACGGAAAACAGGCGGAGGACGATACAGCACTGCGAAAGCAGTCTGTAAACTTAAAGAAAGTGATGTTCGAATTCAAAATTCATTTTTGCGAACTTTAATTGTGAGGAATTTTATAAGCATTAAAGTCTAAATAATTATTTTATTGAAAAGATATCTTACATGAAATTTGCCCCAAACAGCCCAAAAACCGCACACCCGCCCAGGAGAATAAATTCCGGCACATCTGAACAGAAAGAAGCCCAATTGGGCTGGAAAATCGGCCACACTGCTTGGCAATGAGCTTCGTACAATTTCAAGAAGGTATTCGAATCTATTAATAGGCTTTGTTATGAAATGTTGCATAACAAGCCTCGTTACGGTTCAAATAACCTCGTATGGACATTCAGGCTTAAATACCGCGGCACCCTCAGTAACCTGTAGTCGTCGTTAGCCCTTACGCAGAAGGGAGTTTGAAGTTTACATTTACAGTCAACGTATTCACTCTTGCTTGCATACAAACTTGAATTCGTTGCTGTTGAAACATAGCAGAATACTATGAAAAGACTGTTACACTAATCAAATGCTTGTGTTTTAGTAGTTTAGTTCTTCAAATGTTGGCAAGTAAGGACTTTTTATTGCATAGCGGCAGGAGTCTTTCAAGCTGCAACGAGACGTTGAAGTGAGTGAAACGTATAGATCACTCAACAAATCTGTGAAACGGGAAATTAAATTGTTCAAAAGAGCACAGTTAGAACAAAAAGCCCAACAAATGGAAAAGGACTTTTATAAAAATAACAGCTATAACTTGTTTAAGACAGTAAGAGAATTGGAAGGAAAACCCAAGAAGTCTCTTAGCGTAAAGTCCGTAAAGCTCAAATGCTGGAAAGATCACTTCCAAGACCATCTCAACAATGAATTTCCCCGGAAGGAGGATGCTATAGATGAAATATCAGAAGCCAACCAGTCAAATCATAACGATGAACCAATCACCAGAGAGGAAGTACATAAAATCATTGCCTCTATGAAAAACTATAAGGCCACAGGTAACGATTCAATATCTGCAGAAGTGCTTAAAGCAGGAGGTGAGAAAATGATCAAGTTCCTGCTCTTGCTCTTTAACAAGGTCTGGAGGGAAGAAAAGCCATCACTGGAATGGTCCAAAATGATTGTGAACCCGATCTACAAAAAAGGAAACAAACTATATCCATCAAACCACAGAGCTATATCACTCCTTTCAATACCAGGAAGAGTATTTAGTCACATCCTTCTTCAAAGATTAGACAAACATAGCGAAGATTTCATGGCAGATAATCAGTTTGCTTTCCGCCTGAATAGAGGAACCATATATGCAATATTTATTTGTGCGCCAAATCGTCGAAAAGGCAAAATAACATACTGTTGAAATCCATTTCAACTTCGTTGACTTCAAGTCTGCGTTTACACAATATGGAGAGATGCTCTTTGGAAAATGCTTGCAAGTATCGGCGTTAGCAAAAAATCATCAACATCATGAGAATGAGAACAGATACTACATCCATTCCTTGCCAAAAGGCCGAGAAGCGTGTAGTTGGCGCCACTGCTTATCAGAGGGCTTCACTGAGATATTAACTGTTGGTGCGAATTGGTTGCCGTATTTCCTCAAATAAGCGCCGTCCTCTGATAAACGCCGCACTTCTAACCGAATATTTGTAATAAACGCCGCATCTTAAAGAATAGCATTTTGTTAGCGACCAAACCAAACAAGAAACAAGTTTTACATATTTTTCGTCAACAAACTCTGGTGTTTCCACTTTAATAGTTTTGTCCTGAGGAAATTTTTCCATGAAGTTTTATTCCTTTGTCATTTAGTAATAAACGCCACCTTCCATTAACACTACACCCAAAAGCTGGATTTCGTTATATTGTAATTGGTTGTCAAATGAAAAGGATTAGTAGTAAAGTATGGGGTCATAGTGGTTTAAAATACTTAAAATGATCAGTATAGGTAGGGTTGCTTAGTCTAAGACTGAGTTATTAATGATATGTACCGTAGATACGAAATAGCTGCCGATATCTGGGAGCAGGATGATGTGGTAACAGATGGGGTGAAGCTGTGCTAACACTGCGTATCAGGGGGCTAAACTGAGAGATTGGTGAAGCTATGATCTATAGGTAGTGAGTAAAGGCAGCTAATAATGACGTAGTAATAAAGAGATAGTAAGAACGTGATAGTGGTAGGTGTTGGTAGTGAGGTAGGTAGTTAGTGTAGTTACACAAAGATCAGTAGAGAAGATAGGGACAGGTGCCCCCAAATTTTGAATTTAACCCCCAAATGATTTTGAAATTTTCCTTTCTTGAAAAATAATATCGTTGAATAGAAACTACCAGACACTGGCTAAAATGGGTGATCAACAACACTGTTCTCATTAAAAAGTATATTAATTGTTTAATGCATTTTTCTGTTTACTGTTAACAAATGCAGTTTTTGTATCTTGTGCTGAGCTGGCTCGTCTGTCAAATTTGAAAAGTCAATGTGGCCCCCGAGCTAAAATATTCGTTTATTGCCGGTCTAAACCAAGTCAAGTAGCAGATCCCAAAACAGACTTGGCAGCAGAACAGCACTCGCTTGAAAAACCAACATGTACTGAGAACTACAAAGAGGATTCATTTAGGGTATTAACCAAAGCTTGATCTAGGTCCTTGTCAAGGCTGAAAACCACTCAAGGATACGGGTTAAGGAGATGAGGTTGGGGGCTCAAGTGGAATGAGCAATTTTTGATGTCGTATCAAGGTGGTAACCTTGTGACAAATTGCTTCACATGTAAGGTGGCAAGCTCCTTCAAAGAATATCTGTTCATAAAACGTTCTTGTAATGTTTGGAACATGAAGGTAAAAAAGAACTTTTAAAAGTAAGGAGCAGCTAATCTCCCAATTGTACATGTGGTAGGTCCGATGAGAGAAAATCACCCAGACTTTTAAAACCAATGTCAATGCCATAGATAGTTGTGTTGTCTTCATAAACATCACAAAATGATGTTAAGTTGTGATTGGCAACATCATTAACCTAAAGCAAGAACAGTGTTTGGCCTAAAAGAGAGCCTTGGAGAACAGCAGCGTTGATGCTATGTGCACAAGACTCCTGCCCATTTACAACGAGTGTTATAACCCTATTGTAAAGCGAGGATTAGACACGGTAAGAAGTTCCAGGTATAACGTAGCTGGTGGTTCAACAATTATAAATCACGCTTTTAGAGTTTCAGAGAAAAAGCTGTTTGAGAAAGTAGGCAAGTCAGAGTCCTGCAAGCTTCTTTGTTTAAGCATTTTTGGAGGACGACCACAGGATCAGACATATATATTAAAATATATACAAAATATCGATAGTGCGTCCGATGAAAACCACTCGAGGAGAAAGAAGTATTTTGATCATATCTTTGCCACGTAGCTGACAGACGTGTAAGCAGCGTATGGTGAGTGGAAAATCCTGATGCAGTTTACCTCAAATAGAGATTGGTCAGTGTCAGATTACGGCCCAAATGGGCCTGCACGCTGGAGTTGGAGGTTGACTGCCATCTTTCGGTCTCTTCCTACGCTTTAAGATGTAGCTTTAATTAGAATATAGCTTGTACCTCTATTTCAAAAAGAGCTGGTTTCATTAAGCGAATTGAAAAAAATATTTAAAATGCTTGCTCAGACATTCTTCTAAACATTTGAGTATAGAGTTGCTCCCTAGAGTAAATATTCTTAGGGTCTCTAAGAATTAATTTTTTAACAATTAGAAAGTATATTTGGACTTCTCCCTGGGCGCTTAAATTCCCTTCATAGCAATTTGGATTTTTTCTCCGCCAGAACTTAAACTGATGAAAGGAATATCAGTTACTTTAAAACAGGTCGCAAATATTTTCAGTTTATTATCTCATGATGAAGAAGTAAAAGCTTTAAACGCTCGCAAAATCAGCAATTTATCGTCTTACATATCTTTTTTACTTAAATGTTTATGTTTGCATGTATATATGAAGATATAGATATTTTATTTTATGACATAAGGCATTAGATTTTACTTTAACTTTGAGCTAGCTGACCTCCAGTGCTAACTCTGTTTCTCTATTCGAAACATAAGCTCCTGGTCATCTATCAGTGGACATGGACATCCTGCTCAAGGCAATTGGGTACCGGCCTCTCTCCGCCAATTGACTTGACAAAGGAAGGACTGCTGGCTTGTCTATCTGTCCGGAGCTCATGGAAAGTTAAAGGGTTTCATCGGGAACACACAATTTGGAATGTATAGAAATGACACTAAAAAAAGAAAATAGTTTAATCCTCTCTCCTCAATGATGTAAGCTGTGCGAGTTCCTGATACAACAATTAGAAGCATATGTTCAGTAAGTACCAAAACTGCCGTCTCCAATTGCACTTTGACCTTTCCATGATTCTTTTATACTTAACAAATGGCCTTCTTCATCTTAGGCAGTCATGATAAATCATTTATTCACTTGAGATTTCTATTCTTCACCATGAGATATTTGCCTGGAATATTTACTAACTCTAACTAATGCCTCTTTTTCGTTTCCATAGTTTTTCAAAATTCACTCTCTTAATTTCATACATTGTTCCTCTTGGCCTCTTGCAACTGATGTTAATATTTCTAACCCTTTACACAAACTGCGTTATTTTTGCGTCACACTGTGTTCACACAGTCATTGATTAATATTAAATCGTCTTTGTCTCTCCTTCCTTATATTTTGAGTGAGTAAAAATAATTTGCCAGCACTGATTCTACAGTATTTCATTCATTGTCATATTTTTTTTTACTTCACATGTATCTTTAGCGTTCCCTAAACTTCTCTGTGTTGTGTTATCTCTTTTCTTTCTTCTTTCCGTTTTTTATTTTGTCTTCTTTGCCAGTAAAAACAGTCCACAGAGTAATTTGAATTTGTTCACCTCAAAATGTCACTGTCGAACTTAAGGTATTAAGAAACATACTCTTAAAAATGGTTACCCATCATGCTTAGTTGACAGTTGTATCAGAAATAAACTTAAATGGCAGAGGCGCACTGTTAAGGTTGGCAGGACACGTCCCGCTTTACCTACGCCTCCCATAGTTAGGAACTGCATGTTAGAATATTAACTCTTGTAAACTTTAATGCATGCCAGCTCCCGTTGCCTCACTTTGACACCGTGTGCCCCACATTAGCAAGATCGTATGATCACCGAGTGTTAGGTTCTTTTAGTTGACGTTATCTTTGTATTCAGCTTTCGTTGTCTCAAGAGGAAGAAGAATGATGGTGTCTTGAGAATAAAATGGTTTTATTTGATCACCTCAAACTCTCCATATGGCCGTAAGCCGACCTTAAACAGGTTATGGGCCCAGTATGCGTCTTTTATTCGATGGAGATGAATCGAGGTACGAATGGTGAGAAGTCAAGTTTCAGTTGGTTTTTGATTGCTTGATTTGAGGCGAACAATATTGTTAGTTTAGCACACATTCTAAGTTAAAGTGGGCGTGTTAGAATATTAACTCTTGTAAACTTTAATGTAAGACTGGTTGTGTCTTGAGAATAAAATGGTTTTATTTGATCACCTCAAATTCCTCCTATGGCCGTAAGCCGACCTTCAACACTGCATTCGTCAAATACAGGAATTTAATTAGGAAGGCAATTGGTTCTTGCTATCATGCTAGCAAGCCGGTGTTTTCTTTGGATCCAGACCCATGTTAGGACCAGAACGTACCTAGCAAATTACCCACCCAGCAAGTTATGTATGTATGTATGTATGTATGTATGTATGTATGTATGTATATATGTATGTATGTATGTATGTATGTATGTATGTTACATTATTCTCATCATGTTGCCACTTCTTTTGAAACCATTGAAATGCAGCAACAATAGTCATTTTAAACTCAAATGAGATAGGGAAATAACCTCCGTTGACATAATATTATGTTGGTTAATTTACATCTTACATCATACTTACCTATACCTTACTACAATTCTATCCTATCGTAATAAACTCTGCCAACGTTTTCTTCTAAAACTAGCCGATCTTTTTTACGTCTCTCATTTACATTAATATTTTTTCTCCGTAATACCCGTAAACTCTTGGTATATCGAGTTATTGTCTGTGGGAATCTCCTTTACTGCAATGTGTTGTGACTGCTACGTATCGTGTAACTGCTTGTACTACTCAGCTATCCTGCAGTGCATCAAGGAACCTGTCAGTACAATTAAATGTTGTGACCGTGTTATATGGTGTGATTGTCCGTAAGAATTTGCTATGCTGCAATTTGAGGTGACTGTATCGAATCGGGCGTAAGTCTGATTTGGTGGCACCTTTGCAGTGTATTTGTCGTGTCTTATATATCTTGATATTTTATGTAGAAACCTGTTGCAATACAATGTGTTGTGAGCGTGCTATATGGTGTGATTCTAAGTAAAAATGTGCTATGCTGCAATTTCAGGTGGCTGCATCGAATCAGGCGTAAGTCTGACTTTATGGCACCTTTGCAGTGTATTTGTTGTGTCTTATATGTCGCGATATTTTATGTAGAAACCTGTTATAATACTTTGTGAGCCTGCTATATTGTGTGACTGTCAGCGTTTGTTATAAGCATCATGACTAGACCTTTCCTCCTTTTAATGTCCTTTTCCGTGTCAAGTAGGCTACCCAGGTATTTACACTTTTTTCATGCTGGATCTCCCTCTCTGTGATGTTATATTCTTCTGTCTTGTCATTATCAACATTTAGATTTTTTCTCCTCAATGTTTCTGGTATTTCATCTTTGATCTTTTCTGTTCTATATTTTTCATTTACTGCTATCCAACCGGTGTCATCTGCTTACCGTTAGTCAATGAGGAGCCCTTGTTCTTTGGTTTGCAGTACGTTTGATCTTTCAGATGTTTTGGCAGGTAGATCCTGCTATGACCGGAGGCTTGCTGCATGCGTGGTCATTTTCTACTATCTGTGATCCCATTGCGTTTGCTAGGAACAATGTGAAAATTATTGCACTCGGGCATTCTCCCTGGGGCACTCCTTTGTTTGTTACAAGTTTCTGTCCGGTCTCATTCCCAACTCTCACTGTGAGTTCAACATCTTTTAATAGGATCTTCATTATGTGTATCTCATCTGGGTCTATTATTGTTTTCAGTTGGCTCATTAGGTTATTTCTATGCACAGTGCCGAACGCTTTGCTCATGTCAAGGAGTAGTACGGTGGCTTCATAATTAACTGATGTTATTGCCTTTACTGCTGTAATCTTACACGTGAAAACATGTTCTGTGGTGCTTCTGCTTTCTTGATAGGCCGCCTATGTTAGTGGTATTTCGTTCTTGCTTTTTTACTTGATCTCTGACTCATGTATGTTGCCAGCATTTTTCTCCAGATGGATAAGAGCATTATTGGTCTTAGATTTCCTGTTGGTCCTTGTGGTTTTTCTGGTTTTTAATTCCAGCCCGGTCTCACTCAAGGAAATTCTACCGGAAATCATGGCGAAATCAAACTACGCAAAAGGGCTTAATTATATTTGAAAAATTGAAAATAACGCATTGAACCCTGTTGCAAGTACCTGAATGTGTCACCCTTGACATAATGGATGGAAATGGCAGTCAGTTCCTAGTTTCAACAAAGTTTGAACAAAGTTAGGAAATCTTGTCAACTTTGGCGAAGAGCATTTACCAATCCGGTTCCTGAGCAGGATTGCCCAACTCCCTCGTCGCTGAGTTGTCTAATTCAATAAAATCCTGTGGCCACCGAAGGCCTCGTCACAAGCTATGGAGGAAAGGTGGCGTTCAGTACCCTGCAGAGCCTTAGGTTAGGCCAAGGTGGGGTGAATTGCCATGTGGAGGGCGAAGTGAACCGACACGTGTTGTACATTGAGCTGTGTTCAATGCTTTATAACTTCGACATGACCTCCAGTCCCATGTCCATGGGTTTAGTTGCCAGTAATTACAGATCCAAATAACAGCTTAATAATGCAGGTGCACATCAGTCGGCATTCCTTTAAGTTATTTCCCTTTTGCAGAGTGACCACCCACTTTCAATAGCAGTCATTAGGAGCAGACAAAAAAGGAAGTTGTTATGCCACTAACCATGACCTTTAAAAATTGTTCTACATTACAAAGAAGAGGTAGTAAAACTGTCTGCGGGTTTTATATAAGCACAAGGTCTGCTTTAGTGTACTTGAAATGAGAGATGAAGGCATAAAACTTCAACATGACTTTGAAAATTGCTGCAGAAACCAATGGCGATCTACTGGTAACATCATTAGAATACAGAGGCGTGCATGACTAGCTAGTCCACACCTAAAAATCCAACGCAAAGCTACCTAGTTACTTTTTGTGCATACCACCCAATTTAATGACATCATCAGTGACTTTGCAGAAAAAAAATCACGAAAGGTATCTGGACTGCAATGCTTATAACTGAATCCATACTCTGGATCTAAGCATGTCTACTTGTCAGTTAAAGTACACATTACATGAAAAGTTAAGTACTATAATTGTACCTGAATATACCGATCTAGCCTGTCAATCAAACAACGTCACTGGACAAATCACATCGCGGGAAGCAAGAACGTTCGAGCAAAATTCATTAGCTCCGTCAAGCACAAAGAATTTTTGAGAGAATTACGGTACGATCCTTGTTATTTATACCTCTCCTATTGATGATAACTACCCCATTTGACGAGGTTTCTGCTACGAAACGTTTCGAATTCGGGAGTGAATCTTATAGAAACAATGCATTAAAGAACTGATACGAAATCACGAGGTGTTGGTACAGACAGGGTTAACGGTGTATGCATCAACCAAAGATAAAATGGATTTCTCAAAGTGTTGAATCCTTCTAATAAAACAATGATCAACTACATAGAGGATATCTTGTTTACTGACCTTCATTTAAACGGAAAAATAGAATCAGTGGAATTGAACCGAAAGAAGAGTCTTCCATCTTCTTCTATTTCGGCATCTTCGTCAGTCGAGAGTTGCCGCCTTCACGCTTCGCTGCAGCACAAGCAAAGGATCTAAGAAGTAGAACTCTTTACTTGCCAGTTGTCATATTCAATCGATAATTCTGATGAGAGGTACCGCTTGCAAATAAACTCAATTTATTACCATTGTATCCTAATAATCCTATTCTTCGAAAGACCAAAAGAACGAATTTGAAAGTGTGAAGAAAATATGGAGCAAAAACATCAACTTGAGGAAGAAAGCATACTAGGATTTTACAAAAGTAAGAAATTACATGACATCTAAACAGAAAATATTTCTAAGGATCCTCCAAATATGCCAAGAAAATTCTAACAAAATTATATAAATAACAAACCATAAAAGGAAAAAAACAATAGGAGAGAAGTTGCACTGGAGAAGTTTAAGGGAGAAATGGACTTGATAGCTTTATGACAGACCCGTTATGAGGAAAGAGTCTCACACATAGACTGATAATTCTAAAATGATTTAAAGGAAATGTTTCATGAAAACGAGCTTTACAGATGCCGCAAAAATTTGTAGAAAGAAGAATGTTACAGGAAAGAAGCAATATCCCTAGCAATCTTCAGAACAAAGAAAACTTGGTTTAGGGCAGATGGAATTACCAGCTTTCGCAATGAAACATCGACAAATGACAAATGAACAAAATAATGGAACAATGAAAATATGAACATCAAGATATCAAGGTACCTTACAACAAGAAGAATGGAAGACACAATAGACTATCCGCATGAAAAACACGGCTCAAATCGCCGTCGAAGAACTGCATACAAAAATGATCGGAATTGCACGCACAACAGCTACGATAATGGACGGTAAAACTCATGGACACCTCAAATAAATAAAGGATCTGACACTTCGCCAAGATACATGGAAATCAAGATCATTTTAACGCAGGAAGAACTGGAATCGAAGAGATGAAAGGGATCATTGTTTTGGCCCAAACAGGAAGGGTCTGAAGAACTGATAATGGACATTTTGAACAGCAGTCAAGTTTTGATAGGGGGGCAAATTCCAAACAAAACCCTTTGCCTCCCATCCTTCCTTCCAAGCAAGTCCACCGTGGTTTTGTTGGCTGGAACAATTTTGAATTAGTCCCTAAAAGGCTCAGACTTCTCGTCTCTCTTCTCTAGTGAATTGAAGTACAAGAGTGATCCATTTTTAAATGCCTGTAAGGATTTTTCTGGGGGGCAAACATGGCCACGTTTTACCTGTTGGGCGGCGTGCCTGGCTACCAGATTCATTCAGTATTAAACAGACAGTGAGTTTTACTAAATAAACCAAAATATCTCTTTTATCAATATTCATTTATGGCATTAAATAGTTTTCTATAATATTTATTTTAGTCGAGATCACATTTATGGTAATAGTAATATTTATGTAATAGAGTGTATGCCCCCACCTCAACCTATCCTTTGTATCCAGCAAAAAAGCCCCTTTATTTTACTTCTTGTTAGAGGGTATGTGCTAGAGATGTACTCTAAATCTTACCAAAAGAATAACCAATAATTTTTGCTAATGATAGTAGCATTTTCTCTGAATTATCCAAGTTTACTCCTCCTATTACGATGTGGGATACATTGTCACAGTCAATACCTGTTTGTGAGAACTTACCCCGTACGGCCACATATAGCATTCTTTGTCTTGAGGCAAATATTGATACTTTCAAAACATCAATCACCTGTTACAAGTGACACAAAACTTGTTTAATAAAAACTAGCAACTCACTACAGTATGTAGTTAATTTACTAATTGTCATTTCACTTTAACAATGTTTTGAATTTGAATTTGATTTTCACTGATTGTAATTTTAAAAGTCAATCATAGCCAGAAAAAATATGAAAGGAAGAAGGTGGTGGTGACATATTTTCTACTTTTCTAGAGTTCTTTTCGAAACTGTAATACCATTATGCACGACTCAGAGAATGGATATCTTTGAAAATTTATTGCCATCCTTTACTATATCCTTCACCAACATTATGCAGATGACAATCTCGACAGAGTACAAGATAACGGTTAGATATCTACATCACCCCTAGTCTTATATAGAACATATCATCTGGAAGGAGTAGGTCAAAAACGAATGTGCGAAGACCAATAGAGGGTTATGCAACTAAGTCAAGTAAGCCACGTCTCACATGGAGCAAAATCAGGGCTATGTTCTTGCTCCGATCCTGTTAAGCGCAGCGTTACATCTATGCTAACTGGCACCTACAATGACAAAGAGATGGGTACCCGAATCACGTA
This sequence comes from Alatinidae sp. Z8VKAUB7J3, assembly GCA_010016025.2. Classification (NCBI taxonomy): domain Eukaryota; kingdom Metazoa; phylum Cnidaria; class Cubozoa; order Carybdeida; family Alatinidae; species Alatinidae sp. Z8VKAUB7J3. The sequence goes on from JAAAKM020073195.1 coordinate 206,263,063, forward strand.
CCACAAAGACAGATGAGCCTTCATCCTTAGGCCACAACGTCTAGTCTTTATGCATTGGATGCCTAGAATTGCCTAGAACACCTAATCGTTTGGAAAAACAATCTGCCAAGGCCTTAACAACTCGGACCAATATCTATTACTTTTCAATGCTCAGCAAGGTGTCCTATCCGTTGACGGTTAGATGTCAACAGAGCATATCGCCCTGCACCAAAGTCAAGTAACTTTTAGACGTTGCCCTATACCAGCTTTTCAGGCATGATGCACAATTAAGTGTAACTAGAATCTAGTTTGTGCACTTGCCTTTGTCAAACAGTTCCAGAGAGGCCATGTGGAGTACGATTTCCTGTTTTGAATGCAGTTAAAATGTCTGGAATGCCAAATTACGATATGTTCTCCACAAAATGGTAAGGTGCGATTGTATTATCTAAAGCTTTACAATTACCTATTTAATTACCTCTTGTATCTCGACTTGAAATTGTGGAATTGGCAGACTTCAAGGCCGGGTCAAGTATCCTGACTGACCCATCTGAAAGTAGTAGCAAGGGCATATCTGATCCCATCCAGTCAGCATCAACTATGCTTGGTTGATCTTTTTGGGTTTTTAGAGTGTTCGCCACTGTTGACTTTGAATAAAAGTGAATAAAATGTTCAGACATGAGATTCGTACATTTGGTAGGAATCACCATACACTGCACCAACAAACAGTTACAACGTTCTTCGCAAATTTACATGCTACTGGGTACACAAGTAAACTTCACTAGATAGGACGTGTTGCCAAATCAAATTATTATACCACTTTTCACAATTCATAGGGAGGAAAAGTGTATCAATAGTTCAATATAAACTTCCTTGGATTTACCATCTTCCTAAACTTTATATATGTTATCCATTTCTACATCACTGAAGATCTCCAATACTGCTTTCCTTATTGATACAGACCAAGAGGTAATTTTCGCTAGAGATATTAAAACTTTCTAAAGATACCTGTGTTTTATTGGTTGCAAAGAGAGGCAGCGTTTTGCTACTTAAAACTGATCGTACAAGCCAACGCGAGTTACTTTATATTCCACACACAAAAAAGACCTACCTCTGCGGTGTCCCAAATATCAATTCCATCGTTGTATAACACAAGGAGCCTCATGTTCCCTTTGCCAGGTGCAAATTTGAGCCTCTTTACGACACCGCGATGACTTGGAAAAACTCTGTATTTATACATGAAAAAAGTGTGGATACAAATATTAGAGTATTAAGAGAGAAATCATACGTAACCAATTTGTCACCAATTTCCCAATTTTTATTCCTGTTATCAATTGCCATCATTCAGATTCAACTGTTGCGTTAGTTTTGGTCATTCTCGTCTCATTAAGTGAACCGAGACTTTCGCTTTTTTGGGTCCACCCTGATTTACGAGAGGACCTCAAATTTTTATTGTGCACCAAATTATGGGGGGACCTGAGAAAAATTTACTCATGGGGGCCCTAAAATTTTTGGGAGACCTAGAATTTATGGGGGACCTGAAAAGCTGGATGAAACCGTGAACAGATTCTCTTAAGGGACCCTTTAATGTCGGCAGAATTTATCAAATTGTATTTTTCCACATATGTACGAGCACAAGCATATGCCCTTTTGGAATCCTTTGTGACACAGATATTGCAGTTACAACTGTATATTACAATTTTGTACTGCCTATAGTATATCGCTGAAGCCCATTTTATTTCTTGCATGTCCTATTTCTCCTTCACAGTTCTTTTATAGAGGCCATGACTGTGAAAAATATATTTTGCTTGCTCCCCCCCTCCCCCGTCGGTCAGTTCGAATAGATTACGTTAGATGATAGCTAAAAGGAGCGTTAGGTCACCTCCATGCCACTAGTTCATATTTAATAGGCCAGTCGATACGGGCTGGAGTACGTTACACGGAAGAACATATCTTGCTTTTAACCTTCTCCCAAAAGGGTCGGCCTAGAATGACGAAGTTCCACCTTACAACTAGCGCGCCTATCAAGCATTTGCACGAAAGTCGTAGTCCTAAAGGCTCTGTTCCTATTTCAAAAGTTTTAGTTTTCGAGGGTAATAGCTACGTATGTTGAAAAAATGAAGATATTAGACTATAAGGGCAGAACGCAAAGTAACTTAGTGTTTCAAAGGTTGCCAAAAGAGATAGATAGCTACAACAATATTCTCAAAATATTATACCTTGAGTAATGATTATATGTACATATACAATGTTTTACAAATGCTAAATAAACTCTTAAAATGTATCAGGAAGAAACAAACAGTTTTCAAAGCATTTTCTAAAATTATGAACTTTCGCAACAATGCGTTCTCATTTGCACTATATGACATTATTAATACCTGATATATTTTGAGGAAATTATTAGTTAACTAATAGTGACACTATGGATCTACCAAAATTCACAGCTATTTATCAAGTACTCGCATAGTTTTAACACATTAAACTACCGTGGGTCCATCTCCATGTATGAAAATGACCAAAATCTCATGTAATGAATAATTTTTGTTATCCTTACGAGTATTGATATTTGTTTATGATTCATTCTCCGAGCGAGAGTGAGGACATTTACTACAATGAAAATTGATTATTTAGGTGCTTGTAAATTTAACCACCAAAGTCTGCCACTCACTGAAAGCTGCTTACCACAGTCGTCGGAGCCACCGTTCCCATCTAAAGCCGTTTTCTATTCAAAGTTTGTTGTTGTGATCGTGTCAATAACCAAATACCATTGAAAAGTTTTACTGACAGTTTTGAAATGGGACAAACGTTTCGTGACTTATTTAGTTCTTCGGAGGAAGAATATGTACCATTCCATGGTTTTACTGATCAGGAATTAAAGTCGTGGCAAGATGAATGTGAAGGTAGTGATGTTCAAGACAAAGAGGACAAAAATCTCGAGTTGCGATAAAGTGAGCCGAAAGAAAGGTTGTTTACAATTTACGTGCTCAGGGCTCTGCTGGCAAGCTGCCATAAAAAAAATTGGTATCTCAATAGATCTCCTCACAATCCCAGACATATAAACTTTCATAGAGTAAGGTACATGTGGCAGAGTGTCAATGATTTCACATCGTCTTTCCTCAACTTACAATCCTTCTGATGTCACATCTAAGCATTCCTTTCTCTCCCATCTCTCCGCAAACAATCATTTACTTTTCGATTTTGATCACCTGAATTGACCAATTGAATATTAAAAAATATTGGGATGCTAACAATCTATATGGTAGGGCCATGCCCTATCTTCAGGGGGTTTCGATTGGGCGAGCCCTCAGCAGGTGGACAATTTTGAGGTACAGAGCATTGATATCGACAGCATTAACATTGATGATAAGTAGGTTATATCATGAAGGTTGGCTTAGACTACCCTGATCATTTGCATGGCCTACACAAAGACTATTTGTGCCTCCAGAGTCGTTTATGATTACCGACCTTAACTAAAGCATGGGATAATCCTTAGAAAAAAACTTTGCATATTATCTTTCGAACAAAGTCCATGGTTAAAGCTCTATATAGACTTTAATACTAGAATGCGAGCTACTGCTGGCAATCAATTTGAGAAAGGACCTTTTTAAGCTATTCAATAATTGATGACTTGCCCAACCATAAAAATATCTCATTGGTCAACCACCAACAATGCCTAAAGTTTCTCGCAAAATAAGACAAGCTTTATTTCGCACTATCTTTAGTTGCGTTGGACACTGTTAAAATATCTGTATTGCTTAATCGTCCTATCTACCTGGGACTGAGCATTCTTGATATCAGGAAAACTTTAATGTATCACTTTCAAGCTCAAGATAATGGTTGCGCTTGCAAAAACTGAGAACCGAGCAACGTAGCTATGCATTGGCTACCCTGAGTTAAAGACACAAAAATAAAAGTTTTTGTAAGGGTCTGCGAATCAGACAGCAAAACGTGGTGCAAGCCTTCATACTCACGAACCTCGTACTTAGTTTTGTTTACAAATATGCTTCGTTGATCCTCTTGTGAAGGACCGGCACATGAAGAAGTTGACACCTCTCTTGAAAGGGACAAAGCATTTCTTGATCGAATGTGTTACAAACAAATATGCTCTTCTTTGTCTAGTGCCTCTTGATTAAAATAACATGCGCGCGCACTTTAGTAAAATCTTGTAAAGCATGGACGACTTTTTGCTGTCTAATTCGCAGACCCAAACAAAGTATGTTTTGGTGGATCGGCGACGCTGGCTATGCATCGACAGGCTTTAGAGTACTGCAACTGTAGTTACCAAATGAAGACCTGCATTTTAGTAAAAGTAATAGGAAATAAACAACTGAGTGGAGTCCCAGAGAGGGGAGCAGAACCAAAGGAAGATCCAAGAGAACGTGGAGAGATGAGATCGAGGAGAAGGCCGGGTGCGAGTAGATGAGAAGGGCGAAGAATTGAGGGCGTGGATGAGGTTGTGGAGGCCATCTGCTAGCAGTGTCGTGACCGGCAAAGAAGAAAAAGAAGAAGAATAGGAAGTATTGTAAAAGGCTCAACCAAAGCGTTGACGCCATACATTTCCTGTTTTGTGGTAAAATTCTTAACGGCACATTGAAATTGAATTCTGAGATATTTGAGGATAAAGAAGTCGAAGATACGACGAAGATATACCTATACCAGACCTATTCGCCGTGGTCTAGTCGCTTGTTGGATGTTGTGATTCTTTTCAATTTATTAGAGATCAAGATCTAGTGATACAGAAGCTAACCGGGACTTGTGTCACTTGTTGCTTCTTGTTGCGCCCGACCGCCGCATAGAAATGGAGGCTCGATTTCTGTGGAGCCTCTCTATGGAGCCTTTGGAGCCTATGGAGCCTTTCTATGGAGCCTCGATTTCTATGGACCGCCGCCACCCTTACACTTTGCCCGCCCAACAGGTAAAAAGTGGCCACGTTTGCCCCCAGAAACATCCTTACAGCCATTCAAAAATGGATAACCTTTGTATTTCAATTCACCAGACGAGAAAGACGAGAAGTCTGACCCTTTTAGGAACTATAAAAATTCAAACTTTTTCCAGCCAACAAACCACGGTGGACTTGCTTGGAGGGAAGGATGGGAGGGAAAGGGTTTCATTTGGAATTTGCCCCCTATCAAAATTTGACTGGCTGCTTGGCTGATTAGATTGTACTGAGGTAGCTAACGTAGATAATGTGGAGGTAGGCCTAGATTGCGTAGGAGTCGTTATCGTAGTAGTTACCGTTGAATTGAGGTCGAAGTTGACTTGGCTGAAATAGGAACAAGTCAGAGAAGTGGGAGTAGGTTGAAGTTGATTAAAGTAGGCTCGTACTACACTACCCTCCCAAAAGTACTTGAAGACTTGCAGAAAATGAAGATGGAAGTCGTCAATATAGGCAAATCTACATCCGGATTGATTGCACAATAATTATTCGATCCATAGACATCTTAAGTGAAAGGACTGGAAACTCAAATCTCGGGAATGAGAAGTTGAGTCCATCAATGTCAATGACATGGAAGAGAAGTGCAAATCGACAAAATTGAACATCAAGTGCCTGCTTCAAGAACACAACAATATTGGAGAATTAATAGTTTTATTAAGTTACTCTAGAGAAGTAAGACAGCTGAGACTAAAAATGTGACTCGGTAATATGTTAAGCGGCCAAATATGTACCATAAATATAAAGGAAATTTGTGTGAAGAATGTGCAAAAGCACGCTCTTCTTTTCTCTCTTTATGAAATGAATGGAACAGAGATTGGATTCATTACAAGAAAAATAACTGGGCTTTGATAAACAGCGAGGGCTTTTATTAAATTTTGGAGTTTTCCAATCCCCGCTTATTAGTTTTGGCAAATCAGCTTTGATGATGTCAAAAAATATATTTTTACGGATATGTTTCATGATGATTTTGAAGCGATGTAAAGATTTCTGAGACTAAAATATGTCTTATGTTGGTGTCTTTTGTTTTATTTTCATTTTACGACTCAGAAATTATTTTCAAATAATTAATTCCAACCCATCCCCTCTTTTATCCTAACCCCCCGTTAATTAGTTTTCGGTAATTTTCCAGTTTTTGGTAATTTTTGGTAATTTTTCGTCATATCCTCCTCTTCGCCATGTTGCGATGTACATTTGGCCCTGTAAAAAATTCGTCTTGGAAAGCTTGCCCTCTTTTATTCGGGCTATCAGATGTGACCAGTGATTTGCAAAGAGCTTCAGGAAAATGAACCCCCACCTTAAACTCTTTTAAGGATTTATGCTACCGAAAACCTGTTTTAAGTCAGATAGAATTGGAAACTGTTGGACCACTCAATAGACGTAGAGGACGTTTCCTGTCCGTGGATTTGCCGAAACATACAGGTATGATGAAAATCGTACTACTCAAAATTCGCTGCATTAGCGCTGTTTTCTAAATCCGGTAGCATGATCGTGCAGTCCTTAATGCTTTACTAAAATAACCTCTGTTTGTGCGAGTAACGTATTACGACTTGCAAAAAATATTTCTGTGCATCGGTTGGATATCTGTGTCTCCTGCTGACCTCAGACTACTTACTCAGTAGAAAACGTGCTGTTGAAATTTCGCTATTTGAGCTGATCCTCCTTTCTAACACCAAACTATTCCCTCTAATTATAGGCTGCCAATTCTCAACGCTTTAAATGCTTTTGTATTCGAGTGATGGCGCCTGGAAATCGTGCAATTATCTAGTCATAGCCAAAATATACGTTGGATTACCGGGAAGAACGAGCTTAAGTTTCTGGTAAGATTCTCTTGTTCTAGGACATTTTTATCTCCAGACATGGACAATAGACAATGTGTTGTCTATTTCATTCAACAGAGGGTGACAAAGTTACAACCTTATCTACGCTGGAATTCAAAGCGAAAAGTACTTTAATATTTTAATCATCCACTACTTGTTCTTGTTCAAGAATTAAAACATAATAAGTTGCAGGAAATAGGTTTTGAAACGTTTATTTTCTTGTTGTTTTTAACGGGGCAAAACAATTTTGTCATTCGGAAGTTAGACAATGTAGGTCATGAAGAAGACCTATCAATTAAGCACCGTATCTCTCGCATGGCAAAAAACTCCTCTTCACGAACATCTATCACAAATATTCTTGAAGTAGCAGCAGTAGTAGTAGTAGTAGTAGTAGTAGTAGTAGTAGTAGTAGTAGTAGTAGTAGTAGTAGTAGTAGTAGTGACATTTTGCTTGGAAAAAAACAAGACCGAGTGTACAAACTTTTGATGGTTGTTGGGAAAGAGCAGAAGATTTTTCAGGTCAGATAAAATGCAGCTTTAATCAATATAGCAAGAAACACTTTTATGTCGGGAAGTTGATATATTTAAACAAACTGGTCATAAATTATATAATTATATACAGCCTGCTTAACGTTATCCAAAACATTACTTGAAAATAGAAGTACAGGCAGCTGCTCCCCATACGAACAATAGTAATGATGCATTCATCGTGCGAGTGTGCGAAGCAAGTGTGGACACTATATTGCAGGTCAATAAAGGCGTCAAACTGCTCAATTTTTGTAGATGGTGTAATCTGGCTACGAGCACAACTTGACAATAACTTTTGTTTTGTCTTGTCTGGAAATCCTTCTATGAGCCTCACGACCTTAGTTCCACTTTTCGTTTTTAAGTACAATTTTTGTTAATACGTCTATAAAGCGACCATTATTGAAACAGGTCTTCAGAACCTTTTTAATGCTATCCTTGCCAACTTTATACATAGGTGTTTCCTTGTTTTTAAATTTTTTGTTTTTAAGTAGGCTACTTATATTTTATTCTTTAAAGTGATTTATATATTTTCTGGTCAATTTTGTAAAGTAATTTGTATCTTAAAAATTGTTATTTGACTTTTTACTAAATGGCGAAATAAATACATATACATATATACATACATACATACATATATACATACATACATACATACATATATACATACATACATACATACATATATAGATTCACTAAGAGAAAAAACTTGGGAGTATGCTACTCTGAGTTTCACGCCGAGGCGATCGTCAGGCAAATAAAAATCAATCTTCAAAATGGCTTCTAGTGAGCAAAACGTGCAACGTTTTTCTTTGATTTCTTTGGCTTCTCATGGAAACGGAACGCATACTACCCAGATCACGGACAACATGCAAGCAAGCAAGTGTTCTGCCTTTGGCAGAGAATGAGTGTAGTATCTGTTCTCGTCGATGACAGATTCTTCCCATAATCCGCGAGAGGCCGTCCTACTGGGCGGATGAGCCTGCCTCGTGGCTTGCTTCTCTGCCCGGCAGCCAAAATCCAGGGGCACCCTTGGACGCCCTATCTGTCCTTTATTTATTAGTTAGCCTGTTTGGTGGTTATTCTTTCTACTTAGGGTAGTTTCAGAGTCGGGCCCACTGCTCATCACAGGTTTTTGATTTCGAGATTGCAAGCAAGTGCATTCATACTACTGCAGTGTACATCAACTTAGGAGAAAACGAAGACGCTGTACAACTAGGGTTAATCTTCTCTTGTATCGCATTGAAATCTTTCATTTCCAGGAGCACCAATTTGATCGTTTTGTAACGTAAATAGTATACAAGAATCAGAGACCATGATTGGTCACTAAGACTTGGAAATAAACAAGCATCAATTTGCATAACACCTATTGACAAACAAAGTTTTTTGCTGAGATGAAGGCTATCTATTTGTTCATTTCCATCACCCAATATATATAAAAAAGAAAATTGGTACATATGTATGCAGGCACGGAGCTAGGGGGGGGGCATTGCCCCTCAAAAGCTGATTTCTTGTCCCACATTGCCCCCCCGTACAATTTCTTGACATCCCCAGAAAATCCTCAGATTTCTTGTCGTAATGAAATTTTCTTCAGAAATATTGACAGTGTGTATGAGGATCAAAATTGTGAACTACGCAAAGAGATAAAAGGCTAAGGGACACTGAGAATATGTGCAAATAAAAGGAAATGGGAAATGTCGTCGATCCTGTTTATCTGAGGCCTCATTCACACCATGCCAGAAAAATATAAAAATGGAACTTGTTGTTACGGTCAGGCACCCTGTTTGCACCACACGAATCCTATTCTCTTGAAAAGTTCAAAGAACAAGGAGCCTAAAAAAGCTCCCCAGAGTGGAACTATTTGAAACTTTTTTATGCTAATGTGAACGGGGAACACCATAAGGACCTCCCTACTATCATGCAAGGATCGGCTATAAGGCAGCTACATTGAAGCTGTAAGTTATTGTCCTCTTATCTCAGTTTTGGGGATCTATAGACACAGATATGTAGATATAGATACACAAACACATATATTTATATATAGACATATGTATATGATTAGGATAATGATAATGATAATGATATTTGCTTAGGCATTTAGGACTAAGACAAATATGCTTTCATTAACCTACCTTTTACAATTAGTTCTTTCCGCCTTGCTGACTTCAATTTTTGTCCCTTGTTGTAGAAGGAGTCAAATACATAGCGTACAAAGCGCTTCCCTAAGTCCGGATTACGCGGATGCTGTCAAATATACAAAAGAAAGAAACTTACAGATATAGATTCTTTCCAAGTGTATCCAAGTGAAACATTGCTCAATTTCGGATTCCTACTGTTAAGTAAGCGTGTATATAATGAATGTTATTTTATGTAAAGCCTCAGCTCTCCTTGTGTAACTTTCAACAGGTATTATTTCATAAGTCAAGATTAATAAGCATGAAGTTAACGCAGCATTTTAACTTATGATTCCAGACTAGGATTCCAGAAGAAATACCTTCAGGCGCCATTTAATGCTGCGACCCCGAGGTTAGGAACCTATGATTTAAAACATAAAACAATTACAATACATTTCGTGTGTTTTTCCAAATATCTATACCAAATGTTCTCATCAAAGACATAGATATCGTACAAATCACGGTGACCTAATTGATACCTTTTGTACTTTCAAAATGACAATGAGAACTGATGATGGCCAAAGTGATGGTAACAATGGTAACGAAGATGATAATGATGACGACGATGGTGATGATGATGATGATGATGATGATGATGGTGGTGGTGGTGGTGGTGGTGGTGGTGGGTTGATCATGATTATGATGCATGCTAAATAGATGTAAGTCAAAATTTACATAAGCAAACATTATTCCAATTTAACTGTACAGTTTGAATTTAATGTTCCTATTTACAGTAAACCCTCTCTATATCACTCCCATTGAGTTTAAGAACCATGCCTTTGTACGTTTAAGATCTCATGTGTACAAAAAAAAGCAATAATTGACTCTTCATGTGTCCCTTCTTTACTCCACTTGCATATAATACGATTCTAGAAAAAAAACAAAAACAAAAGAGAGTTAAGAAGTTACTGAAACATTAAATTCAATAAAGATGTGACTTCTTCCTAAGCGCGTCGAGTAGCAAACATTTTTTAACTTGAGTCTCAAACATTTTCTCAATTAAATTTAATTTTAAAAATATGAATAAATAGGAGTTAGTTAACCAATGTGAGTGAGCGGATAAGCAAAGAGAAGGGAAAAATACAGCAGTATAAGTAGTAGAGAGGCCAATGAATTACTTGATTATGTCTCCCTCTAAACCAATAACTCTCTTGATAAACTTGACATCAGGATCTGATGGTGAACTAAACACAATTAAACACAATTTTATCAACAGTGATTTAAGATATTTCTTCTCTTGTTACCATTATATTGGTCATTTAAAGGGGGTTGTCAATGCAAGCCACCCCAGAGCAAATTCTGGCAGCTCCATGTCCCTCAGGGGTTTGGATGGGTGGGTTAAAAGCTATCAGGGGCAACAAATTAGTCGATGGAATTATAAAATTATGTATGATTATGTACGACAGCATTGAGATTGAAAGATTCATTTACAGTTAGCAGAAATCACTAAGGCATTGACTGATAATAAAATTTGAACCCCAAAACCCCACTTTCTTAATGGGGGTTCCAAAAGGGGCATGGCCCCCTAATATGCCACCCCCTTGACTACATGCCTCGGACAGTTCATTCTCAGGATGCAGCACCCAATGATCAGTATCAGCCATTACTAAGAGGATAGCACACAACCCAGTTTTGGCCCCTTGATCCTTAACTACATTCTGGTGTGCCATGCCCCCCTCCCCAAATAGAGGTATCAACTAGTGGATGCTGCTGCCAGCTGATTGTTAAATACATTATTTCAGTCATGATGTATCATCTCTCTTTAGCACCAACTAAAAATAAATTCCCGGCCATGTTACTACCACAAGAAAAACAGTTTACGGATCCCTTTCTTCCCACCCTGCTTACAGATTCTATATATTTCTTCAATACATCAATTACACATCAATAAATAAGAAAATACATAAGTATAAACCGTTTAGTTCAATTTTGAAGAGGGTAGAAGGCAGAATAACTTAAGGTCCCTGGTGAGCAGTGGGCCCGATTTCGAAACTACCCTAAATAAAAAGTAAGACCGCTAAATGGCCTAAGTAATAAATAAAGGGCAGTTGAGGTGTCCACGGGCAACACCCATCAGTTTAGGCTACCGGGCAATGAAAAGTTGGCTCCTTCTTTCATGCTAAAGAGTACATCGCTGCTGAGGCGATTCTGTGCACTATAAATCCACCATCCCACCATATATAAAATAATGTTGTCACATCTGGGCCGGTCCTTCTTCATCTTATCTTGGTGTTCTTATCCGAGTCAAAAACCGTGTCTGTAACTTATTTGGTCCAAATGCTGCTATTCAACCTTCGGCTTGTCGGCGTAATGCAACTGAGCTTACCTCGCTCTCACCAGCTCACTCTATTGCACCTCCCCAAATTCGTATCTTAAAAAATCTTTATTCTCATGCAGTCGTTGTTCCATGTTGTAATAAATCTTCCTATGAATGTTACTTTCCTTGGATAAACAGCCTACATAATTCTTTCTGCATATAACTTAAATATCTTCATGTCTTGGGAGAACTTACATCTCTTGAGTTGGTTCCTTCTCTTTCTATTTATTTCTCTTGCCCTCTTACGCTGAATGGACTTAACCATTTAAGAAACAAACAAAACTCCAACAATTGTTATGGCTGACGGTTTCTTATTTGATTAATGCAGCTTTCTGAAGGCCAAGGTGACAGTGGGAATGGGCATTTTTAAAGGTATGAGCCACAAAGGTGAGTGGAAGAAGAAATTTTTGCGTTACGAACTATACGGTATCAAAGTATAATGATCTCTCCCCTCATATGATACGATTATAATTTACGTTTAAGTACTATTTGTTTCAAAGGTGGATGCTTGTTTATGACTAGAAAGAGAATTAAGAGGGAAGTATAATGACGTATATTTTGCCTATAACTGAATTTAAAAATATATATAACTGTGATTGTAATTGAAGCGCATTTCCAATGACATATATAGGATCTTTTGGACCCTTATTAGTGTCATACTTTATTGTTATTTATGACAATTTCTTACGTAAATTGAGTCTGTTACAAGACCAAAAACATTACGGAAGGCCTTGGTAGAAAATAAGTAATAGTGTATGGCGAAAACGAGGATGACAGCTAAGAAGAAATGGATAGTATTTAAGATTCTTGAGCAGAAAATTTGAGCGCAAAGAGAAGAAGGATACAGGTGCATATAAAGGACTAGATAGAAATATTCGTATTCGGAATAGTTGTTGAACAACAAAGGAACAAAATTAAAGCAGCTATGCAAGGATATAGAAGAGATGGAGAAGGAAGACATTCATCTGATTCATGGTAAAGTTAAAGATGCAATAAAAAAGAAAAAAGAAGAGGATAGAAATGTGAAGATGGAGCGTGATCAACCTATAAAAAGATGGAGAGAGTACATCACTAATCCATATGCAGATCCATATAAACAGGGAAGGACAACAATGAAAAAGTAGATGACCGGACAGCCAATAACGGAGGAAGAAGTTAAAATTGTGATAAAATGATGAAGAAAGACAAAGCAGTAGGAAACAAAAACATTGCATTTGAATAAGCAGAAGCTTTAGGTAATTATAAAATTTACAAGAAGACTGAAGTTGCTAATCAGGTGTACGACTATGAGGATGTTACCGAGAAAATCCTTACACGGATCATTCTTCTGCTTCTACTGGTAAAGACTTCACATCAGTCAACAGAAGTAAACATGCATACTTATTGATTTAGTACTACATAACCAGAAGATGTATGTCATTTACCTATTGGTCTTCTTTGATGACAAAAGCTTGTTTTCATTTAACTTTCTTCCTCCTGATTCTGTGATCAAAAGTAGCAAATTCTTTAATTAAAACATATTGGAGTTCATGTTCACAAGTAACTTTCACAAAGTCTTTAAAATCTGTTGGTATGTATATACTATTAATATGACTTTTTGACAAATGGCCCTTTCAACCTATTTCTTGTGATTACATTTTAGTACTGAAGAGCTTATGGTATAAAACAACTAAGGTACCATACCTTCACTTTACCATTAAATAACTGAGTTCTGCCAATGGCTTCAAAACTGCAACAACCTCTCGCCATTGAAAAATAAAATGGATATCAATACGTGAAACATTGTCCTAAACATACAATACTATCTCCTTTTACATGTGTTATAACCCTACTTTGCTTAGGGGTGAGAGGTGAAGATGCTTTTGGACAACCTAGCCAAGTTTTGCCTAGCATCTCTCATCCTTTAATTTGTAAGATCTGAAACTTTCTGACTTTCACCTTTATTATGTTAACAACCTTAGTGTGGATTTCCTAGTATGTCCTTATATTGATTGGTGTATGTAGACACCTGGTAACTAGTTCCTGTATGCTAATAATGATTATGTGACTCCTTGTAAATAAGAATGTGATATTGTCATAATAAATGATTCTATGTTAGTATATCTTACAGGCTAAGTACTCACTGCCTTGCCACGACAACACACATTCACTGAGTAAAAACCTTTTGTTCATCGCAGTTTTCAATTATATGTGTTTTAATTTTTTAATGTGATTGGACAATATTTTAGGGTTTTCCGTTTTGTTATGTATAATAATTGTATGAAACTGACGTGTCACTTACTTGTTTAAGTTGTTGTTGGAGTTGTTGAAGTTGCAGTTGTGTTAAAGTTTGACAAGAACGGACTTGCTAAATGAGGTAGTTAAGTGAATTGGATTGGCTCTTTATTCGAGCATTTTCTTGCGTCCTAAATTTCGAGGAACTAGCGTAGTCGAGCGCGTTGTCGCATCAATATTGCATACGTAAAAATTAGAGGGTGTATGCACGACAAAGTGCTAGTACTCACCTTCGAATGGGATCAGGGTCCATCATCTTTCTTATTAATCTAACCAGGTCCTCAGATAAATCTAGTTAGTACATATAAAAAGAATGTCAGTACAATTGGTAGTTCATAAAATCAGGATGTCAGAACGTAAATAGAATAAGCAACCCTTAAATATCAGATCAGCATTCGGTAAGGCCGAAGTACACGCCAACTTGATTTCCTCCATGGTTATCATCTCCCTGTCCACCTCGAATTTCCTTCTTTTGGCATTTTCTTTGTTGGAATCCAATATTTTAGCAGTTTTATTAAAACATAGTACACGATAGAGCATTTCCTACTCACACCCGTCTCTCAAGTCGGAAAAACCTAGCTTTTACTGATCTCAAACCAGTTTAAAGTATGCGTATTTTTCCAACCTCCGAAATTCGAGGGTTCGAGTAAGGGAAAGGTAAAACTAGAAACTTTTGCAGCCCTTCAGTAACTGGATCATGATGCCAGAGCTTGAGAAGTTTGCAACTGGGCGTATACGCTCTACTAAATTCTACCCTACCCTTCTCAACTCTACCCCTTCATACTCATCTGTGTACTACTCGTCTCTATTTAAACCCACCCTACTCCACGCTACTTATAGTTACTCCACCCTACACAACTCTACTCGACTCCGTAAAACTTTGCTCTTTCCCATACCCATCTTTGCTCTGTATTCTACAAAATTGCTCTGTTGATTTTTGCTATTCCTTTTTATAAAATGATATTGCTTGAGTTGCTACCTTTCTGCTTTGACCAATTTCCCTGCTTGTACGTTTCTGATGCACATTTTTCCTTTTAGAAATCTTAGAATTTTGAAGAATCATTGGACAAAAAAGATCAATATGGTGAAAAATGAGCAGGATTAACAAGAACACCGTGAGAAATAGCTGATGCGTCATTTACATGACTGCAGAAGAGCGTGCTTGTCATACCGATGCGAATAATTGTTCTGAGTGTTCTGCTAGCAGTGTAGCCTGGCGCACAAAGTAGCTGAATCATGTTTCTAGGATGGCGAGACTTAGTGGGCTCATTCTTGGTGCAAATGTAGTATCCGTGACTGAGAACGAACCTTAATATGCTCCAACTTGGTCAGATGTAAAATTTGCATGTGTTTGTGATGGAAAAAACAAATATCTACAATTCACTTGTGTTATCTATATTCAGTGTCAGTGTATCTCTGTTGTGACTCTGCGATAAAGTTTGTCTACTCACCTCACAGAGTAGATCATAACAGACATAAACAACAAACGACGCGCTTACTTGAAAGGTAAATGTTGCGTGTAAAGCGCCTTAGAATGTGCATGGCATCAAAACATAAAAGCCATGTACATTGTCATAACTTAAGTTAAAGGTTAAATACGATTGTATGCTGCTTGTTGTTCTAAGACCATTGTTCTTTTCTTCTTTTTATAGTCACCCTTTTTTGAGCCTGTGATGTACACACCTACCGCCGGGACTGGTCGTGAAAATATGCCGAATGCCCATAATTTTCAAGGTATATTGATTTTTTTGTGGGGCATTGTGGGAGTTTTATCGTAGAACGATGGAGATATTTGCTGTAGAGAAAAGGTCTTTGCATTCCACATTTAACTAATAACGATTTGAAAGAAGTCTCTGAAATAGGTATACCACGATGTGCTTTCTGTATATTTGTTGACTGGTTGACTGATCGATTGATTGATTGATTGATTGATTGATTGATTGATTGATTGATTGATTGATGGACAGCTCACTATGACTATTAAGAAGTTATTAATAGAGATTTATTCTAACGCGTTATGGTTAACCTAAGAATAAAGACCCTCTGATAAGGACATAACCTCTAAGAGTGACAAAATTGACAGCATTTTAACTAGTCGCTCAAAATTTGAAGCCACGATTTTTGGGTCATGATTATTAACG
Source organism: Alatinidae sp. Z8VKAUB7J3 (assembly GCA_010016025.2). NCBI lineage: Eukaryota > Metazoa > Cnidaria > Cubozoa > Carybdeida > Alatinidae > Alatinidae sp. Z8VKAUB7J3. The sequence continues at coordinate 206,279,222 of JAAAKM020073195.1, forward strand.
CGAAGCCATTTACCAAGTTCGTCAACCAGCTTATTTGGCCCTTTTGTTCTCACTAGCTGCAGGCTGGCAATAAATTTTGTGAGATTTAACCTAGCCCCGTAACAGGCCGTGATATACAGTTATATCAGTAGTTTTGAATATTCTAAAATGATACTTGTGTTCCTTCTGTCTCTACCTATATCGCAAATGTATCTAATCGGAAGTACAGAATCTCCCTGTAGGACTTTTCCAACCACTGTTGGTCGTTATATCACTAATGGGTGTGAGTCAGAATTGAAATTTAACCATGGTGTAATGGTAGCACATCACGTTGCAATGCTGAAGGACGGAGTTCGATTCCTCGTGGTCCTAAGTTTTCACCATTGAGCTTTTCATTCTATGTCAACTGTCACCCACGTCAAATGGTGACCCCAGCTCCCACGTCAAATGGTGAACACGCTCCTCAGCCTACAGCGCCCAGCATCGTCTCAGTAACACACACACTCTCTCTAACCCACGACGCCAGCATTGCAAATCAACTCAACTCACACTTCACTGGAATCGGGGTAGCTAACAGAGACAACACATAATCGAGCCTCATGCCTTCACCTATAGCAGGGGAGCTGTGTAGTGACGTTTTCGCCACTGAGCTTTTCATCCTGTATCATCATCCAACCACGTCAGTGCTCATTGTGTTAAATGTGGGGTAAGAAAGGTTTGGAATTCGTAGTTATGACATTCAACTGACAGTTTTGGACTTCGTATTGCACTCATATGTTTAGCAGATCCCACGTGATGTAACAAATGTAAGCAAACTTTGATACGTATTTTTATACATGACTTGGGGCCTTGAGGTTCAGTTGTGGTCTAAAGGACATGAATTTTCGTAAATTTTCCACCCCTGGTCTTCTAACCCTGTGACTCAAGATCCTTATCAGAAGACCATTAGAACAGATAAAACTCAAGGCAAATAGAGTTCACGTTTGAGGTGTAACTGAGGTGTAATGAGATGTAACATCATGTTAGGCAATCCTTAAAATTTATAGAGTGGGTCAAACAACAAGTCTCACAGTGACTAATGCCTGATTTCACTCAATGACGGTATCACATATACTCTCAATTCGATTTAAAAATTTTCACCAAATTTTATATTATTAATGTGGTAACTTGTGTAATGATACTGAGAACAAAATGGTTGACTGAGTATGAGTATGATACACTTCCATCATAAACCTCTAGAAAATCCTTCCTGGCATGACAAACTGATAACAGTACAAAAATACCCCTTAAGTGATCTTGTTAATAAACTGTTCTGCAATTAAGATATGGTATAATCCTTTTACTTGATTGCTTCTCTTTTTGTAGGCCCATCGCCAGCCACTTCTAGAAGCTGTGTACTCCTGTTCTTATACCATGGCAATTTATGGATGGCCAATGTACTTGTATTTAGAACAGCTTTGTTCTCTTGCTTGCTGCAAGTTGTGCTGCAGAGTAAGGTGTGTGATTGATTCATTATGAACCTACCTTCTTATTCTCCTTGTACGATTTTGTTGTAGTGATAAGATTTTTTCTCCAAGCTTTAAAGAAAACTTGGTAAACCACAGTGACTAGTTACACTTTATTTAGAGAGAGAGCAGACTGAAACCGGGACCTTGAATGTGTATTTTATGGCACAATGACCTTGCTGTACTGGACTTGCATTACAAATCAATTGACCAGAGTTAAAACTGTGCAAAGGTACACTCAGCCTTCTGTCCTTATGGGATCAGTGAAATGAGTACCAGCTATGCTGGAAGCAGTGCTTAATTTAAATTTAACTTGGCATAGTAGTGGGCACCCACTACCATCCCTATAGTAGTAGAAGTTAACAAAAGTATTTGTGTTGCCCCTGACTGCAGCCCACCATCCTCCTATTTTTCTTCTTCTTCTTCTTCTTCTTCTTCTTCTTCTTCTTCTTCTTCTTCTTCTTCTTCTTCTTCTTCTTCTTCTTTCGCTTATATGGCCAACTTTGATAAACCATTTCTCTCTTCAATCAGATCGTAGCATTTAATGTTGCTTACTATCCTTATGAAGTAAATACGATAATAACAACACGAATTACTACCTGTCAACATTTAAATATACTACTTGCTCATTAACGCAATGATTCCAACTGTCTGCTTCGAAGTTTCTGGGTGTCATACAAGATATTTAGCTGGTCTTTACATAACAAAACATGGCCAAGAAAATCGTTTACGTATAGTGTGTCTAACAATGTAATCAGAACTGAACGGTAGACTCAGTTTGATCTAGATTCTGGCGATGCAAAGATGGATTTTTTCAAATTACCTTCCTCGCTGCGGCTTCGGTTATCATGGAAAGGGACTTTCGTGAGGATACATGGTCAAGAAGAACATTAATGCAGCCTCACTATGGTTACTAGCCTCTGGTCCACATTAAAAACAGTCTCTCCTGAGACAACTGATGACCCACAACGAGATGACCGAAGCGGGAAGATGTCCTAAAGCAGAAGAAGCAGGACGCATTTATGTCAAACCTTCACAGCGATATATTAGACGTGCAAATATTACCACGTTTTAATATATGTACCAGAAAGGGATTCTTCATAGGTGAGGTTTCTTGCCCGGTTTTACTTCTCAAAAGTGACTCTTTTTGGAGAATATGTACTGTTACCAGTTGAAAACTCTAAAGCTAGGTCCACAAGTTGATTGCGAATATATTGGCATGAGCAGAAGGTCGTCTGTGTACCAGCTATTTTTCGCCTTACCAGTGGCGTCTTACTGCGGATAAGGTAGGGATGGTACACGGCAACTATGCTTTTGTGTTAAGAGAACTTCGTTCGTGATATCTTAGGAATGGTAGTAAAGTGACTCGTGTGAAATTTTCCAGTAACGAACATCTTTTTCTCGAAATACGACCAGTAATCACCAGTAAAAACAACGAGTGACACACGTTTCTTCACAGGCAGACAACCCAATATGCAAACCCAGCCTCTCTTTGAAACGTATGTGAACGAGACTTTTCTTTTTCGAAAAGTTCTTGAAAAGAATTTCAAATTCAGCAAAAACTTCTTCTCTCTTACAGTAATGTTGCTGTCTAGGGATACAAAATTCAAGACCATGCCATAGAACAAATTCTTCAGTGTCAGAGAGAGAATCAGCAGAGAGATCAACAATATGTTTGGCGGAGTCACGTAAAAATATTTAGAGTAACACATGCCTGTAAAGTGATGTTACATTTGTAAGTTCTTCGTCTTACAGCTATAAATAGAGCTATCCTAATTGGAAGATTACTACTGTTTTACTTTCCACGTTAAATGTAGCATCAGGCTTTATTAGTCCATTTAGAGAATTATCAATAACTTAGTGTTGATTCCCCACGACATCATGATTACTAAACCAACGCCTCAACCATTGAGCCATCAGGCCCAAAAGCTAAGGCGGAGATATTTCGTGTCAATGTTTCGCGGATTTCGGGGATTTTAATTGATTAATACTTATTGTCTTTCGGCTTTGAGCCTTCGTCAGTGCCGGTCAGCGCCGTTAAATTGTAAGCTATTATGGTAATGCTTCACTCTTTAAGAATGATATATATATATAGAAAGATTGACACTAAAATCTTCACCTTAGCTTTTGAGCCTCGATGGCTCATTGGTTAAGGCGTTGGTTTAGTAATCCCAAGAGATTGATCCATTTGGTTGACCATTTTCTTGTGTTGTGAGATCAACTGACGTATGACCAACGCCTTGATAAGAACGAGTAACCTACTTGTTTATACATCGCCTGTCGAAACAATCGTGTAGACCCGAAAGTACTGTAGATACAACATTCACTGTTTTTAAGGAATAGCTAAAACGAGAGTTACAAATAACCACTACCAGAGAGCATTAACACTCCGAAGGGACAGTGCTGCGGAAACATTCAAGGACATTCGCACTGGGACTTACTGTACATCTTGTTTTTGGCCTGACCGTTGTACGTTTTGCTAATGCGACAGTGTTTGCGTTTGTTTTGTAGAATCAAAAAGAAATTAGCCATGGAGAATCATTCCTGGATGCTGTCACCACACTGCTGCGGTATCCGCAGGTAGAAAAAGTGGATAATTTACATAATTTATCGGCCGTAAACAATCGTAAGCAGCGGCTGTGTTTATGGACGATCCATTAACTGTTTACATCAAGGTGCCTGAGTTATTTAAGAGGCGGTTTAAAAGTAGTGTTACTTCTACTTCGTTAATAGGCCATTCACGCAAATTAGGATCCGCCAAAGAGTTAACTGTGAACACTTAGCATTGTAAGAGAATACCCTTATAGCATCAAAAATTGAACGATTGCTGCAGAGACATTCCAAGTCGGGTTTGGGGTTTAGCGGAATTCAGTCAGGGCTATTCAATACTGAACTAGCTTTGCGTTTACAATATATGTGATGTTGATTACTTCCTGGTCATATGCATTTCTTTTATAAATGCACCAGTGTATCTTCATAAGGTTAAAAAATGGCGTTGTTATCGTCAGCATGATAACTAGATTTATATTAATAAATTACAGCGACAAGCATCTGTGTTCCTCGACAGTCAAAAAGAGGAGAATAAATTCTCTACAAGTTCATAATACTGGCGCACATTCGCTAACCATCTGTTACCATCTCAAACGCCACTGAACAACGGCAGCGTGTAATATAATATTGCAGTTTATATATCAAGCATTCAATCTTAAGCGCGTCCACTCATTCAGCGAGAATAACTGTTTGTTCCATGAATCATCATCCTGACAAAAACATCTCACAGAGTGCGCGTAGAATAAGTATCAGCCCTCAGTTCAGATATGTAAATATCCGCTTCACAGGCTTTTAGTTCATTGAAATTACTTGCAGAGCCAGATTGAGTAATATCGCGTCTTTTCAAAAACATCTTATTTTGCGCAAAGGGCCACAATCCCGACGAAAAGGTCAGAATCCGCACCTACTATCACAGTTTGAAATGACAACCAGAACAATCATTACCTTGATTACTTCAGAATGACCAAATCTCTATAAATTCAAAACCCAATAATTACCGTGTATAGAGCAAAATTTAATTCCAAGTACTATAACACATATTAAGGGCTTAACTGCGGTTAGAATAACATTAATTGCATTTATAGTTCTTTAAATTATTAAAGCACCGAAAAGCAAAAGTTAGTTCCTCGACAGCATTCCACTATTTACCGATTCATGGCATAACATTTTCGCTGTAGCTGTAATTATTTCTTCATCATCTTTGAGATTTCGTTGGCGTAGTTAACAAACTCGTTGCCATGTTGGGTTCTAGAGATCCAGTTCGATGGAATACTCTGCGATCCATGTTGGGCACCAAACCAAGCTCCGCGTGCTTCCTGATTCCAATTTAACAAGATATATTTTTAATTAAATTAGCTTAATATAGCCCCCATAAGGACGATCCCTTATCTTTTGCTTGAAGTTTAAGGAAAGGGCATGATCACGAAAAACTATGGCTTGCATCGCTGATGAAACTTAATTTCTTAGAGCTAGTTTGTACGTCTGTGATGATGATAATGAAATATAGAATAATGTGCAAAAGCAACCGGACATTGCAAGGTTCTATACAGTTATTCCTAAGAGAGAAGAGAAGCGGGCTCAGTCACAGAACGTAACTGCCATTTTGATTGGGGCGTCAGTATCACTTCAGTTCCACGATAAAACAGAATGTCCAACTCTTGTTGCTGTAGCCGTGTACGCATGAACTAAAATGCCAAGATGGTGTGTTCGCTGAAATGAGGCTGCTTTCTATCTTTCTAGTATTCTTTCTCAAACTGTTCCCAGGGGTAGTGGGTAGCATCAATTTGTTGGAAAGAGACTGTTGTATATTGTACGAACCCAATCTAAATTAAGCGGGGGATCTTAAACAAAGAGCTCTAGCATTACATCTTCGTGTCAGAGCTGAAAGGCCAATTGTCAGAGCCTGAACTAAGAGCTGGAATACCAGGACTGTTGAAAGCCACTGATAGCAAGCTGAAAGGCCAAATAAGGGATGATGCACCTTCTCGTGTGATTTATAAAAGGAGGAGGGCAAAGAGCCTGATTTGTCAAGAAGAGGACAGATAGTCCGGATCTTCTTCCTAAAAACGTTCCAGTCGATGCAGAGGAGTCGCCCTCCGGATCTGCTGCAGTCGTCGGCCTCGTGTGCCATCTCTCTGATTCAAGAGTTTATAACCAGGGGCTAATGTAGGCTAAAAAAGGGCCCAACATCTGGATGCTGCCAATAGGAAAATCACCCCCAAAATGGCTCTTTAGGTAAAACCTTTGAAATCATGCAATTTTGACGCTTTTCTTAAAGTAAATGGTACTTACTCTTCGAAATCAGACGCTGTGCTCTCACTGTACCGTAGGGGTAGAAATTTTCGTGTGTACTAATTTTTGCTAATTTCGCGATTTTTTTGCCGATTTTCCGGATATAATATCCTCGAAATATAAAATCTCTCAAAATTTTTAATAATTCCCTACACTTTTAAAGAAAGTATCAATATTTATAACCGAATTTGCAAAAACGAATACCTGCGAAATATCAGAAACGGATACACCTTGATACGATCTTGAATACTCAAGAGGAACTTTCTCAATGAATGCAATGATTGAAAGATAATACCTGACTTGAAAAACTGTCCATATTCTCCCTCTCTGTTTCTCGATTATATCTATTAATCTATTATTTCTTGTGCAAGTTAAATCATTTTTCTTGTTTTCTGAGTGCGCAGGACTTGCAACAACATTTTTGGAAAATACTGATTTTCCCTTTGGCGGTCCTTTTAACGCCGGCCTTAAATGGCGGAACGGTGATTTTTGAAACCGGCGTTAGGACCGGCGTTAAAGGGGCCGGCGTTATTAGTGTCCATAAGATACCTTGACTTAGGCTACTTAGGGTGCAATTAAAATGCATGACATAAGAAGTTAGACGCACGCCCCCTCATATCTCACGTGAAATGGAATGTTTAATTATTTGTAATTGAAATGATAGATTAGGGCATGAGTGATTTCATTATTGTTGCCACTCAATACTAATACCAGCTTCTTCATGATTGAAGATGTGATTCATTAAAGTTTCATACAAACATATGAGAAGTAACTGTAGTTTCTTCACCTCGGGCTTCATAATGTTTATTAAACTGCAGCCAAAACCACCTACTTTCGAGAGAGGTTATCCGTATATTTAAAGATTAGCGACAAATTCCAGTTGCAGCCGTGAAAAGCATAAACCATATATTAGCGTTGTTTGGGCAATCTTTTTGCATCGTGTAGTAATTCAAACGGATAAATTGTTTCAAATACCCAGCATTGATAATCTCTGAGAAATTGTAGGTCAGAAGCAGTTATTCGCTATGAAACGCACCCCAACACGAAATGGTAAGCTCTTTATGATCCTTCAATACAGCCTGTCATGACGCATCTTGACTCCCTGTGGCTCGTTACCGTAATTAAGGGCGTTGGCGTTTCAGCGCGGCTGAATCGCATGATCGTTCGCAATCACTCATGTGATTAATCTATTGCATCATTGATAATTATAATTTGAAATGTAAAATCCTTTAAGACGAAATGATCTTGTGAAATCAGTTAGTTCAGTTCAGTATTCGATGTGAATTGTTAGTTTGAGCTCTCTAGCCTTTCAAGCTGGACTGTAAATGGATTTGGCTCAATAATATCGTGAGTTGAAATTACGTCTCATCCCTTTGCTGTTTTATATTCGTTCGGGATCTCGGCTGGCGTTAGGACACAGCCTAAAATAATCAACTTGAACGCACCATATCATCACTTCTTGTTCACCACTAAGATCATGCGAATTAAGACAACACCTTAATAGACCTTGTCCATCATGAGCAGGCAAAGTGATCTCTATGTAATTTTTGGATTTTCCGCCTTCTTGACAATCTTTTCTATCTCTAAGCCAATATTGACGAGTTTTGGGACGATGATCCAATGATTCGCCATCGCTTGTGATCTGCTCTTCTGTTACGTCAACGTTTGTTTCAATGGCATTGTTTGTCTCCTTCAAATTCACACTTTCAGTGGAAGTACGTTTGTCAAAAATCGCACTTTCACAACCTTGAGAATTTTCAGCGTCTAGACATCCCTTCCAACTATCACAATTCCCCTCCTCTACAACAGCCTTAGAGTTAACACCTCTCTGTGTATCGTCAACAATCTCTTCCGCCTCCCTTCGTCCCTCAACACTTTCACCAGGCTGAATCGCAGTTTTATTGACACCTTTACACTGAGAAGTAACAGTATTACCTTTATATTCTTCAACTTCTTCGTCCTCATGTACTCCTTGCGCTTTTTTGTTCTCTTCCGACCAAATGGTGTTCTGAAAGGATTCTTTGTATGTCACCTCATCTATGAGGCGAGCTATTGCATTCGACAACAGAACCTGAGGCTCTTGCTCGATTGACTCGCTGTTACTTTGAGCATCTGTGGGTCTATCGAGGAATTCAGTAACTACTGCTCCGGCATTCGATTCCTGAGTATCTGGGAGGAAATTGAAATAAAATTGGAATGACGGAGAACATTTAAAGTTTGATTACTGTTAAAATTAAAGCACTTTAAGCAGATTCTAGCAGTTATGATAATTCTCTCCTTCATTGGTATACCGTAAAATCCTGAATATAAGCCTTAAGTTAGGCACACACGAACAACTTTTCCGGACAACTTAGTTGGCCAACTTGATAACAACTTGGGATTTTGGACCTCATCATTATCTGTACCCCGACACAATCAGTTCTTTTTTTCCTACACATAGCAGGACTACGTCGAGCAAGTTTTCCGTTCTCTTTCTGATATGGAGGAACAACAATAACTAACAGGACTTGCAAGGTACAATATTGATAAATAGAAATGTCAACTCACATAAAAAACGGATCCTCCACCACCGAAGTAAGGAACAGGATTTCGAAAACAGTGCTTCTTGGCGACCAATATTCCTAAGTTGTAAGCATAAAATATTGAAAAACGAGGCCGAGATCGTCAAGAGAAACTCGCTGCAGAACATAAAGTGTACATTGATGTCACGAGAGAACAATACCTGAAATGCATTCCTCACTAGCAGTGAAGCCCTAACCCAACTGCGAGGGAAAAAATTAATTTTACCATCTAGGCGTTCAAATACCATGATCTCTGTATTGGCAAGTTCTCTACACGTACACTTACTAAAGGCAGACGTGGAATTATCGATCGACAGGTATGTTTTCTTCAAGTATAAAGTACGGAGGCTTCAGAACAAAACATTTAAGGCTTCCTACAATTCTGAAGGTCGTGAAGTGAGTGTCTAAAACTTATAGGTTAGGTGAATGATGTGCAGCCTATACTGACTTCGTAGCGCAATGGTAGCGGCAAGACTGTTATCTTCTTGCAGCAAAACTAGTGAAGACCAAAATTACTACTAACAGCTTTGTAGCTGAAGTCGAAGTGAAAGTGTGCACAGTTAAATTTACAGATGCAGTATTTATATATGCATCCCAAACCAAAGTCGAAAGCCCTAAGAAAACGCCAGTGAGTGCAATGATTAAATCGATCTTGTGGGAGACCGACAGTAGGCCTTCATATAGCATTGGAAATTCTTCTGCTGTTGACTACAGAGAAATCTAAAAGAACACAAAATGGAATCATGCTTTAGGATGTACTCGAACAAAAAATTGCCTTCAGAGGCTCAATACTCGCGCAGATTGCGCTCACAGTGTGATAAAATCAAGACCAGATAAGGGAAATTGCCCAATAAAGAGTGATAAGCTATCACCTTTATACTGTTCAGGGACGATTTCGGTGATTAAACTTTGATTTATTATTTGGCAAACCCTCCCAATAGTTTTGTTGATATGGGACCAACGATAGCACCGCTGATTTCAGTTCAATTCGAAAATCTCATTAAAACCTCACAGTAAAAGGAAATAAACTGGCGAGGGCTGGGCTTAAGTTTGCTAAAAAAGTGACAGAAGGCTCTGACCTTTTCTAATCAGTTTTTTTTCTTTAAAAAAAGCAATTTCTTTCCTGCTGATTTCTTCCGGTGTTTGATAATGTACTCACTGACGAGAAATCGTTTTTAATGTGTTATCGAAATAAGAATCGAATTTGCTTTACAAATCAAACGCACTTACTAGCGGCGATTTTGGGGTGTACAGGACTCTAGTGAGGACAGGTGTTGCAATATGTTACGAGTTCTTGATAACTTTTAGGCGTGGAGCGCAGTTCAAGGGTAAATTTCAAAATTGTCTACCCGTACCGGGAAGTTGTCCTGGTGAAGTGAACTTCATGGTAATTGGCGCGGAGCACTTGCCCGGTTTGCCGATCTCCCTAAAACCGTAACTAACATTTCTCCCCTGCTCACAACCTCCAGGGTCTGATAAAGCACTTATCGAAGGCAACCTTTTCCTTATTACACAAAGAAATGTGGTGCGGCATCAACGATTTAGGGTGTTGAACAGCTGAATGTCGTAAACCTTTGTTGATAAAAAAGTGTTAGGACTTCAACGTCAAAGTGGAGAGGTGTTTCCACAGATCGGTCGGAGATAGGGAAGAACTGTCAAATGCTTGCGGAATCCCCTTTACTTTACAGCTTTTCACTTTGTTCAAAAGAGAAGTAATGATTTTAAAATCCGTGTTTGGTTATTTTCAAGGGGGAAAAATAATTACACAAGATAGAAATAAATATACAAGAGCTAGGTAAACAAAGCGTCTGACAATTATAATTTACGTATTTGTTTTTATGCCTTCCTAGCAAAAGAGATGATTGGATCCTAGATTTAAGCTATTGCGCTATCAATGACAAATATGTTACTAGAATTTGCTCGCAATGTTGATAAAATGACTTGGAATCAGATATGATTGTTTGGAACCATATGTAACTGCCAAGTGAAAACCGCAGCAGAGCAAAATAAGAGATATCGTTACTACTTTTTCTGATTTCAAAATTATCTGAAATATAATCTCAAATGTAAATAATGATTTTATTCTGAGTAGATAATAGGAGAGGAGTAATTGTACATTTTTTTACTTTAAATACATTCTTTACCTTTGCCTTTGCCCTGTAATATACTTTCTAAGGGTTGATGTACTTATATATTTTTTATTCGTGTTCATCACTACGTTCAAAGTACAACGAGATGAAAGTGGAATCTTGAGATTAGAGAATTATCTATTTTTACAAATGGAAAATATTTGAAAGGAAGGTATGTGATTGGTTACAAACATCGAACAGAAGGAGCAACTGCAGACGTAAAGGAATATATCAAATGACTTTCATGAAAGTCGCACAGATGATAAGAAGATAGTCTGCTTACGTTTTATGTTGCACAAATAGTCTTGAAATACATTTTTGGGGAAGCTCCTACCCATTCAATATGAAATAATGACTTGCATTTGTTTTGTAAATTTTGCATGGTAATTTATGTAGTTGCTATGATGAATTTGTTATTATCATCATTAGGAATTGAACCAGCTTTTCTTAAGCAGATTTAATGAGAATATGGACCATGCTATTAATATTATTAACGTTTTAACAAATTTATTGATTTGTATCTTGGTACCAAAGGACAGCCTTCCCAGTGACTTCTGACTGGAAATGGCATTGGCCACTGCAAGGACCTGGTAACTAGTTCCTGTATGCTAATAATGATCATGTGACTTCTTGTATAGATTGCGATATAGTCCTAATAAATGATTCTATGTCAGTATATCTTACATGCTGAGTGCTTGCTGCCTTGCCATATTGGCGACGAGAAAAAGAGCTTTTCCTTACTTCCTTGTTGAATTATATATTTGTTATTAGGGAAATTTAATTTATCTTGTAATCCAAAAGTCTTGTATGCTCCTTTACTATCTTTTCGATCGACATTTGTTGATGAGCGTCAACTTTCTTTTTAGGCTAATGAACAATCAAAAAGCACTAAATAGACATTTGTCGGTAATTCGATTTCAGCGTTTACATTACACGTTTTTTTATAAGCAACTCAGTTGCTTAGGTGTGAGTCCTCGATTAGGTCCCAAATCTAAGCAACAAGCTAAGCAACTCGAGGCCTCGAATTCAGGAGGGGCAATTCTTAAAACGCCTGCAGAACGGCGTTACAGCACAAAGCGTTCAAAATAGGCTAATAAGGGAGATTTGACATAGTCTGCATACACTAGATTCGTACATTCCATGGTGTACAAAGCGTTCAAAATAAGCTAATAAGGCATATCTGACATAGTTTGCATACTTTACATGCGTACATTCCATGATGCACAAAGCGTTCAATATAGCTTAATAAAGCATATTTGACATAGTTTGCATACAGTAGATGCGTACATTCCATGGTGCACAAAGCGTTTAAATTAGGCTAATAAGACATGTTTGACATAGTTTGGATACACTAGATGCATACATTCCATGGTGCACAAAGCGTTCAAAATAGGCTAATAAAGCATATCTGACATAGTTTGCATACACTAGATGCGTACATTCCATGGTGCACAAGCCTTCGAAATAGGCTTATAAATCATATTTGACATACTTTGCATACACTAGATGCGTACATTCTATGGTGGACAAAGCTTCCAAAATAGGCTAATAAGGCGTATTTAACATAGTTTGCATACACTAGATGTGTACATTCCATGGTGTACAAAGTGTTCAAAATAAGCTAATAAGGCAAATTTGACATAGTCTGCATACACTAGATGCGTACATTCCATGGTGCACAAAGCGTTCGAATTAGGCTAATAAGGCTTATTTGATATAGTTTGCATACACTAGATGCGTACATTCCATGATCCACAAAGCGTTCAATATAGGTTAATAAGGCAAATTTGACATAGCTTGCATACACAAGATGCGTACATATCATGGTGCACAAAGCGTTCAAAATAGGCTAATAAGGCATATTTGACATAGTCTGCATACACTAGATGCGTACATTTCATGGTGCACAAAGTAATAAGCAGTGGAGCAATTAGAAAGGTTTGGCCTGGTTGTAGGGTTCTTTTAGCATGGAAACGTTGTAAAGGAATTTTGTTGTAATGTAAAGGGAGATGACTAAATTTGTGAGTCATCCTTTTTGCGTTTTTATAAGCTTATGTGTTCAATATTGACATAGAGGGTAACTCTATTTCCTCTGATGGTAATCCATTGCTGTGGTCTTCATTCCTGATTTGTTTTAATGCTTGTGCTAGGTATGGAATAAATAGAACTGGACTTAAGCAATCTCCTTGAGGTTCTCCTATATAGGTTTTCAAGGTTTTCCCTGTTTCTTATCCAACTCTTACTTGAAGTGAAACATCTTCGATTAAAATACTGATCATGTGCAGTTCATCCTCATCAATTATATCATGTAAATCTTTGAATAAAATTTCTCTTTGCACAGTTTCGAAAGCTTTACTCATGTCAAGCAATAGTAAATTAAACTGTACGATAAAAAGCCTTTGCAGTTGTTGCATACTGGAAAAGTACTAACCCAAATCCAGAAACATTTTAGTCTACTCACACTACCAAATATCATGTCAAAAATAATTACTGATTGGATCCTAAAAAGACGTTTTTCCTTTGTGTACAAAAATGGATTCATCGACCAAAATGTACGGAAAAGATTTGCTTCTTTAATCTGTACGTAGTTAGACAAAAATTTTTCAACAGCAGTTGTTAAAGTATCAAGAATCTGTGTGGCTACAGTTACAGCCAGGAACTGAAGATGCCTTCGATTTTGCAACCCTAGTCTTCTAAGACTCTATGTTCTTTTATGTTCAATGGTCTAATTCACCTTAAAATATGGGCTTTCTTACTTGTGATTGGCTCCTAGTTTCTAAACAATAGCCCTAGACGTGCTGTAAACCTTCAGCACGACTTGGTGACCATTGAACCTAGCACACCTAGCACACCCGGAATATTCGCCCCTGATATCTTTATTGATAATGAAGTTTGAATAGTATAGAATATTTCAAAACTTTTTAAAAAACCTGAGGAAATGTAATTGTTTTTCTGGCACAAACGAGCTGCAGATAAGACAGCAAGATCATATCTAAACTCGGAATTGTGCCGGGCAAAGCGTGTTTCAAATTTTGATCTGCTGACTAGTTTTTATGTATTTCATGCATTAAGAGGATTTCTCGCTTGCGTAAGTACCTCCGAAAAGCAATGATATGAAGATGGCGTTCTTATAAAGTCCTTGGAAATCGCTCACGAGGTACACAATCCTTTGTAATGACGTAATTGGATGATGATGCGGGATGAAAAGCTCAATGGTGAAAACTTAGGACCACGAGGAATCGAACCCCGCCCTTCAGTGCTGCATAGTGATGTGCTAAAATTACACCATGGTCTCTTCGCGATTATAGATTTGCTGAAATATTTGCCTACCAGAAGGCACTTGCTTTTATCCCAAGAGTTATATTTAGTGATCTCAGCTACATTGTCATGGCGTATATTTATGTGTGTATTGATTAATAATACTTTTAAATCATGGCACCTAAGAATAAAGCAATTTGACTGTATTCTATAAACTCGGCAGTATAAGTGTTGCTACACATAACTGCTGACCCACAATGCTTTACTAACAATGTTTACAGAAGAGTCCTGGGTATCAGAGTGGATTCGGATGCGTATCGATCGGCGGATTCCATTCGAAAGCTGCTGGTGATGCAGGACTGGATGGTTCTGAGGGACCTGCAGGACGCGCTGTAAGTATCAAGTACAGTGTTACCACATATCTATTACAAAGAGCTTAGTGTCTCATGTGTGCAGTTTGCTCGGACGAACGCCGATTCAAAAAGAGATTAATAGGCGTCATATTAAGGCATACCTTAGAGTAGATGACAGTTAACGAATGTGCGAGGGTAGTTTTCTCACCTTGTATTTATGTTAGCCACAATGATACTGTTATTGCCAAATTTATGTAGTCGAACAGATCAGCCTCCTTGTAGGCTTGTTAAAGCCACCGTAGGTGATATTAGTAGGACACGAGTCAATTGCATCTCTGTTAAAGGATCGAACATCGGACCCGAGAAAACTACAGCGTAACAAAATATAAGAAGTTTTTGCCGTTCAGTAACTGGCATGAATTCAGCATTGTATTTAACAGGGTCATCATGTGCAGGGCATAAGCTACCATTTTTTTGTATTCTTTTATATTTGAAATGCTTTCCAAATGGGGCACCTTCGTAAGAAAGAAAAGTAATGTTAGATGATTGTTTGCGATGCAGTTCGATTAGGATGATGAATTTATATAATGATCGTCTGTTAGTTGAAAATTAGATTAAAACACGTTTTGCACGAGCCGGATGAAAAAGGCCGAGATAGTTATATTATTTTTAGTTGCTTTCATTTTTATCGTTCATGTTTCTCGTGTTTTCAATTACTGATGATGAAGCAGGTATGTCATTAATCCATTTCCTTTTTTCTTGTAATTTTAGGGAGATCGAGGATACCCAGGTTTAAGAGGTCTTCCAGGAAAACAGGGTAACTCTGTAAGAATGACATGACCCCTCTGCTAAGGGAACGCTATCAATCCTAGTAGAACTTACTGTTAGCTGCTTTATAAATTTTTCTTTTAAGGATTGAATCTGTAATCGTTCTCTGTTGAGTACAAACCTTAACCTTAAATACACTATAATAAAGCCTTTAATTAATATCGGCCTTTCCCTCTTGAAACTGGAAATCTCAATCTCTAGCCCCCCCCCTTTTCTTCTTCCAAGCACCTCCTCTATCCTAGTTATTTACTATACATAAGACGTAAAACACCAAACAGACGAACATATTTTCCGGCTTTACTAACTAATACAAAGGAGTAGCTTAGAAAAGTCAGCAGTAGCCGAAATGAACAGTTTTATAGACCTTGTATCACTTTCTTAAGGCAGATATTACAAAGCACTGCTACCTGAATATTCCACAAAATGCAAACATAAACTATTTTTAACTTCTTATTCTTAATTAAGTAAGCATATCTCGCCCATGATTCAAAATATGGGATTTGCGACCAAAAATTTGACTTTCGCGGATGTAGCAAATTTCTGATAATATTCTTTAGGTCCACCAACTTTCAAGTTTCTAGCTGCTCCTCTTTCTATTTTAAGCAGAGAGGTTAAACATCCCCGGTCTTTAAACGTCTTTTAAAAGCCCGCACTGAGTAGAGTTAACAGGAGCAGTACCAATAATTGATTTATCTGGAAGATCTTATACTCTTCTAGTTATTTCAGGTGATAGTTTGTGTCCTTTCTGAAAGAACCGTGAAGTAGAGACATATGGCCAAGACGAACATCAAGAAATTAAGATACTCCCTTTGTAGCTGCAAAGCAATTGGAAATGTCCAATGGATAAGTTATGGAATGTTGAGTAAAGTAAAAGTGTACTTCTTTAAACGACTTGCAGAATGACTTTTGATTCATTTTTTTTTGTGTCAATCAAAATTGCACATTTTTTTTAAGGAATCATTTTGTTAGCAATAAAAACGTTATAGAGAACTTTAGCAAATTTACAGCATTGCTTCATGGGTAAGAACCAGTTTAGCTCTTAAAAACTGGGAATGCAGATTGTGTTATAGGGGGTAAACTGTTATAACACATGGTACAATGAACCACATGTTACAAAAGGTGTGTCTATGAGTTCACATAGTTTTTTGAAACAACATTTTATACTTGCAATTTGTGTAAGACGTTTTAATATCACCGAGTTATTTACAGGGTCAAGTATTCCATTGTAGGTGTTTCTTGCACCCCAAAGAAAGAACTTGCACCCGAAATGTTGAAGGCCATTGTCGTGCTATAAATGGGAGCCCGATAAAAAGTTTTGCTAGGTATTTGTCTATACCGGACTGTTTTAAGAATTCCTTTGCATATATATCAATTAATATATGTACAAATGAAACATTACTCAAGGACCTACTTTAGAATTAAAAATGACAGCTTTAAGAAAAGGGGTCATTTTGCCAATTTTTGTATTAGATAGATTTTCCAAGTACCTAAGTTTGACATTGAATGGTGACTAGAGCAGATAGTGTGCCAATGGTATTCATTAAATAACTTTTTTGAGGAATTGAGTTTAATGTATTTAACTTTAACACCCCCTCCTCCCCCAAGAGTTTTACGTATTGCTTTGGAATGGATGCAGTATATTTAAGGAACTAATCCAATCACTCCTCTCCGTTTCCTTTATTGGTTGTTGGCTAACTTTTTTACTTTCTATTATGGGCGGACACAACCTCTCTTTGGTTCACAGTCTTGCAACAGCCATACTCTCCGGATTCTGCCCTAGAGAGAGGTAGCCAACTTCTTCTCTTCGAATTTAAGAGAAATTACTTTCGCTAATATAAGGTTTGTTCTTCATTGTCAAACTTATATCGGTTGCTTAGCCCTACTGCCACTCCTTTGAGCACGGGATATGTATTTACATTTTTGTTTCTCTTCCTACCCCTTGTTTCTCCCTTGTTTGTCTTGCACTCATTGCTTTCAGATAATCAAATAGAGGTGTGCACCAGAAACCGCACCATGGAGTTGGAAAGGAAATAAGGATGTGTTTTGTCTAGTGTTGGGTATAAGGGTAGCAATCTGGTCTATTGTGGGGAGCACTCCTCGTTTTAGTGAACTATCCTCTAAATGAGGTATACTTAATGATTGTTGTTTATATAGGGCGACAGGAAAATCCGAGAATACTTTAAGGGCGCCGAATCTTAGCACCCTAGCTAGCTTACTTCATCGAATTGGGCTCGTTTTACGAATGCTGAATCGTTTCGAAGAAGTCCTTTCCAAACTGTTGTACAAGGTATTAGACTAACATTTCTCAGCCGTTGTTTGGCATATTGAGAACTTCTCCAAAGACCTTCTGCTACGCAATCTGTGGCCTCCGATGTCTCCAGGCCCTCCACCCTTCCATACTTTGAACGACCTTTTATGCAGTAAGGTCAAGTGCAGGCTCAGTGCGAGGATATGTTCTGACGTCATTAATGCAGACTGTGAAGTGATTTTGGTTCCAAAGTAGACCTTTGATACTCCCGCTTGCCAAACACCATGCGCGAAAAGTTACCTACATTACTGGCTTAAATTAGCAAACAATGCAGTAATCGTCATTGCAATCTCGTTTTGAGTTTAGAGGGCAACACGACTCACCTCGCCCTTGTGACACCAAATTTTCTTGTACACATCCACCACAGGTAAATCCAAACTCACGATTTTATTGTTCACCAACAGCTGAAATAAATGACACGAGATAACAGTGTTTAGGGTTGCATCATGTTGTACATGTTGTGTATCTCTATTTTACGTACTGCGCATGCGTACCAAAGATCGTGGAATAATCGATGATCCATGTCCTTTATTCACAAGTGCAACACCTAAAGATGTTTGGCCGTAGCCTTTGTACGTTTGTTCTTTTTTTAGCACTTGCTAATCGTCTCTGCTTTACTTTTTACCGACTGAGAAAGTGCAGCCAATGTAATCTAAATCATGAGTCCCAGTAATAGTATATATTTTGAGCAAAGCGTGTTTGTTCGATTCGAAGTACAAATTTGTCATTTCCTACGTTAAGGTCTCTCGGCGCAATTTTAGCCGATAATTACAGATGGTAATTCAACTGGTAATAATCTGGGGTAAACCCTAACCTTGCGCTTTGAATTCATCCATACAATTATTCAACGTAAATTTATCAAACAGGTCTAAAGTACCGCTGGTTAAAAACTGCAAAATTGGTTCAAATGCACTTCAGCATACTCTTCATTCTTTTTTCACTTGTTTAACCAACTTGTGTTGTAAAGAAATCTCGTTTACTACAGAGTCAAGGGTGCAGATGTGAAATTTGTTTTCTTGACCCAAATTAGCTCTTTCAAGTAACGTACACAAAAAGGTTACTTAGAGTGCTGCTGTGTTCAGTCTCTGTTTATATCCACAAGCTGGACGTGAACGCCAGGAAGCAACCGGGGCAAATCACTATGGTCAAATGGTCTTATAGGGAAAGCCTTTTATATCGCACATCGCTCTTCTGTCAAAAACATTTGACTGGAATGGACACGGAATGTGATTTCATAACTGCTTTATTTCAGAAATAAAACATAAACAACATTCAACTGAAAATGGGAACATGTATCTATCGATCCTGGCGACTATCTATAATTTTCGGATTCCCGAACGCACTAACTTTACTGTGTCACACCTTGTCCACTTTCTTATGACCATAGGGTCCATTCTATTTTGACGTAACGGGGATTGTAAAATTGTTAACAACTGTATATGGAGGTGAGATGGCAGAGTTTTATTCTGATTCTGATCTTTCCATGTCAATAGTTGTTTTCCAACTCAGAACTAAACTACGCATAGTTTCGGTTTCTTTCCTCTGTCTTCTATACAAATCACACCTTTATATGATAGCGTTCAATGTAAATAAAAGGGACCGCATTAGAGGGGCTTATGTGGTAACTTTCATAACCAAAATGAGCATGAAACTACACTTCAACGTCAAAAAGTCTTACCTATATGCAACTTCGCAGCTATTGAATGTCTTAAGATGTTTACAAAAAAAATTTCCGATCGCATAAATCTTAATTTATCAATGATAGCATGATACTTCTTCATTTGTTAGCGAATATTTCACACGGATGTTAAGATTCATATTTAGCTAAAACATACGACTGTATGAAAAATAACGCTCATGTTTACGTCTGTAAAATAATACAATATAAGGTGATATGTATTTAAAATATTACCAAGAGCAGCATTCCCAACTCTTAAGCATTGGCAACATTACTAGATGTGTCAATCTGATAACATGTCACTTTTATGGTTGTTTCTGCTACTACAAACTTGAAAGGCCATCGTATTGAATAACAACGTTGAGACGATCTTACTTTCTGATATTTGATGCTTTGAATCTATAATAAACGAAATGATTTCTCAATTCCTTTATTCTTTGGCTAGAACGTGAAGTCCAAGACTTGGAAGTAAATGCTCTCTCTCCTTACACGGCATTTCTTGAAAGTGAGTTTTTGTATCCAAGTTTAAAAAGTATCAGCAGGAGGGCTGATATCCAACTTTGTCAAGCCTAATTACAATGTTCACCGGTTCATAATTGGGAGCTAACCAGAAAATCGAAAATGGGAACATCCGGGGTCACCTCTCTTGGTTGGTAGAGCATGTGCCGTGAAAACTTTGTCACGGGTTCAAATCCCAGTAGTGATACATTTTCTATTTCCCTACAATCTTTCCAACTCTACCTATATATGTTGATCTAGAATAGAAATGGCCGATTTTGTAATGTGTTGAACTATTTCTATGAAGTAAAGTAGACCACATTTTGTTTTCCAGCCAAGGCTTTTTGTTAACAATAACTTTCTGATTCGTTCAGGGGCATTTACCTTGATTGCCAACATTCAAACGTAATTTACCTATTTTCTGTATGCAAAATACTGATAGTTAAATGTAGATAAAAGACAGTTTAAACTTTTTTTGCTTTTGTCTTCTGTTACTTGCGTGACATCAATAATTGAGCACTCTACATCATGTATCTATTTCAAAATATGTATATGCGTTACAATTGATCGGTAGGAGTTGCTCCTTACTTACCTACTCGATCGTTTGCATGTAAGAGACCGTATAGCCTCTACAGATGTTACGCTCGTTCATGTGATTACCAACTTCGGTTGGTTTTGAACTGTCCAGATAGTCTACTTTGGTGTTTGCCTTGACCTCTGACAATTGGAGGGACGCAAAAGCATTAAATGAAGTGGACCTAGTTTACGGTGAAGTTGAGAATGACTCGCTAGCTGCATTCTCCTTCCAGCAGAATTGTCTATAAGCAACAGTACAAAAACTTAGTGTTCGATGTAATTGCCACACCACTTAACGTCTGACCTTTTTCAACATATAAATGTACGATCTACAGAGGCACTGTTTGAGTTTGTTGTCATCTTCTATGTAATTCTTCTATGATCTTCTATGATCTTCTGTGTAATTCTTCTCTGATCATTAACAAGCTAGTCGTAATTTTCTACGACTGTGTTGACAGTCATATTGAGCTCCATCTTGTTCGGGGGCTGCTATGCTTTATGCGATTTTGCATCTTAATTTTGCACAATTTCCGCCGTTTTTGATATAAAGTAGCGTATCTGTATTCGTCTAGCCTTTCAAGCTTTGATGCTTCAACTGTTCTTAAAGTTTGTGTGCTTCAGTGACATAGTTAAGGTAATCCGTACTCTTGTTGACGACGCACAGTGCAACTTTTTGACATTAACAATATATTTTCCCAAAAGTTTATCATGGTATGTTGTTTGTGAGCGTGGTCAACAAGAGTGATGCTGTCAGTGAGGTCATCATAGAAATGGCCTCCGTATGGTATCCAATTCATTTACTTGATTGATGATGAGTATTACCTCCTCTAAACATTTTCTATGTATGTATGTATGTATGTATGTATGTATATATGCATGTAGGTGCCTCCTCTTATCCTACACTGCTAGACTATATGAAACCAAACTTCGCAGACTTGATGTTGGAACCCATGGGCAGGTTTTAGGCTGGTTCTTACCTCCCTCGGGGTGGACGCGGGGGGCGTGAGAAACTTTGCAACTGTTTTCTAATGATGGAGTCAAATGAAACCAAACTTTGTAGACTTATGTTGGAACTAATGAGCAGGTTTAAGGCAAGTCGTTATCCCTCTCGGTGTGGACCCGGCGCCGGCAGAAACTTCGTAACTGTCTGTTCATGATGAACGAGGCCGAATTTTTTGAGGTCAATAGGTAAAAACAAACACTTCTAGCACCCCTCAGTTAAGGGGAAAGGGAAGTCTGCGGATCCCTTTCTTTTACAAAAGATTGTGATCCGTACTAAATCAGTACGCAGGCGACGTCTCCTAGTATACGATAAATATTTGTGAAGCTCAATATAATTCGAGGAATAAGTGCTTATTTACTTCTTATTTACATTACAGAGTATCTACAAGAAACTTACTTTAAACAAATAGTTTCCGCATTATAGAGCTTCAATTTTTTTTCGATAGATCTTGGATTTTTTGGCTACCTGTAATACTTGCCTCATTGTCAATCCCGCACAGGGGGTAGTGTCTAATTTTGACGAGCTTACGAAATCAATATAGAACAAACCAAGACTCAGCACTACGGTGGTAAGCGAGGCTAAGGTAACAACGGCTGAAAGAGTTTGCCATAGATTTACCAACGCGACATTTCTTTTGATCTCTAGGTCATGGGTGGGTTGGCTGTGCGATCTTCACAAGACATAATACAAAAAATTGATTAATTTTCATACCCAATGTAATTTCGAGCCGGCTTTTTTCTGAAATTTAAAACCTTGTCGAACCGGCTAAACGACAATTTGAGCCGGCTTCAGCCGAAGCCGGAGGGTTATTTCGACCCCTGCGTACATAGTAAATACCTGATCGTCTTCACTTTCTTTGTTGCGAATATAATCCTTGATATTGCAAGTATTATGGTAACTAAAAAAGCGACAAATCGTGGGTTGAACGCCAAGAAGGACTATGTCTAAATAGTAGGTTCGTTGTTGGCATTTCACCTACAACATAATCCTTAACACAGAGTCAATTAAGCAGACTTCCTTAACCCATCAGTATCATCCTTGACTATATACTTATTTCTATCATACCTCATCTGGACTGGCAGCTTGGTAAGTAACTTGCCCTGAGCCTTCTCCTTTCATTGTCATTTCAACATCACCGTTGACCACAGTTGGGGTCGAAGTCGTTTCTTCTATCACGGGTGTCACATTATGGCATAAGCCAATCGCCTTTACCGCCTCATGTACTCTAGTAACCACTGTTCGTCGAATCTGCAACAAGAAGGGTGAAAGAACAACCAAATAAATATAGCCATCAGCCTGTATGATAGTTAATTGTTTTCTGTATCACTTGCACAAAATGAGCACAATCAGTCAGAGAACACAGCACTGTCCTGCATTTTTATTCTATATGCGACCAAACCCGGAACGCTGGTTACGTGGTGGTAATCACATTACACGCTTCTTTTTTTATATAAGAATAGCTTCTATAAGAATATCAGGGTGAAAATTGCCTAAATTGTAAGAATATCTTAAGAATATTCCCAGGGGTACCGTCCGGTTATCCGAACAATAACAATATGACATACAAAAGAAATCATTGTAAAAATGTGACGTAACTTAAAAACTGGGTCAAGCGGCTTGGGAATGAAAGTATGTACAAAGCTTAATGTTTCTAAGCCACGGTACGAAGAAAGGCGTGCATTCATATCCTAAAATAAAGCTTCTCCAGCTAATAATAAATACTACCATCGTATTATTGGTATTGTAAGAAATTTGAAGTCGCTGACTGACTGGAAAGTTGCTTTATACATAGTCTTAAAGCCAGACACGTCCGTCAGTGAACTACCTAGGGCCACATAAATACTTACGATCGGATTAAAATATTTGATAAACCGGGTTATCAACTGCTAAGGGAAGGCTTTATAAGAGGGTTTCTCTAACAAAAGAATTAACCAGATAAAGGTTTTCGTTGAGATTTTAAGAACAGCTTCCGACAAAACGACTTTTACGTCGAGCTGACAGTGCCTAGTGCTGTGCGCTCTTGCCTTTTGTTAATAGCTTGGCGTTCGATTTTCCTAAGAGGTATTCGTTACGTCCCTAACAGTGGTTACTATTAGGGACGTGACGAATGCTACCCTTAATTAACTACATATAAACAAATCAGCAGTAAATGAGTAGCCATCTCATATATAGAGTACATATATAGGGCAATTATAACTACATCATAGTATTAAACTGGTCACCAAATCCTCTCTATAAAATATCGTGCTCAAATCTCAAGGCACCTGTGAGAAACGGCTGTTTGAATTTGCAAAAGTCCTCAAGGAATCACTTTAAATTTCGTTCAGTTCATAAAATTATGAACTGGGTTCATTTAACAAGGTTTCGATATAACAGAGCAACAGCGAGGTGATCCTTTGACAAATAATTCGTCATCGCATGGCCTCATAGTTTGATCCGGGTGAAAAGTAAACGCTTTTTGTGTGAAATACACGATGGTTCTAACACATAGCTTAGATTTTGGGTCAGCTGTCAAGTTGCTCAATTTTGGATCAAAAGAGTTTACTGATAGACTATGTTTTCACGCCAGATCCAATACTTAAGTTTCTTACCTGATTACGTGTTTGTGCAAACCTTTTAGTTTTGAGCGTAGAATCGAGCATTGAACATTTTATGGGGGGAACGCCAAGAAGGAAACTACAATTATGTCAACGTTTCGTCTTTTCTGTAAGACTTCGTCAGGTCCTTGTACATTGGAGGTTATAGCGTGAATGAACTCTGGCACAAACATACAAAAAACATCTGTCTCTAATCGCGAGATGCATTGTAGCAAATAACCACGATGGAATGCTATGTCGAGGACATTGAAAGGAGGCAAGTATGACGAAGGTCAAAGCAACTGCGGGCACAAATTCATGTTATAACCTCCAATGTACAAGGACCTGACGAAGTCTTAAAGAAAAGACGAAACGCTGTCATAATTCTACTTTCTTTCTCGGCGTTCTCCCTATAGTTTGTCGGTGTAGTTGTCACCATAAAACAGTTTCATGGACATAAGGAATGTATCTTTTCCTCAAAAAACGTCAAAAAATCTGTAAATGGCTCTGAACACACGCTGAGGGGGCAAGGGTATTTCAGCATTTACTTGGCTTCTGCTGCCCTCCTCGGCGCAGCACAGTACTATGGTTTATACCTTCAAAAATTAGTGTTTTTCATGTTCGGCGGTTAGGCTTTCTAGGTGGGGTTTGCCTTTGTACAATAAATTCGTTCGTTTAGACATATTGGATTACGGCTTACTTGAACCAGAGATAGTGTGCTCAGAGTTTCTATGTGGAAGGTGTTGATAGCAGATGGCCTAGCGTCAGACGGTATATACTATGGTTTTACCACCAAAGGCGGAGTGTGACAAGGCTGCAAACCTACTTCGAATTTACACTTAACGACTGAATAATACGCAATCTCTCAGTGCAACGTTGAATAATACGCTCCGTCATGCAACTACCGCACATTAATGATCTCGATTACGTCTATGATGTTAACCTATAATCCGAGTCGGAACAACAAGCGCATACTCTCCTAAGGTTGGATTGCAAGTCAGTGTTTCAAAATCCAGCTTACTCGGAGCATGCCTGAACTAAATCTTTGTGTGGACTACCGTAAATGTGTTTCTGTAACTTTCATGGTACTAGGCTCACGGATCACGGGCCCTAAGGCGGCAGAAACGGTCGGTAGTTTTCTTAATCGAAAAAGCTAACGCAACGTTTTGCAGGTTGTGGCACTGTATGTGTGAGCGTTTTAATTGGAACCAAAATGAAGGTATTCAATGCCAATGCCATAGCGCCCCTCAGTTAATCAGCAGAATGTTAAACCCTGCTTCTTGCGATATTGTTCATGCTTAGGACTACTAAACGCGATATCTTCAGTGTATCACTTTTCCAGTATATGAAAAATGAAACAGGTTGTTTAGATCAGGCTGCCATTTAAGAGCTCACTCAGCCCTCGGAGTTGTTGTGCTTGGACCATGTCACGAAGCCTGTTTCCCGGAAAGGATTCTTGTGGACAATCAACAACAAAACCCAAAGTGGCTACAGTTTTGTCAAATGTCAATCTTAAGGACTTAACCACAAATACATAGATTACATACAACGTGACCCATTCATGACTTTTTCCATGTGACGGTGTACATTCCTGTCACAGGAAGCTATTGCACTACACATGTATTTCAGATGACAAACCTGTTAATAACAAGCCCGAGACTGTAAATGTTTAACAAACGTATGCTAGTAAAGCCTAGCACACCAAACATCGGTAAAAACATGTCCAGGCTCACAACTGGGTATTGAAAAGAGTGATGTATTAGCATGTGCTTGAAACATTGGTGTGGTTGACTGTTACGAGTGTGATAATTCGAACGTTTATACAAATGTTGACGCCAAGTACATAAGTAATTACTCTATATCACACTTTTATGTCAAACGCCGATTCTTCAAAGTGAAGATTGTGAATAAGTATATTATCGTTTTCTTGTTTGCTTTCAATACATTGCACAGGCAATAAAATGATCTACCAACTACAGATTCCAAACGCACTTGCGCGAAACGTCTGCTATAGTATTTCCATATCATATCTCCGCCTCTTGCCTCCCTAAGAAATTAATTAAGAAAATTAAGAAACTTGAGCTACTAGGTGGCTCCTTTGGCTGTTTATTTAAAAAGAACGATTTTGTACAGTAACTGCAATTATCTCATGTTATGAATCTTATTAGCAATGGCGCACTGTATTATTATGACAGTACCGATGAGCCCCATATTTGTTCTAAGAATGACGAATCTTCATTTTTATTTGGAATAGTAAAATAATATTTGACCATTTGACTTTCAATTATTTCACAGCCCTCTTCTTGAAAACTTACGCACCCCATCCGTACCAGTTTGGATCCGTACCAGTTTGGATCCGTACCAGTTTGGATCCGTACCCGTGTAAACAGGGTCTTAGATACCACTTGGATGTAAAGATATCTTTCGAATTGACGCACAGCGTCTAAAGTTGCCACTGTTCTCTTTCCTTTTACTGATGATGAAGAGTAAACACTGAAGAGATGATAAGTCGATTCCATGACATGACATTCTAAAAGAAAGGGATCATAGCAGAAATTGTACAATAAAAGGGGAGTGGAGAATTCATAGGAGACGTTATTAATAGAGTACTAAAGTGATGACGTCACAAAACCTTTGTTCCGAGGAATCTCTACAAAAACCAATTTAGGACTATGAACCTGCCACCAAATTGCTGTATAAATATGGCGTTGAAATCTCGTATCAACTGCGAGAAATGGCTGTTTGAATTTACAGTAGGCCTTAAGGAAACACTGTTATGAATTGGGTTGAAATAACAAGGTTTTCATAGGCATGATTCAAACTTTGAAAGCGCGTATCTCAATGATTGTTCAAGATATCGTTCTCAAATTTGGACAGGTTATCTATATCAACAAGAAGAATGCGACGAGTGCAAAATATTATCAAACTTACGATATTCATTAAATCGTGACGTCACACTCTAGTACTCTATAACTTTCCACATTTTCGTGGATTTCGTTTGTTAAAGGTTTCTGTAGATAACTTGTTTTTGCTTTTTTTTATTGCTCTTTTGAGATTGTTTCTGTTTATGATATGTTCAGTGCAAATGAAGTATTTGCGAAAAGATTTTCTATTTGAGGTTATGGTATTTGTTTTGGAGTACTCTTAACTACACAGGTGTGTGAAGGGCACAGTTAAGAGTGAGAATATCATATTTAATTGAAATCAATAGCTTGACTTGCCAATGATAGGAAAATAAGCGATGGTTGTCTTCTGCACAGTTATAAGAAAAATCCAAATACTGTGCTCCCCTCAGGACACACGAGTCAATTTATTTCCACTTCGTTCAAAGAGCAGTTCATTGTTTCGTTCAAATAATGCAATAGAGTTTTGAAACCAATGCTAATGGAAGAAACTTTCACTCTTTTGATTCTAGAGTCACAGCATTTCTGAGCTTGAAAACCACGAGATCATCTGTGACGCTCATAATTTTAACTATGACAGTCAATGACTTTTAAATCTCTCAAATGTATATCTAAGATAGTAATATTTATAGATTTAGAAAAGAGGATAAATCTACCAAGGCTCTAGAGTAAATAAAAGTTCCACTACTTTGATACATAGGTAGAATAAAAAATGCCATGAAGTATAATTCACTTTGGCCTCAAGTTCCAATCCTATACTGGATATTACTAATAATATTTTCATCTCTAATTTTGTAAAACTACAAAAATTTATTTAACCGTACTATATCCATAAGACTAGATAAAAGAAAATACAACAAAAAATGCTCAAATTATTTCGCAGGATTTAAAGAAACCTTGAAGTATACAAATCTGTTCGACATATCACATTCTATAGTGACCTTAATGGTAGAAGTGACTATTTCCATATATTGTAGCCGAATCATATATCTAGGGCATTACAGCACGATGTCGTTATCTTTCAATGATATTAAGAGCACGAATTTCAAAACTTAATTTCAAAATTTCAGTTTACTTTCCTATTGCTGCCCGTTGCCCAAGTCTTCGTTGAGTCAGACTAATGTATAGCAAGTGACGGTTTGGTTTATTTATGAAACTTATCCAGTATAGCCAAAGAAAAAATGAGAGTACAACAGTAACAGTTGCAAGTTGGAGAAAGAAAGAAAATGAGATCAAGGAAACAGTGGTGGACTAATTGAAGAGGATTCTCTGACAAGAAACACCAGATCTAAGGACAAACACAGACCTACTCAAATGCTGACAGACAGTGGTAACTCCAGTAGGAATGGGATTGAAAACTAGTCATGATAAAGAAGATAACGATAAATTGTGACGATGATTATTTTTTTATTATTGTGTCGATAATGATATAATTCTCACCGTTGATGATTATTATTGTGGTGATGATGATAACTTAATGTCGCTTCCCTTCTATCCTTTATCAGCTTGGTATAAGTTTTGTTTTACCTTTTTGACTTTGTTCTGGCAATTTGTACCCCGAGAAGTGTCAGACTTAAAAGGCTACAACGTGCAGAAATATTTTCACTATTTTGGATATTGCGTTAAGTAAAAAATTCATTTTTCTTTATGTTTTTGTCAAACAGTGGTTACAGCATTCGTCTGGAGTGAATTAAGAAAGAATTTAGCAAAGAATTTCTAGGCAAAGAGAGGCTGGAATGTTTTCTGTGGCTCGTGTTATTAGAAAACGCGTATTTTGTAAACGAATCTTATTTAACGAAACAGCACCGGCTTCTTTGTTTGATGAATTTGCTTTATCTAATACCCTTAACTTACCCTGTTGGTAGATGTCAGCACATGTTGCGTTGTCAAGCAAGTGCTTTTCTATTGCAAGTCTATTTTGGAAACTGTTGACTTGGTTTCGTTAAGATGTACATGACAGTTTGTCATTAAGTAGAGCACTCACTTATCTGGACTTGGACTGGAAATATTGGAAATAGGAATTCAAAATTTGATCATTGTATATGTGTAAAAATCACCCTAAACTCCATTTGTTTGGCCAAGAAACCAATACCAGCAAACAAAACCTGTTTGCTTATTGGAGATTTTAACAGCCATAACACCACCTTGGGCTGCAGCCAAACAAACAATGATGCAGATGCATTAGAGCTCAGGGAATTAAATGCAGACCTCGCTCCCTTACACGAACCTAAGCCAAAACCGTCATCCTTTAGTGAAAGATGAAGGCAGGGCTATAATCCTGATTTATCTGTGATCTCTTCCAAGCATTCCAACAGCATCCAAGTATTTCTCTCGAATTCCATACCAAGGTCCCAACATTGACTAATTGTTATAGGGGTTTACACTGTCTAAACTCCTATTGAAAGCAAGGCAATGCCTAGATTTAACGTTAGAAGAGCCGATTGGGAAAATTTCACAAAAGATCCTGTTACTGAGGTTGAAACCATCGACTCTTGTTTTGAGACCTATGAAGGTCTCCAAGAACTTGTCTGCAAGGTGTCAAGGGGGCACATACCAAGAGGACAGCACAATAACTATATACCCAGCCTCACAGAAAAGAGTAAAGATATTTACCAGTGATATCTTCATACTTACAATGACAATCCTTTAGCAGAAGAAACTATAGAGATCGGGGAGTCTCTTCTCAGTTTCATGAGTAGAGATAAGCAGGAACAATGCCATGAGACGAAAACAGGCATTGATATGACCCATAACAGCAAAAGCGATAGGAAAACTATCAATAAACTGAACTATACGCTAATAAACGGAAACGCTCCTTAGATCATAACCACCTTGGTTACGTGGTAGCAACGGCATGATTAATGCAATGTTTTCTTAAAGCTGCTGTGGGGATATTTATATTATTTAAAGTATCTCTCAATATATTTTAAGATTTTTGATAAATCAAATTAACTTATAAGTAGTTTGGTTGTGGAAATCTTAATATAACTAATAACTGGAAGCCTGAAGACATATTTTTAACATTTTTTAGAAAATTCTGTCTTAAGTGTGTCGTTGCCACCACGTAACCAAGGACGTTCTAGCTCCGGGTGTAGGAGCGTATTCGCTGAATACTTTTCTATAGCTAATTCTTATCTAAGGGTATCGCTTAATTAAATCCATGTACATCTAACGCTCTGTCCCAAAAAGTATTCAATATCTAATTAAAGTGACACGTAAGTGACAGTGGCAGACTCAGGCACGGAAATCCTAATGTCGTCAAAAGGAAACAGCGTCTGTTGACCACTTTCAATAGATAAGACAGGCTACTAGTAATTTCAGACCTTGTTCTTATTTTGTGGTATAATGCATCATATTTTACTTCATATCAAAGTTCCTAGATTCAATTATGGACGAGTCTTTAATAATGATCGTGTTTTATACATGAGTATTGTAATGACATCTCTGATCGACAAATCATTACATAACTTCTAATCCTTTGATTTCTACCTCACACAGTATTAAAACGCCTCTTACTTTATTCAAGTGAATTGTGAGGAATTGTCCATACATCGGATCGTTTTTACGAGAAAAGACGGTCTCACCAACTGGCAGTGCATCTGAACGAGCAGCAAATATTTCATTTGTTAAATCAATGTTACCTTGTTCTTTGTTAATTTGTTCTATGTGACTGTATTTTGTGTTATCTAATTCTTTGTTCCATGTTTCATGATTGTGAGTTACTTCGTCCTTTGCTACATGCTTTGTTTTACTTTGTTTTTTTCTATGTTACTTTGCTCTGTGTAACAAATCTTTTGTTCCGTGTTATTTGGTTCTAGGTTACTTCGTTCTGGGTTACTTCGTTCTTTATTATTTGTTTTGTTTTACTTTGTTTTGTTTTAATTTGTTTTGTTTTACTTTGTCTTATGTTAGTTGTTTTGTGTAACTTTATACTATGCTACTGTACTTTGTGCTATCTAAATCTTTGTTCCGTGTTACTTCGTTCTGGGTTACTTCGTTCTTTGTTACTTGTTTTCTGTTACTTTGTTCCATGCTACTGTACTATGTGCTATATGAATCTTTGTTCCGTGTTACTTGGTTCTGGGTTACTTCGTTCTTTGTAACTTGTTTTATGTTACTTTATTCGATGCTACTGTACTTTGTGTTATCTAATTCTTTGTTCCGTGTTACTTGGTTCTGGGTTACTTCGTTTGTTATTTTTCGTTTCGTGTTAGTTTATTCTAATCTACTGTACTTTGTGCTATCTAAATCTTTGTTCCCTGTTACTTGGTTCTGGGTTACTTCGTTTTTTATTAGTTTTTTTAGTCTTACTTTGTTTTGTTTTACTTTGTTTTGTTTTATTTTGTTCTATGTTACTATCTTCTGTCTCATCTAATTATTCGATCTGTGTTACTTTGTTCCGTGTTACTTTGTTCTTTGTTACTTGTTTTGTGTTAGTTTCTTCTATTTTCCTTTGTTCTATGTTACTTTGTTCTGTTGACGTCACACTTTAGTACTCTATTGTTCCGTTTTGTTTATAATGCTTCTGCTATTTGCTACATGGTCAAAAGCGGACTTTCATATGAGCAGCAATGCCCATGTCTATGTCTTTAAGATGCAATATTTTTGCTCCGTTTGTTTTTGTTGGTTAGCTCTTTCGGTCAATTTATTGGTGGTGTATCCAATGTTACTATTTTTGTTGTTGCATGCAGGATCCGGGCATGTGAACAGGTACACTACTTGATCTTCAGTATCTTATATTTTGGACAGCATGTTCGCAAGTCTGCTCGAAAGGTAGTAAACGAGAAGCTGATCATGACAACCGGTCTCCCCTGTTTTAACATACGTTTTTATGATTGATCTTAAAATCTTTTCTTCCCTACATGCGTCCACTGACCCCGAAAAAACAATTTGATATCGTTTGTTGGATTGGTTTGGCTTCTCCTCCCTTCCGATTTTGTTTTAATAAATTGATATATCGTTCGATCAACTAACATTTGTGGATAAATCTTCTTGGCCATACTTCTTTTAATTATAATAATTTCCTGGTGAAATAAATTACACTTAGTGCAAATTGTGTAGGCTCGGTGCACGTACATCTTAATTATAGCTTCTTTATATTTGGAGGGTTCACAAGGCTTGTCAATTACTTTCCTGTACATCCTTGTCAGATAGTTATATTGAACTTTCGTTACTTCAACGTCTAAGAAGGTAGACCTTCTGATTTCTCAAGTTCACAAATGGAAATGGTTGAATGCCTATTGTACGATTATCTTAGTGGTCTGCGATACTGGTATGTTTGCGAATAGCCTATCGATGTTTGGTGCGGCAAAGGTGGGTATTTTTCTTTAAAATGTATACGAATTGCTTTATGTACAGATAAAGCAGATAAAAGCTTTCCCACCTCTCTCCCTACTTCGACCGTTTTCATCCTCCAAGATACTATAGAGAATGTAATTTAGTGCATGGCCGATATGTAATGTAGCGACTTGTAAAGCAGAAAATAGATAAAGCGTACGGTTACTTATCTATTACGCAATCATGAAAGCCTTGCAGTAAGAAGTGTGGATTCTGACAAGATAAAGAAAGTATATAGCTAAAAATGCAGGAGAAAGTTACATGATAAATCATGACACTGATAGACACGATTTTTGGTGTCTAGAAACAAAACATGTTTTCTAGCTAATTTGATGGTGCTGATTCCAAAAATGATCTTAGTTTTTTTAGTTTAGCTACTTTTTCCTACCGGAAGTGCTCATTTTTTGTAAAAAGAGAAGTTTATGGTCTTGGGTAATCGCAAAATTTAATTAATAAGGGTCATAGAAGTCCATCAACGTTTAGGTAGGCCCAACATCGTATTGCGAGACACATAAAACTAAAACTTTTTATAAGATAATATAGAAAAAAGTGTTTTTTTTAAGTTAAAAATTTTACAATAGAAGTACCAAAATTTTCCAATTTGTTGCCAAGTTTCAAACTAACTAATAAAATATATCACTAATTTTACTACACTTTTGTAAACTTTATTTTTAAGGTGACATCAAAAATAGGGAGCATTAGAATCTTGTCTTTGATATTTATCAATTTTTCTTTGACCGGGCATACACAGATACGATCCTGGTGAATGGACATTGTTCAGTGGTTATTAAATATGCATTTTCTGTGTTTGCTCCATAGTACCAACGAGCTTGTATTCGACATCATTGTCACTCTCTTCGACTAAATTGACCTAAATAAGCCCGCCGATTCTGATCTATTTAATGTCTCTTCTTCATCATCCCCCGATGTTTTTTCTTTAATGATATGTGTTTTCTTCAACGTGCTTCCATTTGTTAACGACGGCAAATTTTGCTTCCAATATAAGTTCGGGTTCCCCTTTCGAAATTGGCAAGGCTT
Source organism: Alatinidae sp. Z8VKAUB7J3 (assembly GCA_010016025.2). Classification (NCBI taxonomy): domain Eukaryota; kingdom Metazoa; phylum Cnidaria; class Cubozoa; order Carybdeida; family Alatinidae; species Alatinidae sp. Z8VKAUB7J3. The sequence goes on from JAAAKM020073195.1 coordinate 206,312,594, forward strand.
TATATTGCTATATTCAGTTGCAGATAACCTGCCACCACATTCCGAAAATAAACAAACAGATCTCGATACATCTATCGGTACGTGCCCTCCTACGTGACGAACACGGTTTTCTTTTTCTTTCGGTAGCGACGCTAAGGTACGTTTATCTTAAGGAAGTAGGCGTATTCTTTTATCCCTTTCTGTAATAATGAGTATGTATCGACGTAAGTATACTCGTGGTACTATTATCAGAGTTCAGTATTGTCGATGTAAAAGTAAGTTTCTAGTTTAGTTTCCCATCAGCAATCAGACGTTTCCATGTAAGCAATACCACTACGTATGCCAAAACTCAGTAAGACATTTTGAGTAGGTTCTTTTAAAAAAGAATTTGGTTCCAGTTTACGCATTTTTTAATAACACGAGAGGCAGAAAACATGTGGCTCTTATACGTGTTTAATTTCTGCGGCGTGTTTAGGTCTTGGCGTTTCCTATCAATTCTTCGCTTACAGGTTTCTCACTTCAATCCACACGATCCCAGTGACCAGTGTCTGGCAAAAGCGTTATGCCAAATAAATATGTTGGTTAATGCAATGTTTTTTTCGATGTCTTAAGCTAGCCTTTCATTTAGCCTGCGCACAAACAAAAACTACAGGATAAGATCACATAATTAGAGAACGTATAACAATGTTTTGCGTAACAAGAACCTTCAACATCTGGAGTATTTAATCTGTTCTCGTCTCGTTCCCATGACGGTTCCCTCATGACAACTGTTGCTCTTTCTAGTAAACATCCTAAAACGTGCTTCTAAGAGGATATTAATATTCAAATTTTGAACAAGAAGCAGAGATGTGTTAATTCCTACATTTTAGTATCAAGGTTGGTAGTGCAAAGTTACCCTTTGATGGAATCTATTTTTACTTGCATAATTATACCAAAAAAGTGTATACAATTCAAAGGAAATATAAAACAGCCGTTTAATCTGATTTGATAAGCTAATGTTGGAAATTTGGAAGGTTTAGAAAAGATCTTCGCAGCCAGTGCTGCAAGAAAGCATTCGGGGTGGGTGGAGACGGTGTGCGAGATTGCTATGGGAGTCTGGGGTACGTACTTTGCTATCAACGCAAACAAAATCTCAAAATTACTTGGGGTGCACAAGGTAGATAGGTAGATAGGTGTTAGCAACAAAGTGCCTGGTTCGAAAAATTTTTGAGAGCAAGAAAAAGAAACGAAACAGTTATTTGATCAAAATTGTTTTATGGCTACTTTAACAATAATGTTTTGCTTTTTAAGATAAAAATTTAAGTTTTTATAAGTTATTTTCCGATGGTTTATTGGCTTATGCAGATATATTTTTGTCACTTTCTTCTTTATTTGATATTGATAAGGAATGTGAAGACATCTGAATAATTATTTAGAGGTATTAAGAGGTCGCCAAGCACTGGTTCAGTAGGATGATCAAATTTAACGTGTAAAAAGCAAATATTGGTACTTCAACTCTTGTTTTCTCTAATTTGTAATAAACGCCCCTTTTTCAAGCTGTGGCGTTTATCAGAGGGAGGCGTTTATTATAAATGTTCGGCAAGAAGTGTGACGTTAAATAGAGGGTGGTGCTTATCAGAGAGCGGTGTTTATTGGAGGAAATATGGGGCCCCATTTGCTTGAAAGAGCTCCCACCTCCGAATGGGTGCTTCCTTTTTTAGCCCTCGCGAATAAGAGCCCCAATGAATAGATTTTTTCAACTTTGGCATGGTGAGAGGAATGTGTTTAAATAGTAGATTTACATCTTGCTCAGTGAAAAATTTGAAATCCATTACAACGACACCAAGAGTCGGGTGTCAACATTTCTGTCTAAGAACATTTTGCTTATCAATAATGGCGATAAAGATGTCGAAGAAATTTGTGTAGTATACCTTAATGTAAATGGAAGCTTAACTATAACAGTTTAGGTTCCTTTTACAAAAGTCTTAATTGTTGATTTTACTTACAATGTATTCGATTTTATAGTATAAAACATCAAGAGTAATTTGTGTGGAAGACTGAGAGTTTAAATGTGTAGATATTTTTCTACTATACGCGCGTATAATTCATTGATCAGGGTGTGAAAGGCAACATTACTCTAGTCTATTGTAAAGCAGATGTGTAAAAAAAACCAATCATCAATCGTAACGTACAAAAATGCCTCTCTAAATCACAGGCTTGTTGTTATTTAATCGTTATTACTAAAAGTATTATTATTATTGCGGAAGTGACCTGGGCACTATATTGTCTGTTGCCACCACAGTTTCCTTTAACGTATTGTGCTGTTGCTGTATTTTGATTTTATGCGAACTTTTGATCATTCAAACCGGAGACTTGTGCATTCGCGGAGTGTGCTCCAGCAACTGAGCTAGGTTATCCCCGATGGTAACATGCTGTACTTCTCTAGTCGCTACGCTAGCTCCGAATCATTATGGAAGGACTGTCAATCATTATGGATGAACTGTCGTCCAGCTTGTCAGCCTACGGAAAGCCTATCGAGAGTTGCAGAATGACATCGAGAAGAGTGACTCTGAAATTATCAGCTACAGTAATAATTTCCAGTGCCCCCTCTGCTACTTTGTAAGTTTATTTCTATGTTAGTTCGTTTTGCTTGCTTGATTGTTTATTTTAAGTAACATTTTACAGTTTCCGTCACAGCCACTGTTATATGATCATAATGTTGTAGTCTTAAGTGAAGCATTATTGCTTTTTTGCCAGAAATGCCTCCCAATAAACAACATCTGGTCTACCCATCCACCATTTGTAAAATATCCGTTAAAGGAAGCTATTTTGCAATATTTTCAAAACCCACTTTTTATTTTGGTATAAACTTTTACCTGGTGGTTTTAATTACAATTATATATGATCAAACGGGTCTGGGCTGGATCGGCTCAGTAGTTATAGGAACATTGATTACTATTGATAGAGTAGAAATAAGTTGCTTGGAACGTTTTATTTCCCGCCGAATTATTAGCCTTTGAGTCCTGAACTTAAAATAAAGCACACTCTTAAATTTTGGACAGTATATTAAATTCTGTTGTATCAGATTGAAGACTTCTGTAGTGCTAGTGAAAGGTAGGCATTTGCTCATTCTTTCCCCGTGGCTTCGTCTTTGAGTTGTTGGATCGGTTGACGGTATGATAAGAGGTCGCCATAATTGAGACAACATGTAAATGCACTATTTCTGTGAAAATCAAATTCTTAAGTTTTCTCCCCCGAGATTTAGAGGTTACATGCTTACACGGATCTTACTTAAATGGATCCTCAGGTCTTCTTGCATCGACCCCGATATCATGATCCCTTTTGTGGAGATCATATCAAATATTTGAATATTTCACATGTAGACTTTTCGATTACACTGGTCAACACGATTTTTGGTGTCAAGAAACAAAATATGGTTTTTAGCTAATTTGATAGTGCTGATTCAAGAAATGACCTTTTTCATTTTTAGCTATCATTTTTTCTGTACCTGAAGTGCCCAGTTTTGGTAGAAAGACCAGATTATGGTCTTTGCTGATCGCAAACTTTTCATTAATAGGAGTCATAGAAACCAATCAAGTTTTAGTTAGATGCAACAATTTATTGCCAGCCTCCTAAAGGATATATATTGTATAAGAAAACATAGGAAAAATTGTTTTTTAAGTTAAAAAATGAAAAGAGGGGTACCAAATTATTCCAATTTATTGCACATATTCAATTTAACTAAAAAAATTTATCAGTTATTGTAATACACGTAGGTAAACCTGATAGTGAATATGATATTGTAAATAAGAAACCTTAGAATCTTCTGTTGGATATTAATCAATTTTTCAATGACCTGGCGTCCACAGACACGATCCTGGTAAATGGAGATTTTTAGTGATTATTAAAAACGTAGTTCAAAGTATGTTCCACTCCATATAACCAAGTATAAGCGACAATACCTATACGTCATTCAACAACATGGGAAAATGATGCCGTCGAACAGGTTATGGAATAAATCGACTGTAAAAAGCATAAATGGGTCAAAGCATGGGGCACATGTTAGTGAGATATCATCCCATTTTCTAGTTTCTTTTTAAACAAATGGATCTGTCTATTGTCCTTTACGTGCCATTTAATCAATTTAAAACTGGAGGTCTTGAAATTGCATGATAGAATGATCTAAGGTTTACCACAACTGACCATACTGCTATTTTTGCGTGGGAAATTGCTTAAAGTGTCACCTAAGCTGCATTAAAGAGTCAGTTATAACAGATGCATTATTCTAAATTATTGAGAAGAGATTATTTGAAATGTCAATTTAGAAAGTCACTAGAGGAATAGAAATATGAAACCTATGACCTATGACCTATGCTCTGGAGGCATGTGCACTACCAACTGAGCTAGATGACCTCGGATGTTAACATACTCTATTTCCTAAGCCTGGCATTAGCTGCCAGTCATCGACATTACTTGCCAGTCATCCACATTACCTGCCAGTCATCCACATTAGCTTTAAATCATCCACCAGTGGACATTGACATCCAGTTCAACACCTTTGGAGACCAGCCTCTCTCCACCATGTGACTTGACTTACAAAGGACTGGTATATGGTCCTTCTATCTTCCTAAAGTCCATTAACGTTTACAAAGTATCGTCGAGAAGAGAGGTCAATTTAGAAAAGAACACTAGGGAAGTAGAAAAGGTGACACCACCAGAGATATAGAAGCCTATTATTGTCAATTATTATGGAAGTCTATATCTGTTACGGTATCATTTTGTGTGTGAAATAGAAACTACAGTGCCAGGGACAGATCCTTGAGTAATAGTAAATACCGGCAATAGATTGCAGCAACCGCTAATGTTAGTAAATAACTAGTAATAAATCCCAGTTTTGTGAAAGATCTTTCGACTTGGAAACTAAGATTGTGAAATAGTTTTCTTTGAAAAGTTAAATAAAAATGCATTGCAAACTAGGCCAAAGTGGAAAGTAGCTTTTATTGAAGTTAATTTTGTTTGTGTGTTTTCTTGATAAAACTTGAAACAGCAAGCCCCATAAAATATACTCGGGAGAAATTAGTGAGAATATAACCTAATGTCTTTTTAAAACAACAGTCAGATGTTAACCTAAGTCATAAAACCAATATATGATACACATTGAGAAGTATTGCGCATCTTCACAGGATTTGATCATAACATCTTCTGTCAGATGTCTCTGGCAAACAGCACAAGCGATACTTAAACCTCTATTTGAGGCCACAATGAAACTTTGAAAAATTGGAATTGAAATTTGGAATTAATGGGCAATTGTAAGCTAGCTTTGCAATGCAGTATTCATACAACTTTGCAGGCGTTTTCATAAGCGAACAACTCAGGCAGAACTGGCATGATACTCTTACCACATCTGAAAGAGATATGTGAATGAGTGAATAAACCAATTTAAAATTTGAAATATAATGAATCAGAAGATTTGTCGCCACAGAAAATAGCCTATGATTGTAAGGTTATTTGCACAATATAAGCTGGCATCTTTATTTCATAGTAAGAACCTGAATAAAATCCTTGCTTAGTTGGATGCGCATCTTTTGGTTTGCATTTCCGTATTACAGCTGCTCAGTAGATCAGACTTACAAATCTTACTGAATGGAGAGAAGAGAAAAGGGAGGGAGGGACTTTCAGTAATTTGAACATTTTAGAAACACTTGAAACACAAAATTTAATTTGCTTAGAACTGAAGAAATCGGCTCTTTTGTGGTGATATGTTTGGAGCTATATAGATCCTAGAACTGCGCGCAAGAAAATATATCAGTTATCGGCTATCGGAAAATCCTTGCCTTAACCTGCATCAATAAAGTTATCAGTTCATGGAGACTTATTATCTCATTCTGCAGAGCTTTTATTTCTGGTGAGAAAGATCATGCTGTCCGTAAATGCGTTTTCTGGAAACTTAGCTATCGCCTCTTCCCATGAACATTCGACTAATTCGACGTTATGACTCATGAACAATAAGAATAAGAAGATATTTGACTAGTAAAGCTGCAATTTACAAAATAGTTGCCGAATAGCTGCAAAGCAATGCAATTTTTTATACCACCGTAAACCTCTAAAATATGCACTCGCACTGTGAGAAATTTGATGACAGCTAGACGGGAATATAGGAGCCGCTCCATAGACCTAATTAAACAAAATGTTTCGGATAGGAACGCAGACTTAACAGAACTGTGGGAATATAGGCCTCCCAGCTGCAGTTAATACACGTTATACACTTAAAGCTTCAAAAAGAGAAAATCTGGAGAGAAAACTACGTCTAGGTAAATTTGTTAGACGCTTCTGGTAAAGTAAGAAAATGATAGATTTAGACGATTGCTTAACGTAACGTTTGAATTAATTACAATTCAACAAGAAATTTTAGCGGGACGGTTGTAAGAGGCAGGAAACATGAAGTGAGTTCAGCTTCTCGAACCCTAACTATTTCCATGACGTCTAGGACAATATGCAATTGCCTGCAGACAACCACTTCCTAATGATTGCATGGAAACTATGTTCAACAATAAATTAAACGTTCTTACGCATCAAAGGATTAGAATGCGCTTACAAGAGGGCTTCCTGGTCGTAAAAATTATAAGTTTAATTTATTCCATAGAACTTGACTCAACAACGGGATTTCGGACCTAAGAATGTCTGAAATCCCCGATGGTGACTTATTTTCTATTTCTCTAGTGTTCTTTTAAAACTGATATTTCAAATCCTCACTTCTCGATGATACTTTCTACCTTTCAATGGGCTTTGAACAGCATGATGGGCCGCATGGCAGTCCTTCCTTGGTCAGGTCACATGACGCAGAGAGGTTGATCTACAATTGCGTTGAGCTGCATGTCGATGTGCCCACCGGTGAATGATTGAGAGCTAATGTGACGACTAAAGAAATAGAGTATGTTAACATCGGAGGTCACCTAGCTCAGTCGGTAGAGCGCACGCCGCGAAAACGTGGGTCACTAGTTCCATCCTGGGTGGCAACATATTTTCTATTCTCTAGTGTTCTTTTCAAAACTTACATTTTAAATCAACTATTCTCGATGATACTTGCTAAAGATCGTATTATAGAGATTGGTTTTACTGAAAGGGGGATGTGCCTTGAACTACGTGGCAGGACCAGTTTGAGAAACTTCATGAAAAGCCTGCGAAATGTCACAGCAATAGCCCTTCGCTGAAAACAGAAGTAACATGACTCTGTATACGCTCTTTGTCCTTTGCAAAAAGAAGGTATTAAAGAAAGTGCCTACTGCTTTTAGCTCTTGTAAATTGCTTGTGAGGCTGAAAATGTAGTAGGACTTTTCAAGGCTATGACAATCTCACACGAACATGTTTTATCTTCCAGAGGTTTTAGCTGAACATAAGATTTGATCATGTACCGAATATTTTATGGATCTACAACTGCTTTCAAAGGCTTCCTAGCCTTTACAGTCAGTCCTTCCTGTTAAACAGCATACTACGAATTGACTCAGTTTCCCAAATCCGTTCTGCTTGAACGGATCACCACAGATTTCTCTCGACATTCAGTTCTTTTTTTAAGCATATCCAATCCTTCATCTGAATGAACACAGCTCTAACGCAAATTTGGTTCATATAAGTTCCCGAGAAGGGGAAATCTTCCAGCACTGGCTTTTTTATTCACTACCTCTTACAAGAGAACCTTGCTATCGAGTTCATCATTAGCTCCCAGAAAGGAGTAACCAAAACGCATTCAAAGCTCAATAATTATTTCTTAATTTTATATAATTATACACTAAATCAATATAATATGATATATATTAAATAGATACTCATATGATATAAAGTTCAGACTGAAAATGATAACCTTCAAGAAATAAGCCAGATTTTAACTACAATTCAGAGGAAGGGAACCAAATTTCTGTTACTCTTAAAGTGGAAAGAGCTGCATAACTCGTCTCTTATTCATTTTTACACACTGCAGTAAACTCCGAATGTTTGCGGTTCAAACAAATCTGCAGAGAAAATCATTTCCCTTAATCATCAATAACGTAAATATTCAACACACGTAAGAAATTTATCAGCTATTTTATCTTGATTACTGAATCCATTAAAGTATTTTAACAAGAGATAACAAAACGCCCTTTGGGCATTATGCCATTACCAGTGATGAATTGCTTACGTTTTGTAATCTAATCAGAGGCAAGGTTGACGAATTTAGAAGACAAATCCGCGGTTATAAGTAATTGTTAGCTGGCGGTTGATTTAGATAATTTATACTGGCACATTTTATGGTCTGATAATAGGCATCTCTGTAAATTTTTGTCAGTCACTGCATTTTCAAAGGCCCAATTTATATATCCTAGAGCAGGACCCCATGGAAAGTGCCTCCCAACTTGACTTTTAAAGGGGTTAAGGGGGCATATGCAACCAGTGTCATTTGCAGGATGTATGAAACTGTAAACAAACAACTTACAGCAAGAAGAGTTTTTGCCTATGAAAAGACATGCATTGTTCTGATACAAAGTTTTCGTAGCTGGGTTCTACAACTGTATATGCCTGCATCCATTTCAGGATTTATGAAACTGTAATCAAGCAACTTACAGCAAGAGGAGCTGTTGCCAATGATAAGGCATGCACAGCCCTGATACAATGTTTTCTAAGCTGGGTTCTACAGCTGCGTATGGCTGCATTTATTTGTGTGAGGAATGAGAACCAACTGAACATTTTAAATACTCATACAAGGGCATGATCGTTATACTTTACAGCATGACCGGGATGAAGTGGCTCAGTTTCAGATTCAAAATTAGACTATCACAGTATTGATGGGATTTATACACAACAGCACCAATGTCAATGTAATTTTGTCAGTCATAGTTTCGGTTTAATATATGTACTACTGGTGCCCGCATTCAGCTGAACGTCTTTCCAGCTGCCAATTTCCATTAGACATAGTGAAGTCTTCCAGAAATGAGATGTTGCCAATAGTTTCCTTTTTAAAGTTTCTTCGTACTTCAAATACTTGGCGTGTACCTTATGTAGGGACAAATATCAATACAGCACTCAATCATTAATTATTATATATGATAACAGTTTTCTTTTCTTGATGGATCAAAGTTAGCATGCACTGAAGAGGAATTCATCTCTGAATTTGACAGGTTGTGGCCTGTCTTCAATCGAAGTTGGGGAAAATTCAAATGCCAGCCTGATGCGATGCATAACATTTTGCAGCGCATAATCAGTAATTACATTAAAAACTTCCAAACATATGTGAAATGTTTCTCATTCTAATGTCAGCCTAACCAGGGTCTTTGTAAAGTAAAGTAACGTCTTGTGAAGTCTTCCTCCATCGGCTTTGGCCTAACCAAACACGAGTCCGCTGGAGAGATCTTACAGCAAGCCGACCAAAATTTGTTATAAGGGTAGAAACAAAATACAAACAAAGAAACTCGAGACTTTGTATTTGTTGGCCGTGCACAAAATTCAGGATTTAAACAAGGAAGAGCTGGAACTTTTGGAGAAATGATTTTCATGTCACAATTTTGTGATGTTCCCTCACAGACATTTTGTCATGGAAAACTGACTTCAAAAGCATTGTTAAGTTGTGTCATTTATTATAATTTTGTGCAGTCACATCTGAATCAGTTTTCGCCGAAAGTTCGTTGACAAAAGTTTAACTTGACCTGGCAAAACCTTGTAATTATGGCTTCAAAGAAACTTCAATACTTCTAGGAACCTGGCAATGTGGGGGAGCAGTGTTTAATTTGATCAGGAAAGAGCCCAGGCGCACGAAGTAAATCCACCCAAGACAATCTCAGCAAGAAACTTTTGAAGGCACTGCCTTGCAGTTTACAGCTTCATTGCAAGCTGAAGTCCAAAATAATGAAATGGGCACCAAACCAGACTCTTCTCTGATTTGAGTTACTTTGGGTTTTTGAATGGTTGGAATTTTGTGTTTGAATTGCAAGCAACGGTCTACCACTAATGCACTCACTTTGTTGCTTAGTAATACCAGGCATGCGCCGCAAACGCTATTAAACTCCACTGTTAGGGACTGGGAGTCTGAGGACGAAATGTCGTCGAGACTTCACAAGATTCTGAGAAATATGAGCGCCGGCTGTAATTATCAACAGTTACTAATCAAAGGAAAGCTTGTTTGATTGTAGCAGAGTATAACGGTTGTCATCTTTAAACACGTTCCTTTCGAGACGTCTCACCCTTTTATGTGCCTGCATTCGCAATGAGAACAACAAAGAAAACTTGTGAACAAATCATGTGCAAGCATTGCTAATGTAAAAGTCAGGACGACGTTTTGACGTCTCCCAGACCTTCACATAAAGGTTTGTGTTATCGCAACGCAGACTAAACCAGGCCGGTCATTTCGGGTTGTCATGGAAACAATATCTCCAACACAATCCGGCCATTTATTTACAAAGCAGATTAGATTGATTTAGGTAATGCCATGAAACTCACAGTTAGGGTTTTAATTGGTTGTTTTCTTTTGGCACCAAGTTGAAAACTTAGTAAAACAGATATACAAATATTGTATGCCAGAAATGTCAAATAAAGATTGACATATTTTGATTGATTGAAACTTAATTGTATACACAACAGCAAAAAACGTTAGCGTTTCTTAAAATTTATATACTCTTTTTTATACTTTCTGATTTAAATTGACGCGTGTAAAAAAATTTGAGAGTTAGTTAAGTATTGAGCTCAGACAAAAGTGCCAAAGGTGTCCAGAGGAAGGGATCTTCCATTATGAACATGAGCTGGGTACTCGCGACTCCCCGCCAAATAAATGTATATGGAAATAATAAGTTTATATAATGTGGAGGTACATGAATCATCGAACGGTCAGCCAGATCATATGTAGACCAACTTTGTAACGATGCCAGCATGCGTTCTGCTCAAATGACGTATTTGCAGACCGACAGAGTTGAGTGGAGACAAAGAGTCCTGGTAGTCTGTGAAAATAGTACAAACAGATGATGATGATGATGATGATGATGATGATGATGATGATGATGATGATGATGATGATGATGGTGATGATTATGGTAATGATGATGATGATCATGATGATCATGATGATCATGATGAAGGTGATGATGATGATGATGATGATGATGATGATGATGATGATGATGGTGATGATGAAGACAATGTTGATGATGATGAAGATGAAGAAGATGATATAAGGAGGTAGTGAATGTAGGAAATATTTCTCTCAAGTCGTGTAGTGTTAGTTCTTTGTTGTTTTGATTTTACTTTTAGTGATATTTGTCTGTCTTTTAACGTCTTTGTTGTGCTTCCACTCCATTTATGAAGACGTAAAGCCAAGAGAGATACGTCAATGCCCATACTGTGACATAGAGCACGCAAATCAATCGATACTTCTCAGCTCCCTGCGACCAAGAAGTTTATTTGAGCCCAAACTGGCATCATACGTAGTTTATCTGTACTTCTATATGAGGTTGAAATCGTTACTTCCAAGCTAAACAGAGTAGCAAGTGCTGTTACGTTGTTTGAAACATGCCTTCTGCAAAGGGATTTTAACTAAGAATTTACTCCCCCTTTGTTTTGAGCCTTCCTAAACGAATAAATAAGTTACGTCATCTACAACACCTAAGGTTCTCTTAGCATGTTTGACAAGAGTAAGTTCGGACATGTTCAACTTCTTTTTTGTGGTCGTCTATTTTCTAATTAAGAATACTCATTCTCTCTTTGTTTTTGAACAACCTTAATCGATTTCCCTTACCAACATCAAAACTTTTTGCTCGTCAACCGCCAAAGCTTGTCCTACAATACTGCAGCACTGGCATTGCAAGGCACACGCTTCTTGCGGCATCTTGGAAAGCGGTGTTTATTAGAAAACTGAACAAACAACAAATATGAAGAGTTTATACGAGTTTTGCTTGTTTTCTATCAAGAAATTCTTCTGCAACCGAAGTTAAAACAAATAATTGGTTTTTAGCTTCAACAGTTCGTCGTGGAAAATTTTGCTCGAATATAACTTTATTGACAATATCTTTTACTTATAATAAACGCTTGCCTCTATTAGATTTCGCATCATAAATTTGGAATTTGTAATAAACACCGCGGCATTTATTAGAGGAAATACGGTAATCTATTTGCTTGCTTAGCTTCTAAGCTGTGATTTGGTCAGAACTAAATAACATGCTTAGCCACCCCTTGACAAGTAAATTTTTCTTTTGCAAGACAATGTCTCAGCTTCATTCAACGCATGTTGACTCCATCGTGATGGAAAACTCAAAAAGACGTACATAGTTAAAAACCGGTCTCAAAATTATTCTCAAACATTCTAAGTTTTTTTGTTTAACCTTAATTTATAGTCCTTGCTGGTATCAAATCTTCTTGCTTCTCATCCGCCAAAGCTTATCCTACAATACCGCCGCGATAATACGCCGCTGCGTGGGTGTGCGTGGCAGCGGGAAAGTGTGCAGATTCTCGACTCATGACAGTTTTACTATATGCTAATTATTGGAACAATATCTCCAACTACGACGTGGGACCAGTGACAGCATCTAACTCTCTTAACCAAAAAGAGCTTGAAGCTGCTAACTTACTGGTTTACTAGAATAGAATAAAGTATTTTACATGTTTGCGATACTCAGTATCTATGAGGCCATTAAAAGATCCTTAAAAACCGTCGGGGTAAAACGGCACGGTTAAAATAAGTGACACCTTCCAAACTTTATTGTAGCGGAGAATAAAACTGATAAAGTGTATTTGTATGGAAGGATTAACACATTGACTTGTACTTTACAACATCCTATGTAAAGGAAAATGGTCTTCAGCTACGAGGTGCGACCAGTGATAGCATTTTACTCTCTTAACCACAAAAAAACTTCAAGCTAGGAACTTACTGGTTTACTAGAATAGAATAACGTGTTTTACATGTTTGCGACAACCAATATCTACGAGGCCATAAAAAGAGCCTAAAGACGGCCGGGTAAACTTATGTTACACAGTATAAACCTCATGGTAGGGAGGGCTTGTACTGATAGAGTATATGTGTATCTAAGGATCTCCGAATTGAAAAGTATTTTATTATATGTTAAGTCATGGAACAAGGTCTCAAACTACGACGCGGGACCAGTGACAGCATCTAACTCTCTAAACCATAAAGAGCTTGAAGCTACTAACTTACTGGTTTACTAGAATAGAATAACGTGTTTTACATGTTTGCGACACTTAGTATCTACGGTGCCATAAAAATATCATTCAACGACGGCGGGGTAAAATTATGTTACACAGTAACAACTCCATTGTAGGGAGGGCCTGTATTGATAGAGTATATACGGTGACTGTGTTTACACAATACAGACAGTGAGATCGTGTCAAAGGCGACTGCCAGTTTGTATCAAGCACAAAATTGCGTTTGTAATATGTCATATTGACGCCTTAGCCTTATTTAGAATTGTTGATTTATAGGTTGAATTAAATGATTAATTGCAGAAAAGGAAATTGTATAGATTGCTTCAGGTTATCAAGACCGGAAAGAAAATACCGGGGATTTTCGTTAACTGCTTTAGAATAGAACTGCTAACTCAGTTTAGCATCAGCTGTCAATTTAAGAGTATTACCAAAAATTTTGTTGGGCCGCAAAATTCTTTAGATTTTGGGAATTTGCTGGTTATACTCCTGAATAGTCCCCAAACTTTCAAGTCAAATGAAATGGTATACTGTAAGAAAACATGAAAGAAAACAAAACTCACACAAAATAAGAGACGACAGGAGGGGTTAGGAAGTTAGCCGGAGAAGTGGGACGCCATTTAACAAACTCTGGGGTACTCCAAGGTAGTCTTCTGAACCCTAATTGAGTGAAACCGTCTATTCAGTGTAAGCTTTGCGTCCATTTCAAGTACTGGCAAACACTTCATAGCGCTCTGTAATCAATTAACCACATGCCTGCATCTATTGTGAATCAATGTAAGGGAGAGAAAATCAATAGAGTGAAAGTAACTTTGGGAATGTCATTTACCAGGCTCGACCCGTAGTCTTACCAATGACTTATAAATTATGGTAAATGAGGCCTTCTATATTTTTATAAATGATAGTCAAAAAATCAGTGTAGTTAAAATTGAAACACGGAGCAGACTTGGATGTTTCAAGGCTTTGCTTTGTTAGGCCTTACTGTGCTTACTCAATTTTTTTATATGTCGTTTTGTAGTTTCTGGCTATTTAACTATATATGTATATATCATCGAGAAGAGAGGATTTGTAAAATAAGTTTTGAAAAGAATACTGGAGAAATAGAAAATATGTCACCACAGGGGATCGAACCCATGACCCACGCTTTCGCGGTGTGCGCTCTACCAACTAAGCTAGGCGACCTCCGATGTTAACATACTTTTATTTCTGTAGTCGCCACATTAGCTCCCAATCATCCACCGGTGGACATCGACATCCAGCTCAACGGAATTGGAGACCAGCTTCTCTGTTCTCGATGATGCTTTCTACTTTAATGCTTTAATTTACGTTCTGATATTGACCATCATGTTCAGTAATAATAAATTTATGTATACATTTATTATCATTCCATAGGTGATTGTCATTGAAGTTTGTATTGATTAATTTAAGCAGGGCTATGACTTATATCTAAACGTGAATGAAAGAAATAAAAAATTGTGGTTTCCTTAGTTTTTGCTTTTTGCTTTGAACAAGCTGTCAAAAGTAGCACCGCTTCAGCACCCCCTTGACTTGATATGATCCTTACCTTTGGCAGTTATGCTAAACTAAGCCCAAATAGCAGGCCTAAGACAATCGACTAAATGACTTTTCAGCTTCGAACTTTACTGTCTTCTACTCATTTACAACTGGTTTGATAATTTAAAAATTGATTCTTTTATGCACTTTATTAAGACCTAGTAATTGTGATTACAAAAACTATAAAATAACTTGATACAAAACTGACTCAAAAATAATCTAAACAATATGCCTACAATTACAGCACACATGGCTTTACCTCAGTACTTTAATTGAAAACCAATTCCAGTAATTAAACTGCAAGCAAAATGAGAAACTACGTTAATCACAATTAGATTACGCTGGTACGTTGTAGGCGTAGGCGTAGGCTTTACCTATTTAAAATCTACATAAAATAAACACGCCTTATATGCTGACATCAAATCGTGCGTGCTTGCGTTACCTTGAAGCCTTAACATTTCCGCAGTGACGTAATAGCGTCACTTAAAATTGCGGAGATTTTCCAACAATCGGCGTGTATTACAAATGTTCGGCTAGACGTGCGGCGTTTAATAGAGGCCGGTGTTTATTGGATGAAATACGGTATACAGCTAGTAGGGTGGTATACCTTTGTAATGTATTTGAAAAGTGTTGTGTATTATATTTCAAGGGAGGGTGCTTTGTTCGGATTCTTGGGGGGTTATGGAAAAGCAATAAATGCTAATGAATTTGAATATCGATTAATGGTCCAAAAGACTAAAAATATATGATACTTTTATAAAGAGGTTAGGTTTTATATCAGAGTTTGAGTTTGAGTTAATTTTTCACGATGAAAACAGTAACCAATCAGTAGTTACGTAATTGTTTGTGCCGCATCGCGGACAATAGTCTAATCTGTAGTTTGCGAGGATACACAGTTCTGACTCATTGTATTTTGTAGCCTGTTGTTGTGGAAGGTTGAGTATCAATAGCTGGAAGTTGAATTTGAGATGGCGAGCTTCTTTGAGGTTTTACTCTGCTTTGTAGTAAGTAAACTTTATCATAGTGGACAAAAGTTGCAAACCGGTAACAGCCTAGCTGCTAGTTGCAAGATTGGTGGCATTTGTACAAAAATATCATGTTTAAAGATATAGTATGCGGCGTTTGAATAAAACTTATGCTATTGTGGATCGTCAGGGCTTTAAAATATTTACTGAGTTGTATCTCTTGCGCCCTTTTCCCTTTATATCTATTTATCCTCCCATTTGTTCATACATATCCAAGGCTAATGCCCCGACACTTGGTAGCTAAATTGTTATCTGTGATTGTTTACATTTATAGCACTAGCATCTGTTTCCCTCTTGTCTTTTTAACAAAGAGTTCTGTGTTCAGCTTGCTGTCCACTGTAGACATGATATTTGTAATAACAAGTTTCATTGCATTCCAGCACATTATAATGAATAAGCTACATTAGTGTAATAATAGAATTTATTCCATCTTACTCAAAATAATAATCTTTACAAACCTTCACGGATATTATGATATGTGAAAGGACAGAATGTCTATCGTTCTTCTGTTATAATCAACAGCAGAGAGGTGTAACGTGTAAATTGAAACAATTTTGTTGCATTCAATCGTGACCTTACGCCCTGATGTAAACGTGTAACAACGATGCAACATTACGTTTTTGGCACTGCTGAATGCTGATCCTATATTTTACTTCAACATAGCACGGATTATATAATTGTGGTAAAAATGCAATGTAAGCAACGGGGTGATACAAGGACAGCCTACACATTCATAAGTAATGAAATTCTAAAAGTGCAGCTATTTTGTACCATGGAAGAAGCGTGCGAGAAATAATGGGTGAATCATATATGCTAAAATAGCCAACTTATAGTTAAAAAATTTTAAGCTTAATATGCTATAGTTTAATCTATCTATCTATCTATCTATCTATCTATCTATCTATCTATCTATCTATCTATCTATCTATCTATCTATCTATGAATACAGTCTTTGGTTATCTCTCAATTACTTCTTAGCATAATACTTTATCCTGCCCAACTAGGTATCCAACTAGGTCACGAATTTGAGAGCGCCGTAAGAAAAGCCATACTAAATTGTTAATAAATGGACCAGAACAAAAGAGATCCCTCCCATTGTTCATTTCATAGCTGTAACTTTCCGCTACAGACTTTCTTTTTGAAAAGATGTACTCGCTAATAGGTTGTGGAACAGCTTTCAGGGATCTATAACAAAAGGTACTATTTTAAAGACGGTAGTAAAACGTGTAAAAAGCTGACGCGTAAAATAGTAGGTCAGATTCAGTTTATTGCCAAGTTGTAATATTTTTAAACCATTTTTTCTGCTTGCTACAATAACACTGAAGAGTAGCAAACTTCCATTCCCTTCAATGATCACTGAGATAAAAGACATGAATTACATAAAACGAAGGCAACGTCTTTTTCTGTTTGAAAACGCTACGAATATGTCTGCAAGGCTAATTTGACCAAATGAGTAACTTAATAATGTGCACTTAAATTCTGATGGTGCTTGTTAATTTTATATTCTTGCATTTGAAGCTTTTACATTCCAATCCTGGTTGTACTAAAGCAGAGAAACGACGAGGGTAACTGTAACATTATATCCCGCCGTTGAGGAAGTAAGCCTTGCTTTTTTCCTTTATCCTGGTCCGATAAAACGGTGATCCTAAAATAAAAATAAATATATATATGTTACTATTATTATAAGCTATTATTAGAAACTAAAAACGGGAAAATGAAATTGATCCACTTTAGATGTATCAGAATGCAGTCATTAACAAAAACGTCAATTGTAGCTAAGTTTCATTCGTATTTTGCACAATGCACTGCTCAGAATTACACGATGGATTGCAATACGTTTGAAAACCAGACCTTTAGCACATGATCGTCTCAATTGGGGAGGGAAGGTGGGGTATCCTTCCAGTAAAAAATGCCTGTCATTATGGGCGTTGATCAGTGGGGGACTGAGGGGCTGCATTCCCTCCACTTTTTGAAAAGGGGAGACAATATTAACCACTCTTTTTAAAACGTTCGTAAAGTTTTAATCTACAAGTACGGAAGCTGTAGTTATGTAGAAATTATTTTGATATAAGAAATATTGAATCTAATACTCATATTGCCCTTAGGATAATTTTGCTAAATTAGCGCACCATATAAACATTGTTTCTACCAAAGATAATCGGATTTACAGAAGAATTTCGAATTCTCTATGTTTCTACCAAACTTGGTGGGGACATATTGTTACAATTGTTGTTAGATTTACTTCCATTATTCCTTTGTAAGAAAGTTATACACTGTAATAAGAATTGCTAAATGTTAATAGAATGAGGCACAACAAGTTGCTAAAACTGAGCTAACACGTAAGGATGTGACATAATAAATATATCCTGCAATCTTCCCTCTCCCCCTCTCTCCTCCTTACTTTTTATGGAGGATTGACCGCCTATACCTGTATATTAGCTTAACCTTGTGCCGGTAGGTAAAACACTGCTACTTCGTCTGTCTTTCAAATTAATAACATAGCACAAGATAGTTTTAAGTGTTCTGCCAAATTGACAATAAAATTAATGTTTTGATGCCATCAAGGAAATTAGGTGACTGGTGAGTCATCTGCCACGTATCATAGAATGTAATGCCCTTTTATACGCAATGGAGAAACAGTTGTCAAAATGAACCTCTCAGACCTATTAGATAAAGGGGAACAAAATGAGGCAAAAAGGGAACCAGGACAAAAGTCAGTAAACCCTAATAGAGAAGAGCATACGAGAGTTTAAACTAGTTCATAATCTTATTTTAAGACATGAACTACTTATTCTTTCTTACGTGTGTAATATACATGATGGAGTACAAAACACATTTTTCTCAGAGTGTATAATAAAACTCGGTAAAAGCAATAACTTCAGTTTCCGTGAGTTCTAAAGTGACCATAATTGTTTGAAGTCGCTGGGTAGTTTTACGAACTTTAGAAACCTTTTCAAATTAAAAGTAGCCTATTATGAGTTTATGAATAAAAATGTGTGATTTCCTGAATGGATCAACATGATTCTAAGTAAGAAGAACTGTATTAACTATATAATGACGTAAATATATTTTTACTTTTTTGTTACAGAATCTTTACCATAATTGGCCCAGGGTGTATATCAAAACCGTTGGATTTCCAGCTTTGAAAACTTTGTGGCTAAAACTGTTTTCTCTCTTCATAAAAAACCTTTATTTGCATTTTTGATGTATTCGATCCATATCATAGTTTCAGGTGAAATCTTGCAAGATAACATTGTATTAGTTTTTAGAAGAGTTTATGTTAGCGAATACGTAAGCTTAGCGGCTGCCAAAATATGTACAAATTACAAAATTTATTGCAACTTTTTTCCTGGGAAACACGTTTTGGTACGTATGACCATAAACACAACGAAGTAAAAGCCTATAAAGAGATAAACGACCATTAATGTACTTTGATTACTATGCTGGAAATTCAGTGGAGGATTAACGTCGTTCAATTTAAATCTTCAACATGTTTCATATGCGCATTCTTTGCTGGGCGTTGCTTTTCATTATGAAATTACGCTAGGACTCGTTTTGCCCTAAACCTCACAAAGCCAATCTCAGCGCAAAAAGGAAACTGGATGAAAAGTTAGCTACAATTACAATGTCAATGTTTCAATGTCGGGCCCACTGCTCATCCGGGGTCTTGGATTGAGAGATACAGAAAAGGAGAACACTTCACTAATCAACAGATGCCAGATTTACTTTCTGTTATACGACTTGAAATGGAGATTCTTTCGTCTCAAATTAGTTAAAGAAAATGTAGCGTCATTGTCATAAGAACATCATTAGCTTATGTAAACAATAGGCGAATACCTCATTAGTGACATTAGCTTTGTTGATATCAAAAGTTACTCAGTTTCGAGCTAGAGATTAGGAAGATGGCTTCATAGAAAATCAAGGAAAAGTAATCTTCGCCTTCTTTATGTTTCAACACATCTTGTTTGGATTGGCGAGTCAATCATTTAGTAATTATTATGTTTAGCCCTTCATGCTAAAAATTGGTGACCCCGACGTGATACCATTCTTTTCAGGGACTTGACCGAAGCTGTCCGCGAGATTTTCCCCGTGGGTGAGGGGGCAATAATATCCATTTTTCTACGGCGGCTACCCAGAAAATGTCATCAATTTTGTCACTTCTAACCAAATTGCCAAGTTTTTCTTCTGACACAAAATATGGCCTGGTTTTTAACATGTGCTCGAGACGACTGTTTCCTTTACTTGTTTTGACACATTATAACGGTTTTATATAACAAAATATATAGCCTAACATAGTTACCGTAAATTGCCTATGTAATCGGAACAAAATTCAAAAGCGGCTATGAACGTATTATTATCGTATCTAGTGTAAACTTGTACGTTCCTTTGACTTGAATATTTGAGTGACCATAAAGCATTTTGTTAAAAGGAACCTGCAATCTACTTACGTAGGCCATAGTAGGACATCTCTTTCCACGCTGGAAAACGTGAACGTTTATTTACTTCATGTTTAGGCGATCAAAATTATGCGTCTTGGTCTATCAGCTAGTTTAAGCACAATGTCCGGACAAAATGCACTTCTCACAGAAATTCGGCCAAAGGGGATAGGATGAAGCCCGTGCATCTAATACCCTATTCACATTGAGAGCAATCGGACGACGTCACGTCTAATATTGACGTTGGGCTCATCAACGTCAAAGTCTTGTTTACATGAGCCTGACGACGTTACCGCTTGAGGGCGAAAGCGGAACTGCAAACTATGACAAGACTGAGACCATGACCTACATAACAGGTCTTGGCAAATTCGCACAAAGATCGAATAATCAGTGAATTTACAGGCATTTCCACACAAAATCTGTAATTTACATCAGTGATCGAGCAAAGTTATGTCAGTATATGATAGTAAATAAGTACCTGGATAGCGCAACTACAGAATTTTGAAGAGCAATGGGTTTCTTACCTGCTCATCATCTCGTCGAAAGCCAATCAGTTTCCTGTTATTCCTCTATTTGAGAAGAAACTCTCCCGAAAGAGAGCTAAAAGCATAATGTCTTTGTAACTCCATTTACTTCTGTTGGAGGGTGCCATTTTGCATTCGTTTGAAATAAACTTGACTCGAGTATCGCAGCTACGATCCAACATGTCGACTGACGTGGCGTTTGGGATTATGACCATCTTTTTCAGCACCTCTATGTGGGCTCCAGAAGATCTATTAACGCACCCTAGACCATCTCACGACATGGGAGACCAAATTAATACTATAACACAAGCAAAATATCAGTTTCCTTTAAAGAGTACATGTTTACATGTATACGACAAAACTGGCCAACAAAAGATGGAAATTTTCGGGCGGTAAACTTTGAAGTCCTGGGAGATTTTCTTAACGCAATTTTTCAATCAAAGACCCCTGGTGGACAGTGCGCCCGACATTGAAACTACGTCATGGAAAGCATCTGTCATCAATGAGAACCGACACTACATTCATTCCTTGCCACAAGGCCGAGAAAATTTTTCAACGCCTCTCTCCATTTAACGCTTCCATAAGTCACTTCTCTGGCAATCAATATTCTTATTAACACTTGTCTATTGGAAATATTGCAATACTCTAAGATTGCGAATAAGAAATTAAAAGGAGCAAAACGAAAACAGTAAGGACTATAGAAGCAGGGGTGAAGCAGGAAAGGCAGATGAGCAAGAAAAAGAAAACCAAGAGGAAATGGAAGATGACAAAAGGGCGAAAAAATACTAAAAGAGAAGCAGTACAGATATACGTAAATTATAATCTATTTAACACTTCTATAAGTCACTTCTCTGGCAATCAATATTCTAATTAACACTTTGTCAATTGGAAGTATTACAATACTCTAAGATGGCGAATAAGATAATAAAGGGGGCAAAACGAAAACAGTAAGGACTATAGATGCAGGGGTGAAGCAGGAAAGGCAGATGAGCAAGAAAAAGAAAACCAAGAGGAAATGGAAGATGACAAAAGGGCGAAAATCGACTGAGAAATTGAGAACAGCTGTAGCTATCAGCTTGAAACATATTCGATGAGTAATCTTTTACAAATGTTGGCATTGAAGCTTCCGAAAAAAGAACAGAGGCAGGTCGTATATCTTTTAGTGTCGATTGATATCGATGCATTTCCGGAATCTTAACAAAAAAGAAATTTATTTTAGCAATTTTTAGCAAAAACTGTTCGATTATAAATTTGAACAGTCCGTTCAATACCACGATACGTTTGCTTGATAAATTTTATTATTATGTTTTTATCATATCTATTTCTTTTTTGTCTAATTTTAATTTAATATATAGTTTTACAAATTAATAGCTTTAAGATCTTTTGTTTACTTTTCAGTGTAAGCCTCTCATTTGTGCTAAGCAGAGACTCTCCAAAGAATAAATCTGTATATATATGTTATAAATAATAACATGTATAACATGTATGTCCATGAAGTATGCCGATCTTTGTATTAAAAAATTCATACGTGCTCGTAACGTCACAGTGTTATGTGCATAGCCTGTCAGGTCTAATAATATCACAATATCAAATGTAAATTTTTTTAACCTCTTTTCCGTCCTTGACAAGTGTGCACTGACTGTTACATTGAAAATGTCGTGAAAGGGGGGAAAGTGGCCGCATACATTTAAAAATGTTTTTTCCTTTAGTCACAGTATCAATTCCTTTGTACTACTCTGGTATGTGTGAGCTGTAACCAAAATATAGACCTTTGTCGGTTACGTTGGTGAATGTTCTAGTTAGGATGTGGCCATTGCTGTTGTGTGGAAGTGGAACTCATTGCTTCCAGGCTCTTCGTAAATTATTTTAAGTTACATTAAAGGTATTTGATCACCAAAAGTGGAGTTATAAGTGAGAAAGGCATACACACCGCAAGGGTAAGTTTGACATTTGGAATGCTAAAAGTACCCTGGGTACTTTTAGTCAAATCGTAATTTTGCCTCTCCGACACCCACCACCCCTCTTGGTAAGGTATCGACCAAAAGTACCTCCCCCCCCCTGAGTACCGTATTTTTCTGCTATTTTGAGCAATATGTTTAATCTTGAGAGGTTTCGTATCTGCAAAAATTTTGGATGTTTCCTTCCTTGTTTTAGTGTTTCCTTTGTTCCCTATGTTGGAGAGAAAATTACTTGGCAAAATGAGGGGAGTTAAAGCTCCAACAGTCCTATTTGGCGCCGCAGCTGTCGTATTTAACGAAAACAGAAACCAAAAAGGATTTGTGAGCAGAGCTGTTGAAATGGCAGAGAAGATTTTCGCAAAGCAATGGAGACTTATGTTTTCAAATTGTCTTTAAAAGTTGAAAAATAACGTTAAAGCATTATTCTGACAATCATCACACTTCATATAATGCTCATTTCTAATATTTGCCGCATGAAAAAACTAAAGAAGAAGTCTTGAACGGCCAAAAGTTTCAACGTCACTTACTTCGCTTTCATTTCATTTGGGATTTCTTGTTCCGATTTTACTTTGGAAACTCTCTGAAGAATTCACTCTACGCACCTGTAGTATATTACTTACTTTAGAAATTCTTTATAATGGCCAATGAAATAAATTGGTTTTCAAAGACTGTTACAACTTTGGTGCGGAGGATGTACTGATGTACGGCCTTTTGGCAAGGAGTGGGTGTAGTATCCGTTCTCGTTGATGACAGATCCTTTCCATAATAAATAAGCATTTTTTATTTGTAAAGTGGTTATGGTCAAAGTAGGTTAAATTGGTGATATTAACCATGATGATGGTGAGAACTATGATCATAATCGTGATGACTCTTTTGTATGGTTATGGGCCCAGGTGACGAAGAGAGCCTGTGTATAAATATATACAACATTAACATTTGTATAAAGAATGGACAAAAAACACAATTCACACACAACGAATACCTTGTTTGTTTGTTTCCTTAACTATTAGCTTTTTGCTGCTGTTGTTCTGGGGGCTTCCTTGGCAAAAGCTTATTCCGTGCAGACTTGATTTTGTTTGCAAGGAAGAAGCTTAATACAACACTTGTAAGGCGATACAGATCATACGCGTACTGAAGTTTCTGCTCCGTAACAATTGATAGATGGATCGATGTCCCACTTAGCGTAACATCCCGAATATGATGAACGTCTGTCTCCGGAGACATTGTGCCCCTTTGTCAGGTCAACAATTTCACATTTTACGAAATTGTTTGCCCATGCCTTCTCTCCAATTTAGAAATCTCCTTCTCGCAACTTGTAATTTCGCATTGCATAACTTACGCAGCTGAATTTGCTCATATCAGTTTCACTTGTGAGTCTTGTAATTTCTGCTTTGCAAATTAAATACCCCTGGCACATTATTCTCAACAGCTGACACTCGTAGGTAGCGGTAATCGTCATCATCACCATAGAAGGATTGTTTCCTCGTCATCCTCATCATGGTATTCAAGGAGTGTCCGGGTTGACTCTTCCTACACTTGAGTTCAATTGTCGGCAATATTCTTCTGTTTGCCTAATTATTCTTACTCTGTCGGTAATAAGTGTTCCATCTTTTCGCGGACAAAATACTCAGGATCACACGTCCCTGGAGTTGCGCTACAAATGTCTGAATCTGATTTCAAGCGGCGAGAAGTAGGTTTCAAGTAGGCGCACATGTTCCGCCTATTTGAAAGTAAGCTTTGAACCGTAACCCAGATCAATTTCCAGGTCTTAGTACAACATGTTCTGAGTTTGCCATCACTGTTATATGGTGAAGGCTGGTGATCCCAAATATATGAGGGAAATCCTGCAGCAGACCAGAGCACTTTGGAAACGCCCTGACAACGCTTGGTTGCAAGAATAGGCGAGTTTAAGTATGACAGCCTCAAACAAGCCGGATACCATAAAAAATTAGCCTGCCAGGAATATGATTTGGTTGTATTTTTCTCCTACCTATTTATCACTGGCGGCCCTCTTCTCCATGTGTTGACATAAAGGTAATATGGATGAAAGACAAACAGTCAGTCTCTTTTAGTCGGAGCAAACACTAGCGATCATAGAACGTTCAGATGAATCACATCCAAGTGTTCTAGCATATAAGCAAGGCCTATGAGTTGCCAGGATTATCATATGGTGGTACCTCTTTCTTACCTATTTGTAACTGGAGGCGATCCATGCGTTCACATAAAGGCAATACAGATTTTCTGTCATCGCAAACACTAGCGATGACAGAAAATTCAAGTGAATCGCACAAAAGTGTTCTCGCATGTAAGCAAGGCCTATATGGTGCTGTATAGGATCGGGTGCACTTGAGTACCATCTTGTGAAGATAATAAGTTATAATTTTAAAACTTCAATTTATTGTCATTCTTCTTATACAATTCCAGTACTCTCTTACAAAAAGGTATACAGGAACAAAAAGCTAGACAAACATAGCCAAAACCTGCTTGTTAGAAAGGCTTCAGTACGAAAAACATCGGTCATCATAAATTATGGTATCTGCCCTTAATCCTAATGAAAAATCTATATGATTTAAGCGAAGAACGGGAATAGAACCTAAGTGTGTGTAATCCTCTTGTTTATGACAGGTAGTTCCCGACTCGTTATTATTCTTTCATCGGCGCACAAAATAAATAAACGCTATTTCTCGTACAATTTCACTAACTGTAACAGTTGAAACATAATTAAAACATAAGAGCTTTCATTAGCTTGCTTTCTATCCTAGATGTGTCAAATTATTGGCAGTGAACCATTGGTAGATCACTTGTAAATCATTGATCAAAATACGCTGAATTACTTTTCGTTCTTTGGGCCACGTACTCAGTATACTTGGTACGACAGGGAAAATATTCTGAACTAAACCTTGATTGTCCATAGAAACTAAACTAAATCACACAAGTATCGTTTAACAAAGTACAAACGTGGCTAACAAGAAGGACTACGAAGTGAAACAATTGTACCTTGTTAGTTTGTGAAAAGAAAATCGTGATTTGTTTTGATTGTCACATAATGACGACGGTCTAAGCTACGTAACTTGTAACAGTCAATGGACTTAACAACTTTTTGAAATTTAACTGTGATTTCGGAAACAGGTATTGATTCAAATGGTTAAGGCTTTGAAGAAATGTTTCTCATTATGACCAGGTGTTAAATTCTAAGCATCAAATACACAAAAACTAGATGTTGTGGCAATCGAGGAGATGCAGCGCTGAGAGACTAAAAATCTACAATTTCTCTTCTCCAATGTTTTCTAAATCGTGACATTCGCTGGCTGGTAATTTTGCACAAGATTTCGAATGCGATTGGTAACTTCCCTGTAGACATGTTTCTGAGGTGGAGGATTAGCACAACTCGCAATCTGCGCCATTACCATGCCGTCATGGGTTGATTCTTGGCGGAGCATGTAGATACATTTCCAGATGGTAGGATGTGCTTGATCTGCAGATGCTTTAAAGCGGTCGTGCCATCCCTCCAAATGGTTATTGGTTCGAGATAAGTCCTGTCACTCATCCATGCGTATTCCACATTTCTTGGGCGAATCTGGGAGGCAGCCGATGCCCCCGACGTAATTTACCAATGTCGTTTTTTCAAAGTAGTCGAGCAGAGGCTGCTCGAGAGGGACACAGACATTGCAAGGCTGTGAAAGCAGCAACCGTGTCACCTACTGGGACAAACGCAATTGCCATCAACATCCGCACGTTAAATCGAAATGCAGGATTGCTGTTGCAGCTGATTTGTAATCCAAGCTTAAATGTGTTCTTTGACAAATGAAAATGACACCCGAAGACGGGAACGGCAGACTCAAAATCCATCATCACACTATTCGGGGCATGATAATTGGTTCAACATTTATGTATATGTCGCCGCTGTCTTGTTCGGAAGGAGGCAATAAACCCCAACTACATTAAAGCCGGTGTTGTTAAGCCCGTGTACGATATAAGTTACTTGAATTGAGGCGAGCTTACTTAAAACGTACAATCCATAAACCAGTCTGGTGCATTGGTTGGAGAAATGTCCGGTCGGGAAAATGTTTAGTCGAGGATTTGTCCTGTCGGGGAAATGTCCGATCGGGGGTATGTCCATTCGGAGAAGTTTCCATCGGTGTTTGGGAGATAACTCCTTACAAACCAATTAACAAGGAGTATTTTAAGTCGATGAAATGGTCAGATTCTTTTATTTTTGTGTGAAGGTGTTGATTGATTTTGATTGGATGATGAACAGTGGAACGTGAAAGAAGTAAAGAAGTAGACGGAGGTCAATACATTTCATTTTCCAAGTCAGCCTTTTGCTTACAAGTTACTAGTTCGCTGAGAAAGTAAAACGAGATCATAACAGTATAATCCCCCGTTCTTAAAACGATTGTCCTTGTCTCTTACGTAAAGCAGGCGGTTTTAATTAGGCCTGCGTAGACGGTACGAAACGAAGGCTACTGCTGCCTCCACCAGCCAATTATATGGCTAAATCAGCTCGAATCCGTGACGTTTGTCAGGCCAAATGTGGAAGAGCATGACCCTTCTCCAAAGGCTACGACAACATCAAACTACGTGGTAGAGAGCCATGGTAATGATCTTTGATGTGTTCAAGAAAATGTTTACTTGTGTTTGTATTGGGTTTGGGTGGCCTAAACTTTATTATTGTGACACCGAAAAGTTTCAGTGAAAGGAGGGGCACTGGGAAGACCCTTTTTACTAAATTTTGGTTGACATTTTTGGGTCAGGCTGGTGCCTGACTAGCCTGCCCTCTGACTTCGCCACTGGGCCATATGTTCATTAGTCCATAACTCAGATTAATTTAGGAGAGAAGAATATTATAGACCTACTATTCCTTCGGGGTCGAATTAGATACTTATGGAATTCAGCAATCAAACGTTTCTTACACAGCAATAATTTCTTAATTTTTTATACCCAAATGGCAACCAAGGTCAGTAAATGAATAGTCTAGGACCCCTCAGGTGGAGTTGTGCAGTCAAAAGGTATTTGGTTGCTGTGATATTTTATGTTGGCCAAAGATATAGATAGAGACCTTTTGCTATAATGCTAGAAATGCTGACCTTTCTTTTTTTATCCAGTGGTGACATATTTTCTATTTCTCTAATGTTTTCCCTACACTTGCTTTTCAAATCCTCACTTCTCCATAACACTTTGTAACTTTCAATGGGCTTTGGACAGACAGATGGGACAAATGGCAGTCCTTCCTTGATCAAATCACATGGCGCAGAGATGCTGGTCTCCAATTGCGAGAAAGTTGGATGTTGATGTTCACCGGTGAATGATTGGGAGCTAATGTGACAACTAGAGAAATAGAGTATATTAACATCAGAGGTCACTTTGCTCAGTTGGTAGAACACACACTGCAATAGTATGGGTTACAGGTTTGATGCCTGGTGGTGACATATTTTCTATTTCTCTAGTGTTTTTCTAAATTAACATTTTTTGTAAGTACTTTGTTGCAGTTGTTAATATCATACATTCAACACTTCAATTACCTTGCAGCTTGGTGGGCAAAAGCCTCTGGAATTGATTAAGAATTCTCCCACCTTAGGTTTAGTTGCTTATAAAAAATTCATGTAGCATGTAACTTCAATGGAATCTACAATGAAGCTAGCGACTTCAAGCCAAACATTTAGTAAGTGAATAAGGAAAAAGGAAATTTAGTAATAAGTAAACTTGTGCATTTGTACAGCGCTCACAAAGCTGGTCCGCTAAGAGAGGTGGGGTGGTTGGGGTTTCCAAAATATGAAAGGGGGGTCACAAGTTTCATCATTCTTTGGAAATAATCCTCAAATGGTATCGCCCATGACAGTGACATTAACTTTGTCTCCTCGGATGACATCGGCGGAGCTAAAAAGAGGGTCCCACTGCTTATCAACAGGGGGCTAAGCTGAGAGATTGCGAAAAAGAAGGTTTCTTAGAACATTATACGAAATGTACCCATAAACGTCAACTGTTAGGCTTGCTTAATTACTAGAAAAGCAATTAACAACGTTGAAGAAAAAAACTATAAGACTAGTTTAAATTGATAAAATCCTATCGCCAATACAAAATACCAAATAAAGAACTTGTGGCCTCCATGAAGACATTGTCTTTAGTGACCAGCTCTCCGGGAGGCTAAAGCTTTTTTTGATTTTTTAATTTTTTATTTTGTTTCTTGTAATTACAAACGGAAAGGGACTGAATGTTGCTTTCTTAAAGTTGTTTCAATACATAAAAAAAGATGGTACAAAATTATTTAAGTGTGTTGCTTAATAGATATAAGAACAAGGGCTATGGATTCAACAGCAAAAGGTAGAGACGAAAGGACCCAGGCCGACATTATTTTTCTGGTTATGTCATCATGTTCTGTTCAGTTTAATTTCTTACTACACAAAAATTGTAGTGTAGTTCAGTGTTCAAGTTTCTATTGTTTTCAATCACAATTAAGTAATAAGTTGCTTTTCAAAGAACAGATGACCTCGCTATAGGTGCCCATCTACGAGAGGATGAGTGACAAATCGAACCGATTCGAACGGTATATGAAAGATAAATTTACACGAAAGTATATAAACTAGACTCAAAACAGAAAATGGAACTATAGTCCACCCTATGATTTTTTAGACAATGTATTTATACAGTGCCAGTTATGAACATCTACGTGGAATGTAAGTTCTATGTTTTAAGTGTGTCTTTTTAAGCGTTTCAGATGCAGTACACAGTATTTAACTTGAGGATTATAGGAATGTTTATGATCACGATTATAATGACGATTTTTAGTAATTGACGATGATGATGATGACGACGACGATGAGGATGATGATGATGATTGTGATGATAACAGTGATATTTTTTTAAAATCCTGCAATGCCATATGTTTTCCTCTACATAAATTGTAAACAACACCTGTTACAATTTAACGGACTAATACTCTCATTGCTTTCGCGCAGCAAAAAACGGGGATAATGCGATTACGTGTGGATGCTAAATTATATTTTATGACTTTAACAAAACACAGTACCCTCCTCGTGTAAAATCCTTAAAAGAACGCCGGACAACACAGAAAGAAAACAAAGGAAAACAACTCAACGAAAACCGAAAAAAATACCCCCAAAGAACAAATCCGAAAGCCAACCACAACCATCTAAAATGCAAATATACTAGTGACAATGAAAGAAATTGCGTAAAGCTATTCGCTCCTCGTATTAAAATAGATTTTCCTTAAAATCCTGCTCACGGTATTAATTCCCAAATTCAGTAGTAAACGTGTTAATGTCATAGATGAAGAAACCAGGTGTTGAAACTTCCACGGTAATTAGTTTTAGCTTTCACGTAAGGCTTCCAAGGCCTTGTCAATGTTCTTGTATTTTTTTGGTTATGTAGATTCTTGACTTTCCGAGATTAATTTCGAAATCAATGACGAGTATGTTGCGGAGTGAGGCGATGTTGTAAACCATAGCCATACCAGACGTTAGGATTTGAATAAAGTGCAAGAGGTTTTTAATCTCTTTTCTCCCCCGCGATACTTCGGCACCTTCCTCACAACTTCCCATTCAATTTTAAATTGTTTGCCACTTGACTTTAGGCTCCAAACGAATTTGGATAACTCCGTTTCTTTGGAATAAATGCGGTTTCGAAACGAGTTACAATGAGTGCGATAACGTGTCTTAAAATCGCCACCAGAAATTCCGTAGTACACTCCTTTCGTCTCTAAATTATCCACCATAACCTCAGCTCTATATACGCAGCTTTCTACAAGGCAGTTTCCCTTCAAAGGGCAGTCAGTCTTCACTCAGCAATTGCACTTTTTTGTATCTGGCTTGTTTTCACTGCTACTTAGTAGGTAGTAGCGGTTTACTATCCCTCGAACATTGTCAATACAACTATAGCTTACCTTTACATTGTTCCTATTAAATTTTTTTGTGCAAGTTAGAGGACCTAGGGAAATGCTTATCTAATAAATTTAAAAAGGTACCGGCAATATTAGATGATACAACTCTGTTGATGGGTGGGTTAAACCAACTATATTTCTCCTTCTAGCTTGCCGTCCTGTACTTTCCAGTTCTTTCTCTAAATAGACAAGCTTTTTCCCGAATCCACCTAATCTTAACGCTTGCTGGTAATCGGCTGAAGCGGAGTTGAAACGTCTTTGTCGGAGCTGAGTCTTGAAATTCGCTTCTTGATGGCCTCGGGTACTTGTTTAAGGATTACTGGGGGGTGGTTGGATTGTGAATGCACGTAAATGGGTAGATCATTGTCTTTACGGTAGGAGTAGTATTTGCCTGTAGAGAGATTTAGAGTGACATCGAGGTAATTCACTACTTTTAGGTTGGCTTGAACAGTAATTTCGCTCCTTACTTTCAGCTAAAAAAATTAGTTTTTTTTATTTAATTGTAGATAGGAGCTTGGAACTTCTACAATAAGGTTCTCTGATACGCTGAATCTGATGGTGTAATTTTCGTTAAGATTGTATGACTTTTAGGGGGTGTTTCCCCCTGTTTTCTAAAATGAGGCAAATTTTCTCAGGCTCGTAACTTTTGATGGGTAAGACTAATCTTGATGAAACTTATGTATTTAAAATCAGCATTAAAATGCGATTCTTTCGATGTAACTACTGGTATCAAAATTCTATTTTTTTGAGTTTCGGTTACTATTGAGTCAGGTCACTCCTTACTACAGTGTGTTACCACAAACTGTTTGATAAATACACGTAACTTACAAATCAACTTTCTTAACGAACTTCTATATTTGTATATTTTTTATTACGTATATGTTGGGATTAGCTCCCTGTTCAATACCTACCTTTATACACTAAAGTTCAAATTTTGTTCCAATTCTTTAAGAAGGACCCCTGAATCACAAAGGCCATTTAATTAGAATAAATATCTCTTTTAAATTACTAAGAATACTGTATCGTAAACAGCGAGGTACTGACGAGGGAAGAAACCACCTCATATACATGATAATTTTAGTTTGGTTTAAGTTTTAATGTTGTTCCTTGCTTTTAGTTGAAAATACTTGTCGTTTTATTTAATTCCTCATTGGTTTTTTTAATTATGCTGGAAAATCCAACGCCACCCTCATAGAAATTCTCTTACCTCATGAAAAGTCCTCCAAGGAAAGATCTTCTCACGTAATCCCCTCACCACGACCTCCCCCCCATCACGAAAAAAAAACACCTGAAAACGTCACCCCGCCCTCCACAGCATTCTTTTCTCTCCTTCAATTCTCAAGGCAAGTTTCAGTAATAATGTTTTTTGCTTAAGACAATGATATGAATTGTTAAAACATTGAACGGTGTTGTCATCAAGTAACAAGCGCTTCAAGTCGAAAAAAAAATGTGGAAGAGGCTCGTTGGCAGCGAGACATTGTCATTCTAAGCCGCAAAAGCACTGTGTGGTCCTTGATGTGTTAAGTTGTTACTGTTCAGGTTCATTGCTGTCGTTACTACTTCCATTAACTGCATAGAAGTCTTTGTCTCTCTTTATAGAGCTAACGCTAATGGTTTAAATTGAAGCAATTTAAAATGGTAGCCCTTTGCCGATAACTGTTTTAAAGTTAGACTTGAAGCGATCGTCTCCCAGACAATCCCAGAGTGAAGCGCTCGCCGTAATTTGCAAAGAATTTCCGAAATGGTCTATTCCGGTATCATTTTCATGTAGTTGATTGCGTTTGTAAGATAATTTGATTAAGTATGGGCACCTCGTTAACCCTTTCACACATATGACGGGCATACTTGCATCTTTATCATCAATTAATTTTGTATAGGCAGCCGATTCGGCTTCAGAGCGATTGTAACGTTATCTTGGTACCACATATGGCTTAAAAATATTATTTGAAAATAGCTTGGACCAAACAAAGGAAAACAATGGGAAGTACCTATAGGTCAAGTACTAACGGGAGTGAGAGTGCATTGCATACCTTAATCGGCTCTATTTTTCAACTCCGTCTCTTTTGCCTCCTTTGCATCTATTTTTTAATTCCCCCTCCTTTCCTCCTCGTTTGAGCAATGTATGCTCCCTTATTTTAATAAGCAAAAAACCCCAACAAAACCAGCAAAACTGTTCATGCAGGAACCCTTTCTTTGGATGATTTGAAAAATGGTTCGTCTTGCAACGGAAGTGGAGCGGATGTTTCCTAGTTCGTTCGCTGCTTATACCAAGTGAAGTCACGGCCAACGTCAGTAGTTACCTTAATGCCATACAAGAAAATGTACGACCATATAACACTGGACATAGCAAGGGTCTTGTCGTCGAACGGGAATGTAACAAGAGCATGTTTCCCTACAAAAGAGCAACATTCTTGAGTTAAGCTATCAATGTAGGAAACCAAGTTTCCAAGACATTCACCTTAGATATTGGATGCTGTCTTTCCTACATTTTAGATAAATTACCAACCAGCGTATATAATTTTTTAGCAGCTTTTATAAACTGAAGAATCATCCCTACCTATTAAATAAAACTCAATTTCAGGCCTTACAGTTAGTTGAAATGACATTTATTATTATGATAAAAGGTTTTAGTCAACTTTAATTCCATGTATTTGCCCAAATGGAACTTATGCAATAGGTAGATCTTAGATTTGTTCCCCTACCGACGTTCTTGCTGCTTTCACAGGGCAATTTCATTTGAGATCATATAATGTATAGAATGGTGGACGTGCCAATAAAATAAGATATGTCAAATATTGAAATAAGGGGAAAAAAATAATAAAAAAAAAAATTTTTAATAGAGCAATACAACAAATTGTGGTTAAATTTGGATAATAAGGTAAATATAATACCATGGTTTTGACGGGAATTAAGGTTTACTGCACTGTTACTGCTCCAACGCTTGTTTGCTTAAAAAATAAAGCATTTTATATTTATCATTTTTGTCTATCTTACCTTATTTCCTCTGGTTCTGCCTACTTTATTTGCAATAGTTTATGTTAAAAATTACCAAAGGGGAATAGTATTTTTTATATTTACTTTCTTTGAAACCCCTTTTACCTCGAGGAGACTATCTTGTCAGTGCGTATTAACTGCATCTTTTTACAACGAAGCAGCAAGTGGGTCCTCCAATAGAACGGAAAAAACTTAATCCAAAGGTCAATGACATTTTCTCTACTTCCATTGTTTTTCTGTTGGTATTAATTAATTTCTGATGCCTTCTTCCACCGATTGTTTACAGTTTTTTCACACCTTAATGAGCTCTGAATCATATTGAAAGCGAGAACGGTGAAACATGAACAAATTAAGTAACACTAGAGTATTTTTAAAACTTTGTTCAGCCAGGAGATCTTCATCTCGTTCGGAATTATTTTGATTTAAGTCAATACTCTTGAAGATTTGTACCTCAGAAAAAGGGTTGTACGAGGTCACGGGATCGATTTAAATCTCGTTTGCGAACTTCTTTTGCACTTTATTCAGGGGAGTGTTGTTTTTCACTTTGTTGAAAGTTTCATCCTTGAGATCATTTTACATTAACGCCTAATTTTAAGAAAGGACGAGTATGTATTTGGTACAGTCGTGAGAGCGGTAGGAAGGGGGGCAGTAAATTTCATTTTCTTGACTGTTATTTGGTACGACATGTTGTAGTATTCTTGTTTCCTATAAATTCATCCTTAGAACATTCTCACTCCATGCGATTGCTGTGATCGGTATATGGCGAAAACGTTTAGCAGAACTTTTCAAATGTCATTTTGTGTGATAAATCAGATATAAGGCCGATTTCCAATGGGCTGTATGTTTAGAATAAGGACACACATCTCGCAGTAGATTTGACAATAAATATTTAAAAACAGGGGAGGTGTCACCAAGTCAATCGCTTTTCGGCCTTTTTGCAAGGATTGGATGTTGTATCTGTTCTCATTGATGACAGATGCTTTCCATAACCAGCAATAGACGGTCCTACTGGTCAGTTGAGTCTGCCTCATGGCTTTTGCACCTCTGCCCGGTAGCCAAAATAGGGGAGCGTTGCCCTTGGACGCCCCAGCTGCCTTTATTTATTAGTAAACCTGTTTATTGGTCTTTCTGTTTATAAAAGGTAGTTTCAATGTCGGACCCATTGCTCACCAGGGGTCTTTGATTGAGAGACTGGCGTCACCGACAAGTGGGGGCTTATTGAGGGCTTACCAAATATCTCTTTTGTACCTAATTGGTTTTCTAGAGGCTATTCTGCAACTTTGGACAGATTAAAGATGACGCCTTACATTGTTAGCTTGTCCCTTCAGCTGTTATGAAGTAATGGTTTACTTTTAAACGCCACAGAAACATTTCTTTCGCAGTTTGTAGAGCTTGATATAAGTTCAGGTTCTTTACCTGCAGACCCTCTTGGACTGTTGTACGCCAAGTCTTCTTGGGCCTTCCAGGACGTCTCTTTTTCTTATTTGTCTCTCTGGTACTATCTTTGCTGGGCAGGAGACAGGTAACCGTATGAATGACCCAAGAACGTAACTCTTCTATTAGCAGCAATATTGCTCGTCAAGGTCTAGTACATGTTTAAATTTTCCTTTTTCCTACTTTTGACATTCCAGGATACCTTTAGCATCCCCATCAAACTACTCAAATAAAAGGACGTCTACGTTATAATATCATACAAACATTGCTTAATCGATTTCACGAAAAATTGGAGGGGGGTACCAAAAGGAAATAGCGCCACAAGAACAATGATTACTCTTATTTTTAAATAGTTTAACTTACCTAATGAATTCTACGAGGCTATAATTTTCCAAAATTAGACTTCGATGTAATGTTCCAATAAGCAAAATTCGGATTAGCAGTGCAATGACTCGAAATTGCCTGACGTTGCTGCTTTCTTTCAAAGATTAACAATTGAGCTGTCATCACACGGAACGAAACTTGCACAGGCAAGGGAAACTTTAATAAAACCCGGAACCGATGTTACAAACCAAATTGTGGAACGTTTGCATTTTCTTGTTCATGATGATTTTAGTAAACTCAACACAATTATTAACGTTCGATACTAAAACTTGTATATAACACGATCAATTTTGTACGTCAAATAGCGACTTTCGAAGCGATGTTCGAAGAAATTTTCGGAACGATTTCGTAGTGAATCATTCGGGATTTTAGTAGCGATTCGTAGGAAATAATGGATAATAATCCATTTGTATGGCTTGTTTATTTGCCGTAAGCTATTCGTACGCCGGCGGTTCATTTATAATTTTATGTGGTTCATTGTCGCAACCAACACCTTTAGAATATATATTACTCTAATTTAATTTTACAGCTACAGATCTTCAACATGACCACATTTGTTTAGTATTTTATAACAGACAATAAGTCCTTAACACTGATATAAATTAATTAATATGTTTTAGCAATATAATAGAAAAAGTCAGAATTACCTTTTGGTTTCCTAGCATATGTACGCTAACAACGTCTACATGGCTTCGCAGTAAAACTGGATGTGATTCCCACTGATGGGGGTTTCTTAACCACAGCAATGATACCTCTTCATCAACCTCAGGTAGATCTGTTATAGGAATAGCAGAGAATCATACTAGTTAGCAAGTTTCCAAAGCCTGGAATTAGTGATTTTAAGTCTTCACTTTCTCTGAAATGATGTCCCCATAAATGATGTCCTCTTCAACTTACAACTTATTGACCTTGTCGTAAAACAATTTTTAAAGTCCATGTTGTTAAGTCACTGACGTCATGGCATTACATGTATACAGCAAGCCTATCCTTCATTATTCGCAATTTGATAATAACAGCAACTGCATAGCTCTTTCAAGAAGGTCAATTATTGATCAGTAGTCTTCCCTTTAAGGGCACATCTCTGTAATGAACTAGAGTTTTTATGTCATAGCCTAGTACATTTTGTCTTCCTTACCTTAGTTCTGCCCAACTCCACATTCCTTTCTTCTTGATTCCGATAATGTGACTGAGAGGCTCCATCTCAGTAAGATATTGTATACAAGAGATTCCCAATTCGTTTCTGATCTAAGGTTTGTAATCTTGCTTGACTTGTTTTGAAAGAAGAATTGCATCGAACATGGAAGACACCTCGTCTGCATGTAGTTTTTCTCTCGACTTGAGCGCGAACAGACATTTGACGAAAGCATCGGTAAGCCTAGTCAACTGTAGAAAACTTGTCTTGTATATCTTTTCGCTAGATGCAGGTCTTTATTGATTCTTGGACCTTAATTCTTGCCTCTTTGAGCTCTCTCTTACCACTAAAGGCGTAAAACATCACTGCTATCGACTTTCATTTACGAAGTTTACCACAGTCACAATGTTCTGCATGAAAGGGAAACTTTGTTGGATTAGTCTAGTTTAAAAGCATTGAGCAGAGAGTCTTCCCTACTTGATTGTATGGTAATCAAAATTCAATTTTTAAAAAATCTTTTATGTAGTAGTAATATTCACTTTTAGCATTGGTATTAAATATAAGATTATGTGTGCAATGATTAATTATTTATGCGCAGTATGTAGATATGGATGAATGTAGTCTTATACTCTAAGGTGCCTAATAGAAGGGGGGGTTGGAGTAAACGGGAAGGTTGGAAAAATTCCCAAAACTTAATAAACGAGGGGTGGGAATAGCTGGGGAGATTGGAAAATTATCGAAAATGTAAAAGACGAGGGGCGGAGGGCTGGCAGAAAGTGTAAAAAATTAAGTAAGCATCGTTGTTTAGAATCAACTGCAACTTCCTAAACGTACGGTAATACAACAAAAACAACAGTCAGTTATGCTAAGTTATGGTATTCTTCTACATGCCTTCCAAGATATTAAAAATGGATCCCTCATCCTCCTCCTGCTCAATGACAGTGTTATTGCTAACATCTGTAATGTGCGTCTTCACACTTACTTGAGCCGCGTAAAAGGCCATCTTCATCTTTTTAATGTGTGCTTTTTATATTTTAATAAAGACATTTTCTACTTGCCCACCAAATCACGTCCTCCAAATATTGTCATGGGTGGGAGATTACTTAAAAGGGAGGGGGTGGGATAAGAATGTCCTGAGTGGAAAATTTCCAAAAAATTAAGTAACGGGGGGGGGGGGGGGGGCGGCTATTAGGCACCCAAGAGGACCTAAGCATATCAATTATTGATACCCCCGCAAAATTAATTTGGTAGAATTATTCGATTGATATATAGATTATATATATAATTAAATGTTATGTCTATTAATTATGATGATATATAGTGATAACGAACTTCAAAAATCCGCAGGTAAAGGATTGAAAGCAGCTTAGAAAGAAATTCCCTTTGACAGACACCTATATCACTGCAAATACTTTTACCGGTTCAAGCAATTGCAAGTTATAAGTATGGCAGCCCCATTTACAGAATACGTACGGTCAGAATATAGGAGGCTAGGGCAATAGAATTGCCACTTTGTACTATTCTTAGTGTATATGACCATACAATCCTCCACTTTACTGTCTTAATTCTTCTTGCTGTTTTGATCAGTTATAAAGAAGATAGTTGGAAGTACAAAACAAAAACTTCGCACGAAATAGCGAAATCACTCTGTATTCTAAAGCTTTTTTCGTCTATAGTAATTGTAGTAGACGCTGAGTAATCCCAAAACTCAAGCCATTCACGAAGTCCAAATCCTGATAGGCTCTTTCAAAAATTGAGTTGGGTTTGTTTTTGCGTATGTTTCATTTCGATCATTTCTGACGATTCTACTGTGAGCAGTGTCATACGAAAAAAGCTTTTAAGTACATAATGTTTTCGTTATTTCGCGCAACATTACAAATACTGTGTGTATATGTCATTACTGCGTGTATTTACAAAGCAAATGATACATTGAAATAGATTTAAAAGTAAATCGAAACAAAAGTTAAACACCTCATCTATTACTTTGTCGCAACAAAGAGAAGTTTAAGAAAACTAGGAATAGGACTTGCAATTCCTGCCACTTGCTTTAGCTATATTGATTTTAGTAGGCAACAAATATAAGTTTGTAAAAGATTTATTGCTGTAAATGACACCACGGCAGTATAAGGCATCAGAGCAGTGCATTTTAATACACCTGTTCATGTCACTTCATCATTTCACTACAGCTGGGCATGCCAGTACAGCTATGAATGCCATAACTACTGTACTATGCACTACTGCTGTGCATGCTACGACTAATGTGCATGCCATAAATGATGGCGCATACCACTACTGCTGTGCATGCTACGACTAATGTGCATGCCATAAATGATGGCGCATACCACAACTGCTGTGCATGCCTACAGCTGTGCATGCCTAAACTACTGCATATTCCACAATTGCTGTACATGCCATGCCACGACTGATGTGGCATGAGTGATGTGGCATGACTGATGTGGCATGACTAACGTGGCAGGACTAACGTGGCATGACTGATGTGGTATGACTAATGTGGCATGACTAATGTGGCATGACTAATGTGGCATGACTAATCTGGCATGACTAATGTGGCATGACTAATGTGGCATGACTGATACGGTATGGCATGACTGATACGGTATGACTGATGTGCATGCCACGACAGATGTAACTGATGTGCATGCCACAACTGATGTAACTGATGTGCATGCCACAACTGATGTAACTGATATGCATGCCACAACTGATGTAACTGATGTGCATGCCACAACTGATGTGTATGCCACAACTGGTGTAACTAATGTGCATGCCACAACTGATGTGCATGCCACGAGTGATGCACATGCCATGACTTATGTGCATGCCACGTCTGATGCGCATGCCACAACTGATGCGCATGCCATGACTGATGTGCATGCCACGAGTGATGTGCATGTCACTACAGTCAAGCACACCACCACTATTCCATCAATTGACAAGTTTGACTGACCTTTGTGAAACCATTGATAACTAACCTCTCCATCCTCAATTTCTTTGGTAGTAAAACCATGAAAAGATGAAGAACTAGCCAAGTCATTATCAAACACTTTTGAACACAGTATTTTCTTATTATCACCTCTATTCTTTCACTTAGACTGGAGTTTCTCTTGATCTTTGACCATTCACAGAGTAATATTTTAGTGTAAAATTAAACAACAATAATCAAAGTAGTGCACAAGAATTTCAATTCTACCATTCATGGAACAAAACTATTCAAAAGGGCATCTGTAATGGATGCTTTACAGCGTCATTTGGGGGTGAAGGATGGTAAAAGGAGGCCACTGTAAAGTGTCTTTTGGGCTTAAGAGTTTGAATCAGCATTACGACGTATAGTATCTCTTGTCACAAATGAGTTAATCATATACATTAGTACATTGGTGACCCGGATTGGAATAGTACTTATACTTCTTTCTAAAAGCCTGTAGGGAGTCTTTTAAAATGGTAATATTCATACAATGTTTGTATAAAAATATATGTTCCAAGTGGAGATACGATTACATGTGGCTCTGGTTCAAACCAAGAACATTCTGCACTAGTTTAAACAGTAAACCAAACATATACTAAAGCAAGTCAATATGCCAAACTGATCCCCAAACTTATCACAACAAACAGGCTTTTTCGTCATGTAAGCACCAGTGCCATGACTATATTGGTACTCATTCAGAGTTTATGGAATTGTGGAACTATAGATAAATCTGAGATGCAAAATTGTACCACCATGAACCCATCCTTGTCTTAGTGGAGTTTCAATATACTATTACCCTTGCACCATTCGCAGTGGTGGTAGGGTTACACTAGAGGTCTGCTCTAAGTCCCTTCCTATTTGACATTATTGTGGACACCCTCTTGGACATCATTTGCAAAGAAGCCCCGTGAGGCCTGATGTTTGGGGATGATGTGGTTCCTTGCTGCACAGAGAAGTTCAAGCTGGAGGAAGGCCTGGGAGGGTAGTGCACTGGGCTGAGAAATAGTATAGTTGTGATCTCAAGTTTTGCTGATTTGGTTATGTTTTAATGCACTTTTTGATGTTCCTAGGCTGAATAATTTTATTTTGATAGGAAAATGGCTTTAACATCTTTTATGTGCACTTATTTTAATGTCTGGATCAAATGCTATTGCCACTACCTTAGATCCATTAAAGACCTTGAATTGTGCACGTTGCAGTATACAAAAACCCGAAAGAGAAAATTATAGCTAAACCACATATGTTATGTTATATTTACTTGTGATGCTTTGAATTCCTTACCTTCCTTAAATTCTTTCCTTACCTACTCCATGTTGGCCAATAAAAATTGTAGAACCGGGCCCAGTTGAATTTTAAATCAAATAACTCTACCCTATGGATACACTCTCTAGTCTGAATCATTCTTACTTTGCAAGGATTACTTTGCCCATTGAATGTGCTCATACTGATACAGACCCACTAAAATACACACTCATTACTTACCAGCCAGTGTAGTCTTTGACTGATCTTACAATCATTATCATTACCAGAACAGATATAGCTGTCGAATCAGTGATTCTCATACTAAACGAGCTTTCTTTCACCACAAATGTTTACATTTATTGTCATCATATCGTGAAGTACAGCAGTAAGTAACAGTGTAATATTCTGGTGCCGGAAAACGCCATAATAAAAACAGGGCTTTACTGAGTTTTCGGAAGAAGAATAACTAGTACAACCGAAGGTTCGAGAGAACCCGAGAAATTGTACTGAATTCTTTTTCTTCTTCGCGTATTAGGCGATTTGAGGTTTTACATGGGATTTTACTTATTTGAAGAACCGCTTTGCTTTTACTTGAAAAAGAAGAACGTAAATCTGGCCCTGGAGTTGCGAGAAAACCATTTAAAGCCTTTTTTGTCAACTTTTAAAGTATATTGGCCAATTTTCTAAGCCGACACTAAATGTGTCTCTTTTTTGCTGAATTTGACACTAGTCCCAGAAAATTTCGCAACCCTGGTTCTGGTCGGATGTATTTTGTCACCATCATCAAGGCATCCAGGAGCTTTTTCTATAATTCGGAGCAGAGGGCAAAGCCATTTGGCTGCCCATTTTGCCAGCCGAATGGCTGGCTAAAATCTAGTCTAAAAAAATGGTAAGCATGTAGCTCTTTTTACTTTCTATAAATGTATTGCTCCCAAACTGTTCTAATGGAAAACTACCCTAGTCTAACAAAGCTGCAGGCCTCTGGTGTCTATTGTTAGCCTATAGGCCAACATTAACAGAGTAGGCCTGCTTACTCGATCCCATTAACAACAAAGAGGGATAAAACAGAAAAAAGGTAAAATTCTAGTTAATTGACTTCTTGCTATCTCAGAAAGGGTTCAGGCTAGGAAGTTGAAACTTTCAGGGATGGGTCTAAAGACTAAAGTATGTCCCAGAAATTTATTGTAAAATACCCATGTCCCCTTCTTCTCCCTTTAGAGGGCCCTGAAATTTGCCTACATGACAGGGGCCGGACCGGCACCTCGTTGACACCCAGAGATACGTCGACGTCTGGCGCGAGCATCACGGTATGGGCAGCGTCAATCTGATCACTGTTCGCGGTTGCCCCTATCGGTGCAAGTGGTGCTCGCACGGTGTGTTCGGGTTCTCCTATCGACGGCGGGACCCGGGTGACTGCGCCGACGAGGTCGCGTTCATCAAGGAGACCTACCAGCCCGATCAGGTCTGGTATGCGGACGACGTCTTCACGATCAATCATCGCTGGCTGCACAGCTACGCGGCGGAGCTGAAGCGCCGCGATATCAAGCTCCCCTTCGAGACCATCTCGCGGGCCGACCGCATGATGAAGGAAGAGGTCCTGGAGACCTTGGCGGATATGGGCTGCTATCGGGTCTGGATCGGCTCGGAGAGCGGCAGTCAGAAGGTGCTCGATGCCATGCAGCGCGGGGTCAAGGTGGAGCAGGTCGAGTGGGCGACCAAGGCGGCCCAGCGCCATGGCATCGCCGTCGGCATGTTCTTGATGTGGGGCTATGACGGCGAGACCGAAGAAGATATGGAGGCGACCATCGAGCACGTAAAGAGGTGCAATCCCGATGTCTTCTTCACCACCGTGACCTATCCGATCAAGGCCACTGCCTACTACGACCAGGTGGCCGACCGGGTGGTCCACGATCGGGATTGGGCGCTCTCGACCGATCGGGATTTTAAGATCAAGGGACGTCATTCGCGCAACTACTATCGTCACGCCGACCACTGGCTGCGCAATGAAGTCGCCACATCCTCATTAAAGGATTTTACAGCTAGAAATGGGATGGCTTGGTCTGCCTGTAATGATTTGAGCAAAATATGGAATTCCACTAAGGTGTCTTTTGTCGCTCGGAAATGAGAGTTTCGTGTCTATATGCATATCTTTACTGTGAATGGGACACAATGTCTGTCGCAATCAATATAAATCTTGATAAAGCTGGTCACAGAGCTGAGATAAAATTTGTCACAGAAAAAATTAAGATGTGGTAACTCTTTGGGAGGCATGGCCCCCTTTCCCTCCTCTGTTTCCCCGTCCCTGTATTAGCATGATAGTAAACGATTTTAGGTCAGTATATTTTACATCTTGAGTACCTTAGGTAGACAATACACCATAATGTATTGAATACATCGAATACGTAGCTGAATTGGTATTTCGTATTTGCTATTTTCCATATTGTTAAACATGCACATTTTGTATTGGGAGTTTGTAAGGAAAATAAAATTTAGTATAATGGAAATAATGTGAAGGATTAGAGAGTACAGGAGAAAAGAAAATGCAATTCGCTTTATTTGCCTTATTAATTTAAGTTTACCACTGCAATTAATTTTACTGTCAATCATATGGTTCATTCTGAGAAGTTACTGCCATCTTACAGAACACGCACTTGTTTTCAACCACATATATAGACAATGCTTGACCTCATTACTGCCAAGCAATTGTAACATACTTTTCTAGTCAGGGGGCTTTTGTATTATACTATACACATTAAAAAACCTTTTTCTTAAAGTCATCTCTCCGCTGCTTTTCAGATACTTTATTTCTTTCAATGCTGAAACAGTGAAAAAGTATTACCTTAATACAGAAAATTAACGTTGAACATTTATTAGCGTTTTTGGAATTAAAAAACATTAATTAAATAGACGATAATTAGATGCTGACGTTAATTCCTTCTGTTATAAGTGTATTTTGTTATTTTGCTTTGCCTATATCTTTGCTTTTATTGGCAAATATTTATCGGTGCCACTATTAAGTTTACTTTAGACGTGTATCAAGTAAGAAAATATGACAGCAATGTATGACCGCAAGTAGCAAAAGCAGGGAAGAACTCTTTGTTAATATTGTGGGCAAAGTAGCCAATAACTCCCTCCGTGATTGCCGCAAATGGTAAACGAGCTTACAAGTACGTTGCTTTGCTTTAACAAACATATCGGTAACATTTGCATAGACATTTTTAAAGTTAACAGCTCCTAAAGAGGATACGACAAACAATACCAAAAATATAATGTAACTTAAGTTAGAGTACATATGTTCGAAATTAAATTTGTTAGACAGAAGCAAGACTTATATGTCATGAAGACAAATACCCGCTCTTTTGCCTTTGGTGCTACGCTTTTGTATTTGAAAGTGGTGCCTTAAACGAGCAAATCTTTTTTAAGTAGTTAACAGGTTACGTACCCCTGAAATAGTCCTCTGACAACCTTTTATAGATTAAGAGATCCAGGCTTTTGGTAATTGACCTTGATATCAATACAGGTATTCTGGTGTACGCAAAACTTCGAAGTAGTTGGCTAAGGATCTTTCATTACATTTCTTATATAATTTACTTTTCAGAAATAAAAGAGTCACCATTGTCCTAGGGGTTGGTACTGAGGCAGATGTTAGCCAAGTATCTGAACGCACACGGGTGGCATCAGTCTCTTATCACGCTCCAGTACCGTATGCAATCATGCTTATGTAGCCAAATATAATTCCTCCAATTTGCATACTTCCTAATGTCAAGATTGACAGTGATACTGAGACATTTGAAAAGTGTTGATAACATGACCAAGAAAAGCAACAGCCTACCTTGCGTCACCGTTGGCTTGATAAAATACCTATCCAGCAAAATGACTTATACAAGTCCAAT
This sequence comes from Alatinidae sp. Z8VKAUB7J3, assembly GCA_010016025.2. Classification (NCBI taxonomy): domain Eukaryota; kingdom Metazoa; phylum Cnidaria; class Cubozoa; order Carybdeida; family Alatinidae; species Alatinidae sp. Z8VKAUB7J3. The sequence goes on from JAAAKM020073195.1 coordinate 206,357,178, forward strand.
TCAGAAAAAAAATAAAGAAGAAGGCCGTGCCAAACATACACCAAACAGAATGGACAATTATCGGCATTCGTTGCAATCTTTCCAGCGCTTCTTCTGCGTTCCTCGATCACTCCTTCCTCTCACCTGTGCGTCCAATGCCTTTCTGACGAAACTATGGCTCTTGTTCATGTGGCCATACCACCGGAGTTTTACCTTTTTTCTCTGATCCTGGGAACGGGCAATCTTCTTTCATTCTCAAGGGCGTCGCCAGAAACATTTACTGGGAGGCACAGAAGGGCATGATCAAAGGGCGCGACTTAAACACAGATTCGATAGAAGTAAGGGGGTTAGGACTGTGTAAGATTCACAGAAGCTGGTGATTCAGAGATTGTTTAAGGTGCATTCTGCGCATTCTCTATAGTTTGTAAGAACATTCTTTTGTAAAGGAAAAAGTCAGGGAATAACTAATCTTCAGAATTTGTCAGGGACTATTAAAAGAATGAAATAATAAGACACTAACTGAAGAAACATATTCCTTTTTCTTCGGATGCCATCAGCTGAATATTAGATATAACCTATTCCTGGACAACAAAGAATCAGTATACAGTATCTGTTATATACAAGATTCATTCAGATGGTCGAGACATTCACGAGACATATGATTGTAGCTTGAGAACAGCCATCATTCATTTACAACATGAACTCAAAATATTTAAATAAATGCTCAAGGGCTTTTGGAATGGCCTTTGTCACGTGGTCAGGGTTCACAGGGAACAGAAAGAGAAACTTCGTGCGCAAAAGAAAGAATGGGAATTGTCTGGTACTAAGTTAGGTGATATTATGGGTATTGCGAGGAAAACGGACGATGAGGTACGTCAGTGGCTGTGAATTCCAAACTGTATAAAGTTTGATGTACACGTCAAGGTAGAGTAGCATTGTTATATATGGCGTCGTTTAGTAGCAACTAGTAATGATAAGTTGTAATAATTACCGCTCCAAATATTACTAGGTGTAAGTGAGAAGTGTAACAATTTCTGCTACGGATTCGATAGTAATGGAAGTTGGTGACATCGTTAAAGGCAGCATGTTATTTGTCACGCTCGAGTGTCAAGGAAGAAGTGACAACTATTAGAAACAGCAATGTTTTGCAACAGATAATTATAATTGTGGCAATAGATAGTTGCAATGTTTCCAATAGGTAGTGGTAATGTGTGTCAACAGGCAGTTGCAACGTTTTGCAACAGGTCGTGGAAATGTGTTTACTGTATATTCTCAATACAATATATTCTCAAATATTAGTGTCAACACGTAGCGCTGACAATTTAGTTTGAATGGTACATCATGCAAGCGATAGACTGCAAACGTTTAATCAATGGTTGCCATGTTTTTGTGTACTGCTGTTCTTTGCAACTATAATGTAGCCATTTGCATAGCCTCTCGCTTTTTACGACTGATGGTGAGTTGCTTTTTTAAGACTCTTTGCATGGTCCGTTTTGTGTGCTTTGAAGTTTACTTTCATTTCCGTTACAAGAAAGAAGCTACAAGCTGAGAATTCCAAACCTGATGATAAGCTTTATTCCTCGTTTACTGAGTTCAATAGCTGCTTATGAATTTCAAGACTGTTCTATCCTTTGATTTCATTGCCTTAAAAGCTTTGAAAACTCTTGATTTACCATTCCAGCATCTGAACACTACCTTCTTAGATCTAGTAGGTGTGAAGCTCTCCCTATGACCTACATTCGATATGATTGGTGATATCAATAAAGCAGGTATTTTGAAATTGAACTATAAGAAAATAGACTTTGGAGGAGGTGAGAATATGAAAAACGCCTCTGATGCTTACAACAAAATGATTATTTAATCAACTTATTGTAGTTTCTTAATAAGTTTCTTAAAAATTCAATTATGTAGAATATTGGGAAAAGCTAGGGAGTCAATTTAACAAAAAGTACAAGCCTTAAAAATATTTAGTACGAGAAAAACTAACAATATTTTGGTCTGTGTGGCAAAAGGTACATTTTGTTAAAAAACTGTGGAAAGCTTATCTTTGTAGTGTTTAATCATAATAAGCATCAAAGTGACATAAATGCAACATCAATTTTACCAACAGGCGAGGACAACATTTTTAAAGATACAGAGGGGAAACTTCAATTTCACTATTATTGATGGAAAAATGGATTTGCTTGTGATTTCAGTAACGAAAACTGCACCTTAATGGTCATGTTACCAACATTTAATATATAATGCTCATTAAATTGAAATATTTTACTGTTTTATGTTCTGGGTCATACAAATGTAGTTTGTGTTGCAGTTTGTATTACGCACTGGAAGTGCCATTCAAAAAATTAAACTTTATGAGATCTTGTTTACAACTCTATGATTTGCAGAAAGGTATTTTATAGATAAAACCGCTGCATATTCCAAAGACTAACGAGTTTAAATACGCTTTTTGAAAAAGCGACGTCATTTTGAACAAACCTTAGAGAATAATTCGTGTGAGCACAGATTGTCTTTTCATTGTGCCTTTTCAGTTAATCTATGAGCTCTAGTGAACGCTGATTGGTCCAAAGACACCAAACGATTCAGGTACTTCAAGCTTTGATTGGTTCATTTAACAACACAGCTGGATATAAGGTTTCGTTCGTACCATTTCGATTATTTCTGACGATTTTTGTCCCGGGGGAGTGTTAGGCCCTGTTTACATGGGCTCGAGACGAAATCTTGGCTCGAGACGAGTTTCAGCTCGAGCTGGAATTGGTGTGTATTTACATGAGTCCTTTTCATCTCGAGCTGAGAGGTGGAAATCCCAGCTCGAGATGAAATTTGAGGCAAACAATGGGTTTTTCCTTTGGTCAAATTGATGATTGCATCACTCTCATCCAATCACACCTCCATAAATAGTGTTCTTTTGTTTTGCCACGCGGTTTTCATCTCGAGGGGGAATCATTTTGCTTTTAGATGACAATCCCAGCTCGAGATGAAATCTCATCCTTTTTTTCATCTCGTTTTGACTTCGTCTCGAGCTGACTTGCCGTTTATGTAAACGAAAATCTGTTGACACATAGAAATAAACGGCGGTCCGAGATGAAATTTCACCTCGAGCCGAGATTTCGTCTCGAGCTCATGTAAACAGGGTCTTAGAGAAAAAAATTCTTTCAAGAATAAAATGGTTTCGCTGTTGTGTGCAGTGCTTGTGCTTAGAACCGTGGACAAGCTTATGATTATATAATGCAATACCATACTGCAATATGATCATATAGGTGTATCGTTACAACCATTCTGCTTACTTAAGTTTAAGTTAGGTTTATTTTGCTGTACTTTGCATTGAGCTTTGGTTTTCCTTTCACTTTTGACTTGTTTTTTTAACTTTGATTTCTACTTTAAAGTTTAAATCAGATGGGTTTCTAATTACATAAAGTTTAATTTAGGCAAGGATCTGTTAGGTAGATAGGTAAACAGTATATCCATATACCACAAATTTAGGTCACTTGACATAGATTTACCTGAATCAAGGTACGTTGTCAATTTATTTAATTTATTGTTTATAATTCTTTTTTTGCTTTAGCTCCTACGTTTGCTTTTATGTTTATTTGCGTTCAGCTCTGGTTTTGCTTTCACTTTTGACTTCTTTTTTAACTTCAATTTCTACTTTAAGCTTAAATCAGATGGGTTCTGTTTACTTCAACTTTATGTTACTTGATATAGATTTAGCTGAACGAAGATACATTGTCAATTTATTCAATTTATTGTTTACAGTGCTGTGAACAGCAGTTAGTAGTGAATTAAATTCGTTTTTGTGTAATTGTTTTCTTTTTGTTAAATTAAATTCGTTTTTGTGTAATTGTTTTCTTTTTGTCAAATCAGGAACCTTCTGCGGGAACGAGAAGCCAAATGATATCAGGACCACTGGAAGGAAGGCGTTATTGCGTTTCTTTTCGGATTTCTCTTCTGAAGCCAAGGGTTTTAATTTGATATACGAATCAGCAAAAGAAGAACGTAAGTATGAGATTCATGTCAATTGTTAGAAATAATCATCATCATCATCATCATCATCATCATCATCATCATCATCATCATCATCATCATCATCATGATCATCATCATTATCATCATCATCATATGCTTGGGTTGCTTTATTAAGTAGTTACAGCCCCCTTTGACTCGCCCAAGGGCTCTTTGCCAGTCGAATCATCCGGTGGGAAGATGTTTTAAGATGTACAAAGTGCATGCCGTTACTATATAAATTATGGCTTGTTTCTAAGTAAGTATACTATACTGATGTTGACTTAATCGTAAAAAGATTTATCCAATACATTATTTGTAGTGAAAGTCACAAAGAAAAGTGTCACAAGGTAGCCGGTTCCTTTCTCACTGGTTCTGAGTGATATAAATGTTATTACAGTGTTGTGCCATTCCTATGGTATCGTACAACTTTTAACTCACACAGTAAACCATTTCATGGAAAGCACGAATGAGCAGATAGTAGTAATCTGATCTTAAAGTCTCCCTCAATTAGTATTTGGTGTTTGTTCTGTTGGTCATCTCTTCTGAATGACGCGGATCTTATTAAACGTTCGCGTAGTTGAAATTGATTGTAGGGTTGTGGACCAGACGTTTTGTCCCTTTTGATCTGCTAGAGTAACGCAAACGTTAATTTCAACAGTTATATATCTTGTGTCCAATTTGCCCTACGTTGGTGCTCGCATTCACCCTGGTCACCAGACAACTGTTTTAAACTACCTCATAATAGCAAGGTGATCAAAGAACTGTCTTTGCGTTCTTACGACATTTTGTTTTATATGACGTCATGATCCCTGAGCTGAGTTATGAGGTTGTTACGTCTCGGAATCCTCCGCTTCCCACAACCGTTTCTACTAATGATAAAAACTCCTCGCTTTTTAAATAGATGGCCTACTTCAATATAAAGAGGTATCTTTAGGACCATACTGCTTCCCAATAAATTGCCCGCCCAACAGGTAAAACGTGGCCACGTTTGCCCCCCCCCCTCCCCCGAAAAATCCTTACAGACATTTAAAAATGGATCACTTTTGTATTTCAATTCACTAGACGAGAAGACGAGAAGTCTGAGCCTTTTAGGTACTATAAAAATTCAAATTTTTTTCCAGCCAACAAAACCACGGTGGATTTGCTTGGAAGGAAGGATGGGAGGGAAAGGGTTTCGTTTGGAATTTGCCCCCCTATCAAAATTTGACTGGCTACGTGGCTGCACTGAATACTGAGTTTTGGGAATATACTCTTCCAGAATGTAGGTTTTCAAAATACTGACTTATCGTATCGACAAAACAAACGAGATGGGAGAAATGTGCAAATGAAAGGTTTAGAGCTTCGGAGTACTGTCCGTTGGTGTTTATATTTGGTCAGATCCAACACACGATGTGCCTGAATCTCTAATTGTTTCCAAATTCCTTTCAAAAGTTCGCAAGGTGTTGAACTTCTTCCTTTAATCCCTATTTCTTGCATCTTGGCTCTTAAACCTAACTATTTATTCTATATTTTTGAGTTTACAACAAATCAGTCGTGTAAATCAATCAAACGTTTTTTAGTTGTTCTTTTCAAATTCGACGTCAGATTGAAATACTTGGCCCAGAATCGCTCATGTGCTGCAAACAATAGAAAAATATTGAGGGCTCGTCCATAAATATCTATGTGTTTTAGACTTCGTCAATATATTGTGCAATATTTCAATCATTGCTCACAGACAGTCAATATATATTGGCAATATTACTGTCAATATTATTGAGGGCCTATGCGCCTCTTCACAAAGTTAGGGGAATACCACCAAATCATCAGTAATATGTTCTGATTGTCGACGTACTACGATTACTGGCAATGCATTATCATTTAAATCAATTGTTTATATTCCATTTACTACCGTAGGTAATTTTGCAGACGGGAAGATACGGACGAACAGAATTTGTGAATAATGTGGTATCGGGCAAGTTCTCATTTTTTGAGAGTAATAGACAGATGTTTTGTTAGTGGTACAAAACAAGAATATTGCACGAAATAACGTAAACATATTGTACTGAAAAGCTTTTTTTCGTCTGACACTCCTCAGAGTACTAACGTCAGAATGACCAAAATGGATTGTGTGAAAGAGTATACCCAACTGTATTTTGTTCTGGAGTTAGTCCACATAAAAGCAAGAAAACCTTTGCTATGCAGACAAAAAGAATTCGCTTTCTAGCTAGGCCTATTCAATTCAAAAACACAACCCGTTCAGGCAGTCCAATTTCTGATTGGCTCCTTCAAAATACAGTTGGGTATACTCTTTCACACATTCCCTTTCGGCCATTTTGACGTTAGTACTCTGAGGAGTGTCAGACGAATAAAGATTTTCAGTACAGTATGTTTACGCTATATCGTGTAGTAGACAGATATTGTAAATTTTTAACAACCGATAAGTTACCGTCACTAACCCGCCAACCAAGATCGAAAATTGCACAACAAAAGCTGATAAAAGTTTATTTTACTTTTGTTGTGAAACATTGCTTCTCCGCTTGCAAGTGGACGTTGTCCCCGATTAACAATTCAAATTTGAGTAGCCACACCTAACTTATAGGACGGGAAAGGGTTGAAGCACGACACGTTATTCATTGATATGCCTTTAATGTGTCCCATTCCTTTTATAGCTCTTGCCAATCTGAAGATGATACCCTTGATAAAATTCACTTTACCATTACATTCAGCTAAACATCTGATCATGCTAGGAAGCAGAGTAGTAGACAGCACTAGAGTAACAGAGACACTTCCTGTAGGAGGGGCGCCGCCGTACCAGTGCTATCAGTCGAGGATAAGGCGCCAAAACTGGCAGGTATGGTATTCTCCTGACGATGTCAATGCTCTGGATCCGACAGTGGAGCTGCTGCTTACAAAGCACGTAAGCATTGAGTACCTCTTCATGCTAAGGCATGGATGCCTGATTTAATTTTCACTCCTTTGCAACTTTTATTTTATCATTCTACAGCCTTTACGCTCAATTATTACTTACTTTTGTCCTTTTCACTCGAACGTATCTTTAATTTTTATTACTTTGTTTCACTGGACCACACCTAATAAACCCTAATAAGGATCTTCAACGTATAAAAACCGTTTGAAAAAACGTCCGCAATTGATTGACCCGGCGGAAGTTGTAGTTGGTAATTAATAGCAATGCCAAGAAAAGCATACGTGTAAGTAGCATATCAAAAAATATTACATATGAAACAAGAGAGAGCAATTTATCCAAGCACTTGATGGATTCATCTTATCATCTTTAAAGCGTAACAAAGGTAAACTAACCCATATAAAGACTAAGTACACGAAATAAACGAGCTAATTGCATAGAAAAAGAATAATTGCATAGAAAAAGAAATTAATGGGCCTAAACGGAGAAATTGAAAATACTCTAAAAACATCTCTCGTTGTCAGTGAATCTTTCCGCCGATTCTCTTCAGACTTAATACATCGGTACAGAATACATTGTTTACAGCTATGGTTGGACGTGGCGGCTTTTCCTCCTCGCCATGTTCAACCCGAAGGGCATTGGCAACCGCATCGAGCAGCGTGGCGCGATCGCGTGAAACACCGATGTAACGGGTGTCGACGCCCTTGTGCTCCAATTGCATGCGAAGGCGCTCGATGATCAGCGATCCGGACGTATCAAGTTGCCGCACCTGCGTCAGGTCGATGGCTGCCGTCTTTCCGCTGAAACTCTTGGCAAACTGGCGGACCTGCGGATCGACTTCGGCAACACAATGCAGCTGCCAGTCGCCGGCGAGCGCGATACAGGGCTGTCCGTCGACCTCGGTGGCTTCTATGCGCGGCGGGATACGCTCCCGCTGCGGTTGGTAGTTCTGGTCACTGAGGTCCGATGGCACCGACTCATGTGTGGACGACATCGACATGTGGAAAAAATACTCAGATAGCCCGCACCTGTCATCGACAAACCCCAGCCATTCCATCGGAAGGTTGATGCCTGCGGCTTTCCGGCAACGGTTTCCTGATTATCCTTTTCCGCCTTTGCGTTAAGTGTCAGGCCGCCTCTGCCGGCGGTGTCTGAGGATTTTGCCCGGTCAGCGCCGGACGCCGGCTTGCGTTTCCGCGTTTGGCTTCCGGGCGGATCCACTGCAAAAGGTGCATCTCACCATTGAAGTCTTCAGCTATCGCGGTGCAGCTTTCGACCCAGTCTCCTGAGTTGATATAGCGGATCCCTTCCATGTCTTCGATGGTCGCGTGGTGGATATGCCCGCAAATGACCCCATCAACGTTTTGGCGGCGCGCCTCTTCGGCGACCACCCGTTGAAACTCGCCGATGAAATTGACGGCCTGCTTAGAGGAGCTGTTCCTCTTAGTTTGTAACGTGATTCTCTAAATTTTATGTTACACATACTTATTTAGTCGACGAATGTTTAATATAGATCATTTTGCGCTTCATCTTCGCACTAGAAGGGATAATCAAATAGATTAAGATATCCTGTAAAGGATTCTGTCATGATTTACGATATCTTGTCTCGTAACGGTTATGGCAGCACATTTATTCCACCTTGCCTTCTCACCTAAATATCTTTTATATTCTATTTAATCCTCTCTCCTACATAATGAACAGTTAGGTAGTAACCAATAACCTTCAAAGTTTAGGTAATGCTATTAACAAAGGTATCAAAATAATGAGAACATTCACTACTTTGTTAGTCATCAGAAATTTTGTTAGTTTAAAACGTTTCAATAACCCTTAGAACTTCAAGAACTATGATGAATATCGCAGATTATCTGGTGTGCATTGCTAGATGAAGGTAGATCCACTGTACTAGGTATGTTCACAAACAAACAAACGAATGAACCTGCTGCATCAGAAAATTAATGGTTTTGCCCCTTCCATGGATTAAACAAAGTGCAAATGCCCAAAAAACCAATAAAACTCATAATTTCGTATCCTCTTAACCCTTCTCACCCACTCCCTGCACTTACGCAATAGACGCCCTCTCGCCATACACCAAATTGTTTACACGGCTGCGGATCCAAACTGGTACGGATCCAAACTGGTACGAGTTTGGATCCACCAGGTCCATTGTAAATGCACGGCCGATCCGCATTAGTCAGTCCCAGCACGGATCCATTTGGATCCGTACCCATGTAAACTGGATCTGAATATATGTCACCGCCATAACTCGAATGAGCATAGTAGAGTGGAGTTTACTAGAAGGTCTTTTAATCCATCCTCCAAACAAAATCAGTTTCACTGAATCAGGATAGCGAGACAACATGACTAACTCTTGTTCAACAGATTCACCCCTAGCTATCAGCCCTAATGTTCATCACGAGGAGATGATGCAACAAGAAATCTGACAAGAGCAAGCGTAACTTTTTATTGGTGTATACGTTATGATATCACTGGCATCAATACCATGTGAGAGAGTTAGACAACACAATAAGAAGGGATTTGCAGTATGTTAAGTTTCGTCATGTTTGTTTAAAATGATACAATGAGCCTTTGGCTCACTAAGTTATTCCTAATCAAACTTGACCACGTGCTTGTATTCAAACATGCATATCTAACATAGATAGTGGAGTTACTCTTGGGTGCCTAATTGACGTCCCCCCACCCGCTAATTAATTTTTCAAAATTTTACACCTAGGACATTCTTATTCCAGCCCCCGCCTATTGATTTTTACGTAATCTCCCACCCAAGACATTTTTTTAGGAGGTACTTTGGCGGGCAAGTAGAAAATGTCTTTATTAAAATATGAAAATCGCACATTAACGATGACGGTGGCCTTTTACGAGGGTCGAAGAAGTGTGAAGGCGAGCATTGCACATGTTAGCAATAATACTGTCATAGAACAGGAGGACGAGGGAAACATTTTTAAAATCTTGGAAGGTATGTAGAAGACTGCCATGACTTCGAACCACTGGCTATTGTTTGTCTTGTATTATCCTACGTTTAGGGAGTTGCTGTTGATTCTGAACATTGATTTCTTGACTTCCTTTTTGGTCATTTTCCACACACCCCCATGTTCGTGGGGGCTTAAAGATGCCCTGACGGGGAAGCAAACCGTGACTCTAGGAAATAGAGGATTGGTCAACTATTTTCATAACCTTGAAAATATGAATTGTTAGTACTTTAAACCTTGAAGTGCCGTTACGGAGCCAAATCGGAATTTGGCTTTCTTTGTAAAGGAGACGTACTGACCACAATTATTATGAATGCTGTTGCCTGCAGAATTTCTTGTCGTATGACCGGGCTCCTTATGTAATCATCATGACGTATTTGGCCCCATGACACTATTAGAAGAATCAAAGATGCTGATACTTTTGAAACCTTGTGTTAAACTTCACAAAATCCTGCAGTAGTAATCATGTGCTTAGAAACGTAATTCAAAGTAGGAAATCTTAAGTTCGAATTCTGGTTCGATTATTCGAATAAGCATGAACGGCACAATATGTTTTAATTCCACGTATCGTCAACGTTTGAAAAGAAAACATTTCCTGTAACATTTTGCAGATTTCTGCAAAGCAGCCAATGTTGTATGGGGGGTACGGAGCGATTCAGCCACAGCCTTGAAACCTCCGGTTTTTTATATCAAACTTAATTTTTTAAAATATTTATTTATTTGGCTTATTGCATCGGAGTGCATTTTTATCTCTTTAAATGTTTATGTAGTCATTAATTATGCATTTATCCGATGTTATTCAATTACATATATTATTTCTGTCCGATTTATGTGTGTCTTGTGTTGACCTCATTTGGTTATAAGACCCAGTGTCTTCCGTAAGAATGAGATCTACTGATTTTATATTTAACATCTTGGACTGGTCGTCCACCTACCGTATTCGGAGACTTTCTTTGCTATTTCTTGTATAATTCTTTCCTACTTGATCTTTTATACCTTCTTACACAATGGCTCTTCTATGGCTTCAAAATGTTCAAAAGGGAAACATACATTTCAAAAGAGCATCTTACTTTGACCCTACTATGACTCGAACCTTTAAACTCCTGATCCGTAGTCAGACGCCTTATCCATTGGGCCATAGGGTCATGGAAGTAAATAGTTGCTTGAGAATTGCATATCTTATTTAGACTTAAATTCTTTCCTCCTTGATCTTTTATACCTTCTAACGCAATGGCTGTCCTTTGGCTTCAAAAATGATTAAAAGGGAAACCTACATTTCAAATGAGCATCTAACTTGGACCCTACTAGGACTCGAATCTAGGATCTCCTGATCCGGAATCAGGCGCCTTATCCATTGGGCCATAGTGTCATGGAAGTAAATGGGTTTTTAAGAAGTGCAGATCTTATTTAGACTTAAATTCTTTCCTACTTGATCTTTTAAACTTTCAAACGCGATGGCTGTCCTTTGGCTTCAAAAATGTTCCAAAGGGAAACGTACATTTCAAAAGAGCATCTAACGTCTTCCCTACTAGGACTCGAATCTAGAGTCTTCTGATCCGTAGTCAGGCGCCTTATCCATTGGGCCATAGGGTCTTGGAAGTTAAAGGTTGGTTAAGAAGTGCTATTCTTGTTGGGTGTTAAATTCTTTCCTACTTGATCTTTTAAACCTTCAAACGCGATGGCTGTCCTATGGCTTCAAAAATGGTCCAAAGGGAAACGTACATTTCAAAAGAGCATCTAACGTCGACCCTACTAGGATTCGAATCTAAAATTTCCTGACCCGTAGTCAGGCGCCTTATCCATTGGGCCATTATTTACTGTTTTCTCTAACTTAATCGTGAAGACCACCTGTTCATGACGTACAGTCATCCTTTTTGCCGTACAGTCAAGCTTTTTAGATTTTAGTGAGCAGTTCATGTTCGTATGAGATTTTTCTTTATCTGTGATTTTGGTTGGTCTTATCCTTGTATTACAATTTACAGGACAAGGCACGCATCCATACGGTGTTTTGCGTACGAATTGTCAAACAGTCACGTATAAGGTGTCAAAGGGTCAGGTATATATTGGACTCCTTTCTTAACACCAAACCGAAACTGTACAAAGAAAATTTTCTGATTTGAGCAATAACAAAATATTGAGTTTTAAGAGTCCATGGCAACTTTAGAAGTTTCAACAATTGAGTGTCAACTTGGCAGGCAAAATTATTGAAAACAATGCTAAGTTTCTGGTGATGTTCAATAAGAAATGTTACTTCCTAAATTATGAATATGTATTATAATTGATGTATAATTCATTTATTGACGTGTTTTAATCAAAGGTAGTTGAAAAATGTAGCATATTTACTCGTATATGGATGTGTGTAATAATTGTGCATACCCCAGCTCGCATAGTACGGTTTTCGTTGGGACATTGGGACATATGTCACCAATGACTGAGTACTTATCATAAACAAAGAAACAAAGGTCTATTTTAGCGGTATAGTAAGTGTAAGGTGTTCTATGACACTTGTTTTACGCAATTCAAGACCACTTGACGCACTGCAATATTTTTATACTTGTATTGTGTGCATTTGGGGGAATCTAATGCATAACACTGTTGTTTAATCGGCAGATTTGGATACTCAAATACGCTTCAAACTTGCTGAGATTGAAAAGACACAACCTTTTACTGTCGATCCTTTCAATCTCAAACTTTGACATCTTAAATACTAATTGTTAAATTTTAGGGTGAGTACAATAAGTTTGAAATATAATGACATTGGAATCTGAAAGAGAAAGACATAAGTACGGGGGTCTTTGCCTTCCTTCATAAACTTTCTATACGCGCCATTTTGACTATGTGTTCATTACTTTTTTTAACCCTTTAACTACCACAAGGAATTGGTCAGGTCAATACTTCTAAAAATTTAGCATGCTATAATTTTGAAGTAAAAACTGACTTTGCCGTTGACCCCAAGTCTCTAGGACACACCGCTGTTGAGATATATTTTGGGTCACCTGTGACCCTCTGGTAGGTAAGGGTAAAAAAGTGAACTTCAACATCATGAATCGGATGAAGCTCTTTTGCGTTTCTTCAATAAAAAATGTGTCTTATTCAAGCTTTCCAATTAGTTTTTTTCATTTGCTTTATAATTTGGATCATTAAGGACCCTCTGGGGGCATTGGCATTGGCCCCTGGATATTGCATGTTTTTAGTAAAAACATTCACACAATTCGGTAAAATAAGTTCGTAAATTACGCAAGTAATTCCTTCAGCACAGAATAAAAAAACTATATTCAAGCCATCTCAAATCGTTGACAAAAGTGTATATGAACAAAATAGTGCAGCATCACTGCAAAAGTGAGGGTCGAAACTAAGCAATACAATAGACACGATACCCAGGAAAATGGTATTGGTCAACAATTTTTATGTTGTTGCAGGATAAAATTTGTTGATATGGTACACTCTTCATGTAATTTCATTGCATTGAAGTTCATTGGGAAACTTCTGTACCCATTCGGATAAATGCAGGATTTGATTTGAATACATGATAAATAAAACCGTCCCTCGTGACAGACATTTGTGTAACAAACAGACTGTAAGCATAATTTTCTGTCTCTGAGCTTGAGTGCTGTTACCTGACTATGTTTACACCCTACTAGTACACAAAGGAGGTGTTCTACAATTAATAAGCGGGGGTTCTAATAAGCTCGGGGGTGTTAGAAAAATTCCAAAAATTGATAAACATTCCCTCCCGTCTATTAGAGATCAAAGAGTAGTCTTATTATAGGAATGGAACTACTAATTTGATGTGCGTGCGTTTTGCATTGGCTCTATGAATTTACCACAATCACTAGTAATTTTTAATTTGCATCAGTTTGTACAATATAGGTAATAATACCAAGTTGAATCCAGTTGTGGTAGGCCTATAACAACTACAATGCAACTGATATTATTTAGTTGGAGTCCATGTGGCTACCAAACAATACTAAATCAATGTAACGTTGAGATATGTACCATTTGTGGAAGTAGATCTGTAACTTACTAAATTTTCATACAAGCATAAAAAATGTTAAAGCTGGTTGGCCTATAACAGAATATCACAAACAGCAATAGTGCTCAGATTGAAAAAAAAACTTCAGCAGTAGACGGAGAAGTAGCCCGCTCCCATCCGAAGCCAGTACTGTCTTCGCAGACTTCTGACGTATGTGCCTCGTAGTTAGTCCACCCTGCCCTCCGGCTTATTTTTTCCAGTTTATTTACTGATAACAGATTTCAAGATTTTAATAACCATTATGCTTCAAACGTAAAAGCAGCAAACTCCCGGAGCCAATAATGAAGTTTAGGACAATGCAAACATTGTTCCCAGGTCTCCTCCGTATACCGTATTTCCTCTAATTATAGATCCCCTCTAATTATAGACCCCCTCCAATAATAGATCCCTTTTTCGCGTCATGTCAAGTAATTATATACCCCTTCTAATTATATTCCCCCTCCAATAATAGACCCCTTTTTTCGCATCATGTCAAGTAATTATATACTCCTTCTAATTATATTTTTGGTGCCTTCTATTAATTACAGACCCCTTCAAAATCTTGAGAAAACGGCAAATTAGGATTTTCATTGTTGAGTCATGCAAGTTCTGTGCACTCACTTTACCCGTTGACGGCTCTGATGATGACAAAATAAATTGTGTTGAAGTAGATAACCCAGAATAAATCTGACTCCCGCCTAAAAAATGATTGTGCAAGTACAATGTTTCCCCGGTTTATGTGAAAGGAGGCCAGATCTTGATGAAGAAGACTTAATGGGAAGATATCCTTCTGGCTAACATTCTCGTGATAGTCAAATATACCGCAATATACTTATTTATTTTGAGTAAAACAACAACTGTTTTTGTTGCAAAAAAAACAACCATAGAGGAACAAGTAACGCAACGCAAGCCACAAAATGTAGTCCACGAGAAAAAACCTGATATGTAGTTCTGTGAAACATCGTATGATAAATTTACCATTCCTGGAAGAGTTTCCTACATCTCCCTAAATATGACTACCGAAATATTAAAAAATATAAGTATTGTGGTAATCATTAAATGCTATTTATATTCTGTTAACAGTTTAAAAAATTAACCAGGCCATTAAATAAAGTATAATGTTCCAGCTATTTGCTGAAATTCTTAAGAAGTAACTTAACTAATATCTATTTGTCATTTTCATTTACAATGCTACAAAAATGAAATTGTGTTGCTTCATTTACATTTTCAAAAAATGAAATTGTGTTTCATTTACAATGCCACAAAAAATGAAATTGTGTTGCTTCATTGCCCATGAGAAAACCTAATGAATATCTTGACTTCAAATTGTAATTCACAAGATTATTTATAGTAGATCTATTCAAGTATGTTGCAATGTAGATACTATTGCCACTTCTATACAAGTCTATCCCAAGTTTTCAATTTAACTCAACCATCTGCACAGACTTGCCATGATAAAGACTAAGACTAAATACTAATTTATTTTGATTAAATAATATGGTTATTCACTGCTTGTTCAAGCTTGTTTTTATTGGATACCTTTTTTTAGGGATGATGTCCCTGCTGGTTCTGGGCCTATGGATTTGAATTCATCCCTTCAAGAGGTCCTTAAACACGCTCTTATCAATGATGGCCTCGCAAGGGGCTTAAACAAGGCTGCTTACACTGTGGATAGGTAAGCTTTTTTTGTGTTTTTGTAAGACAGTGGTTCAACCTCTATTACTTATGAATAACATATCAATATGGAAAATACTTTTATTAGACAGTGAACTGCAACAAAATAATCTCTACTTATTTTGATCACATATAAAGTGGCTGTCACAGGCAAATAAACTGAGTATATCTGCTGGTGATAATTCTCCTGTGTAGTGTGGCAAGTGTGGTCTTAAAAAAAACTACCTCCATTACAAGAGAGAAAAAAATCCTGAACACTTCTGTGTATGGGGGGATTCTTACTAAAGGATAAGGGAAAGTCACCTTCCACTAAAAAAAAGGGTATGGCTTCCTCATAATGATGAAAGTTGCACAGCCTATTGAAAGTTGCAAAGCCCATTGAAAGTTGCAAGTCCCATCGAAAGTTGCAAAGCCCATTGAAAGTTGCAAAGCCCATTGAAAGTTGCAGAGCCCAATGAAAGTTACAAAGCCCACTGAAAGTTGCAAAGCCCATTGAAAGTTACAAAGCCCATTGAAAGTTGCAAAGCCCATCGAAAGTTACAAAGCCCATTGAAAGTTGCAAAGCCCATTGGAAGTTGCAAAACCCGCTGAAAGTTGAAAAACCCATGGGAAGTTGCAAGGCCCATTGAAAGTTGCAAAGCCCATTGAAAGTTACAAAGCATTATCGACAGGAGAGAATTTAAAATTTTAACTCTTCAAAAGATACAAGAGAAATAAATCATATGTGACCACAAAGACTAAACTAAGACAACAATCGTGCGGCATGTCCTCTACCGAATGAGCTAGTGAACAACGACGACAAAAAACTTAATGTCAGGTTTGAAATGCATTTGGAAACACATAGGTTTGAAGATTGGAACACCTGTGTAACTGAAATTTACTGGGACTCATTGACGAAGAAGAACAGTAAGGTTGATGGACGGCCACACCATGGCAGTCATATTCTTCTAAGGCGGAAATATTAAGATTCATAAAGATAATGTGCCCTTGCAATTATGTTTTCTAAATTGTTATTTTAACTTTTGGGCATTCTGGCCATGGGCAGTCAGTATCTATTGCAAAAAGAAAAGAAAACACAAAGAGTTTAGGAGCCCTCTCACGGCATTAGGTGCATGGGCGACTCAAGGAGGAAATTTCGGAAACGTCTGAATACTCTTGCCTTAACATAATTATTACACATACCCATGATCCCATCTCGTAAAAATACTTTTTGCTAATTGAGAAAAGACCACCAGCCATGGTGGGTGATCTGAAAATAAGGCAAATAATTATGAATGAGATGCAGGTAGATCCTTGTCTATAAAGCTCGGTCATTTTAGGCAAAATTAGTGAGCGATTTTCCCTGAGGACAAATTTCCTTTCTACGCTCTCTCTACCATTCCTAATTATGAGCAATTTGGAAAATTTATCAACTTGGCGCCACAGCTATCACAGGATGCATTTCACCAAGTCAACTGCTATAAACATGATTCATGATAGGTCATCTGTTGACGCCCTGAAAACATACATCGTTTACAAAACATGTGTACCCTATGATATAAACCAGAATAAAGTACTCTCTCCATTGAAAAGCTTTCCCTATAAAAAGACTGTTACATTTTGACAAGCTTACCTCATTTCATCTAAAAAGCATTTCCACACTATAACACAAAGAATAAGATCCGTACAAGTTCCATCCCTATACCTTTAATAGTGTGAATGATAATGAATAACAGAAGCAATCCAGCAAGTGGTTATTGCTCGTTATATAAAATGATGTTGATGATGATTTTTGACCTTGTAACCTTTCAGTGAACATGAGACCTGTAGCGGTTTTGAAATATGATGAAACGCTGTCAAATTTGCAGTTTCTTTCTTGGTGATTTACGTTTATCTTGTCGGTGTTGTTTTTACCTTAATATTTGAAATGATGGTTCTTGTGGTGATTACTATGTTGTTAATGATGATGATGATGATGATGATGATGATGATGATGATGTTGATGATGATAATGATGATGATGATGATGATGATGTTGATGATGATGAGACGTTAATCCTCCACTGAATTTCCAGCATAGTAATCAAAGTACATTAATGGTCGTTTATCTCTTTATAGGCTTTTATTTCGTAGTGTTTATGGTCATACGTACCAAAACGTGTTTCCCAGGAAAGTTTCAATAAATTTTGTAATTTGTACATATTTTTGCTGCCGCTAAGCCTACGTATTTGCTAACATAAACTCTTCTAAGAACTAATACAATGTTATCTTGCAAGATTTCACTTGAAACTATGACATGGATCGAATACATCAAAAATGCAAATAAAAGTTTTTTACGAAGAGAGGAAACAGTGTTAGCCATAAAGTTTTCAAAGCTGGAGATCCAACGGTTTTGATATACACCCTGGGCCAATTAAGGTAAAGATTCTGTAACAAAAAAGTAAAAATATTTTAACGTCATTATATAGTTAATACAGTTCTTTTTACTGTGAATTATGTTGATCCATTCAGGAAATCACACCTTTTTATTCATAAACTCATAATAGGCTACTTTTAATTTGAAAAGGTGTCTAAAGTCCGTAAGAGCACCCAGCGACTTCAAACAATTATAGTCGCTTTAGAGCTCACGGAATCTGAAGTTATTGCTTTTACCGAGTTTTATTATACACTCTGAGAAAAATTTTTTTGTACTCCATCATGTATATTACACGTGTACGTAAGAAAGAATAAGTAGTTCAAGTCTTAAAATAAGATTATGAACTACTTTAAACTCTCGTATGCTCTCCTCTATTAAGGTTTACTGACTTTGGTCTCGGTTCCCTTTTTGCCTCATTTTGTTCCCCTTTATCTAATAGGTCTGAGAGGTTCATTTTGACAACTGTTTCTCCATTGACGATTTTTCTACAATTTTCAGTTGCAGCGATGCGAACGGTTTGAGTTTGGAGGCTGTGGTGGCAACAGTAACAACTTCCGTTCCCTTAAAGAGTGTTTGATGAAATGTATGAAAGGTAAGGTACAGAACGTATCAAGTTCAATCTTCGGACATTGATCTTTATTTTGAACGTATCCAGCAGCAAGTGTTAGTATTAATACCAGTGATAGGTGCTTTAGGAAGCTTGTTGAATGTCGGAACTTCATCGAAACGACTAGCAAACGAACGGAAACACTTTTTGTAAGTAAGGGCACAGTCGGAACTCTTTGAAAAGGAGACCCTGAAAATGGCGAGCATTTACCACCGGATAGGAGACGTGGAGATCACAGTATTCCAACCTCGAAGCAAAATGGAGTGACTTTACTCTTGCTTCGATACTCTGAAGATAACACTTTTTATTTGTTAGGTATTTTAATTGTAACTAGTTTTTAAAAGGTCGCAGATTACCACTATTATGATACTACGAGTATCTCATTTTATTGATAAGCCCTGGCTGTGAGAGACCCTAACAAATACTAAAATGAATAGTTATGTCTGAGAAAGTGAAGGATTTCAGGGGTTCTTTTACTTAAAATTATAACAAAGATTTCGAAAAGTCATGTTCCTTTAAAGTTAAACTAAGCGTTTCATTTTAGGCAGCGGTCATTTCAAAACAGATCTTTCACGCGGGAAATTTTGGAGTGAACCAGCGACTTTATTTGCAATAAGAAAGCACATTTTGTAGATATCAGGTTACTATATTTTCCAGTAATATTCAGTTACGATTTTCTCTCATTATTTCGTTCCGTAGATATATCTGCTGAAGTCATATGCGTATCTGGTTAAATATAGGTTATTTTGGGTAAAAGTTAATATGAGAATTAGTTGTTATTAAATGTTATTGATCTTATACATAATTAAAGAAGTCATTAATTAGGAGATACCGTAGACTATACATTCTTGAATAATAGGAACCTGTTTTAAAGTGTTTGAAGCATTGTATAAATATAATCATCCGGGTTTCGCTTTAACTGCTTCTTCAAATGCTGTTTTAAATGTATGATCTGATTTTATGCATTAAATGTTAAACATAAATGTATTTTTATATATATATAAACTTGTGCATACATTATGTATGAATATTATTTCTGGGAATGTGCTAGTAGTGTTAACTTACGGAAATGTGTTTTGTGTGAGTGGGTCAAAATTTATTTTTCAAAATTAAGGTTTGGGGGTTATTTTCTTTTTTTTTCTCGATTTATTTCTGGATTCATTTTTTCTTTCTGAACAAAACCAGATTGGGTCCACTGCGCCTGGAGAGCAAATCCAAGACAATGTAAGCAGGAAATTAAGCAGCCTCCCAACCGGAGAGATGATTTTGAGCGCTTTTGGACCTTGAGTGCTGATAGATAGATGATAGATTCTTTGACTGCTGATAGATAGATGATGGATTATTTGAGTGCTGGATAGATGATTTTGGCTTTAGTTGAGCTGAAGTTAACTTTAAGCATTTTACTGTCCGTAGTCCGACCTATTCTATTAATTTTAAATTCAAGCTTTAGGTTGCTTTTTGCGATTCCTTTCATTGAATAAGGTTAGCATGTAATGACTTAGGGATATTAGGAATCTCACTTGTTGATTTTCGAATTTTGACAAAGGCGGTCTCCCTTTTGAGCCCTCGAAGTTTCTTAGCAGTTTCTTATTCTCTGGTAGCAAATAGAAGGGGGTGGAATACGGGGAGGGGGGCTAGTCGTACTCCTGTTAGTACATTCACAGGTCATTTAGGGTAGCCTCTGTTCCAGGTTAGCCTATTCATGAAATAACTCGTTATCAAACTGTCTAAACCGCTTTCAGAGATTTTTTAGGTTTCTTCGAACAGCCCCATCCAGCCCTCGAGTGTCTTAAATTTTGGCGAGATTGAGCCCTGCTTTCTTATAACGAAAATAAGGGTATATCGTCCGTCATTAAGCTAAGGTTATACTTTAGAGTAACTCGTTAGTTGCAATCGATTATATATCAGTCTACAGCTTTACGTCGTAATGTCGTTAATAACACATCAAACAAAATAATTACTCACCAGTACTAGCTGTAGTCAATATCCATATGATATTCGTAATTATCCGTCCGTAAATAATGCTAATTTCCTGAGTTTAGATCATCAATTCTAACAAGTATCGGTTCGTAATATTTACATGCTCGTAGTAAGACCGCCATTTTAGGTTTAAATGGATTCGGCCAATAGCATGTCTAGAAAGTTGAGTTAGCCAATCAACGATTACTTATTGTATAATCTCCTTATGAGAACTCGCGGGTAATTTAAATATTTTTAGGGGCATGTCAACCAGGGATTTCATAGCCTGCGTGAAGACTAACCACTTCAGTTTGGATACACGCTTTTTCTTTATAAGAACACTTGGTTCCAGTTTCAGCCTGCCGTTTCTTATTTTTTCGTATATTTTCAGCCTAAGGTTTTTCTTATTCTGTTTCCTATTTTCGTTTTCGAATTTCCTACGCCTGGAAGATTATTTGAATTTTATTTCTGCTCATTTTCGCTTAATGAAGCTCTTTACCTTTTTTTGAAAAACTTGTTTGAAAGCAACTGTACAAATTTGGGACACAGGACTCAGAGGCTAAAGAATCGGGATTCCTTGTCCTGAACTCCTAAATCTGGGTCCAATCTAACATTACTTATCAACAAACTGTTTTGTTGGTTAAATTTAAATTAAATCAAGCTACCATAAACATTTACAGTTTGGAAACACATTAAGGTTATATTATTTTTATTTAATCACACGGCTCCTTGTCTCGGGATGTCTGAATGTCAAATATTTTTTAATGACCTGTCCCAAGAAATCACATGTCCTAGAAATTACGCTTCCATAACTTTTTTCTATGAAAAAAAGAACATTTATAAATTCAAAGCAATATTTCTGAATTTATAAGAAAGAATGCTTGTTTTCTACAACTAATACATTATTTGTAAATCAGAGGTAATACCAGCCCAAGATCAGCTTTTGGTTTGTTACTAAGGCGCCCAAAACAGTCTTTTTAGCTGACACGAGCAATCTAGGAACATTTGTCAGGCTTAAAGAACAATAGAACAATCCGCTATCTTATAAAGTGGTTTAGTGGTTTTTTTTTCTGGTTCTTTGCCTCACCGAATCAAAAATAGGCCTATTAAGAGCCGGGAGGCAAGATTTTCAAAAATATAAAACCAACCATCTTCAGTCCAATTTCTAGTTTGCAATTGGAGTGCGGTTGTACAAGAGAACAAGAAAGAAATGCATAATAGTTATCTTCTATGTTATAGGATGTGTCTTTTCAGACTCAACTATTAGTTCAAGGGTACAGCAAAACTTGCCAAACAAGAAACCGCGAGCATCATGTGCGTATGTTATTGAATCAATGTTTGTTGGTAAGCAATAAAAAGGCCCCTAATGAAGTTATGAGCCAATAGTACTTGAAATTCAACTTTAGCAATTAAATTTATATATCCCGAATTTACTCGTTCTTGGCACAGTTGCGGTTATTGTCTAATTTATGTCTGCAGTGGCTCCATTTACTTGTAAACTCGTGATACGAGTATACTCGTGATCGGCATCCTAATAACTCTTCTCATCCGTGTGCAAACCACGAGTAAAGTCATGGAAGCCATTATGAATCCAAAACAATGGTTTTCGAAATCGCGCTGCGGAGCTGACTTCAAAAAGGTATAATATGTCATAAATTAGTCCGAGCCGTGACCATAGTAACAGCGTAGATCTTGTCATATAATGTCCGGCAGTCAACGTGTTAATGAGCTGTTGTTTTATTATTCACATTTCCTGATGAAGATTCTGTAATGATATGTCATGTTTCGTGATGTTTACATGAGGAACTTTACGTTCCTGCCACATGATCAAGATATAATGCTGACTAGCAATCAAGTTTCATTTCTCACTCGAACGACATATGATCAATACCGGCCCTAACGAACCTTAACATACCAGCCCACAAATAAGGATGGTTTACATGGTGACAGAGGTCAAACCCATTGTCACAGAGACTTAATATCAGCACCAGAAGCCACATTTCAAGTCACAGCGGAGAGAAAGACGTGATATCGATAAGTACTATATCTTTGTATTATATTATAGTGAACTGTTCTTATCCTTGTTATATATCGATAGCCAGCAATAATGGGGGACACTGTTCCCTAAGCGTTTTCAAAGATTTCAGGTTTCCCCCTCCAACTCCTCCGAATGTCTTTGGATCCGTTCGGGATTTAAAATAAGAGCTCTGAAAAACAATATTATTCTAAATATCAAATTTCATTACGATCCGATCACCCGTTCGTAAGTTGAAAATACCTCATTTTTTCTAATTTTTCCAAATTGATTGTCCCCCACTCCCCCCTAGGTGGTCGAATCGGGGAAATGAATATTTCTAATTTAATCTGGTCTGGTTCCTGATACGCCTGCCACATTTCATCGTCCTAACTTATCTGAAAGTGCCCGAACTAGCAAAAGCGGGACAGACCGACAGACGGACAGAATTTGCGATCGCTATATGTAACTTGGTAAATACCAAGTGCCATAAAAAAGGAAAGAGAAAACGATTGCCTATGGATTGTTCTGGGCACCCGGCAGACTGTCCGTCTTTCAAACAGTAGACTATACAAAAAATGTTGTTCTACCCGCTTTCTATAGGCCTATAATGAAAGGTTGAGATGGCTTGGGCACGTCCTGCAGATGAAGGGTGACAGATTGATACAGATTGTACTTTTTTGCCAACCCTCAAGGGCTAAAAGGAAGGCAGGTCGTCCGCGGTTGGCGTGGGAGGATGTCATAAAAGAAAGGAAAATGGGGTTTAAGGGAAATGGCAAGTTCCTGGCATGGTGAGAAGATGGAGGCTTTCATTAGGTTGAGATGGAGGAGGAGCGTTCGTAACTGTATTGGCCTCAGGCGGCTTGGTGATGCCGTAAGTCACTAGTAGTAGTAGCAGCAAAAAAGAGAAAACAAAAGCCCCATTTCATACAGAATTGTCTCCAGTAAAATATCACCAGCTGCCCCACATCAAAATGGATGTGCAGAGTCACTTGTCAAGAGTTGCAAAAGTGCAATCAAGAAATCAATCGGGGAACAGGTTCTAACACCATTTGAAATATACACCTGCATGTTAGAGGTCGCAAATCTTGTAAATCAATGGCCTATTGGTAGAGTTACGGACGACCCAGATGATGGAGCTTACTTGTGCCCAAATGACATGCTACTCGGTCGTGCAACGTCAGAAGTACCACAGGGTCCGTTTGCTGACACGAAAAATCCACAACGACGAGTCGAGTTTGCTCAAAAGATAGTTACTTCGTTTTGGAAACGCTGGAGTAGAGATGTGTTCCCTTCACTAGTACCACGGAAAAAATGGCATGTTGAAAATCGAAATGTACAAGTAGATGATATTGTAAGAATGGCAGACTTTGACACTGTTCGTGGCAAATGGAGCTTTGGGAGAATAATATCATTTTACCCAGGAACTGATGGACGTGTCCGTAATGTTAAGATAAAGACAAAGACAGACGAGTACAACCGCCCAGTTACGAAGATTGTTGTTATCTACCCAGCGATTTATAGGGATAAGGACTAAAGCCCTTCGTGGCGGAGGATGTTTCAGTCAAATGAACTGATCGATAAGAAATTATTAACCCAGAATGATTGACGTTTGATGACAGTTTTATTTACACAATGACTTCCATTAAGAGCAATATGCGAACAGTTTGTGAAACAGAGAAAACGCAGAAATGATTGATATAGTAATAATAATAAATAAATAATATATATTTCTTATATAGCGCCTAATACAAGTTGATGTCTCTAAGCGCTTTACAATTTAATTTAAAATACATGTCTTCGCGAAGAAGGGCGAGCGCGAGACGTTCCTGAAGGGCTACCCCACGGTCGACAACGCGACGCTCAAGCATCGTGCCCAGCTGGACCTCGTCTACGCGGACGGCTCGACCCTGGCCGTGCGCAACGTGCTGCCGATCGGCCAGCTGGACCTGGCCGTGAACGAGATCCTCAACCAGATGATCTCGGACACCTTCCTGAAGAGCGAGACGCCGCTGGCCTGGCATGCCGAGGGCCTCTCGCGCTATCTCGCCTGGAAGCTGACGGGCACGCGCATGGCCATCAGCGTGAGCAACAGGTACGCGGGGCATGCGAAGGACCGGGCCGTGCCCGACGCCCATGCCGGCTGGCTGGCCCACGTGCGCAAGCACCTGGAGAAGAAGCCCGCCGGTCTGCAGTTGCTGCTCGGCAAGGGCACGGACGCGATCGACGCGCGCGATGCGGTGCTCGCGTACGGCTTCGCGATCTACCTGATCGAGGGCCATGACGGCCTGGCCGGCGAGTTCCTGAAGCTCCACTGGAAGACCAAGGACGTGGACCGCGCCTGCCGCGACCTGCTGGGGAATCCCCGCGTCGTGGTCGAGCACCGCATGAAGCGCTGGCTGGACGAGGTCATCGAGCAGCAAGCGCAAGCCAACCGCTAGGTGTCAGGCACGAGTCTGCATCTTTCCGCCCCGCCACGCCCAGTTCGTCGCGCCCACTTCGTCCCGCCCCTTTTGCAGACCGTGTGCAGGCCCCGCGCGCCGCGCGACCGATCTACCTCCGTATGGGTGATTCGTGGTCGGGTCGGCGTCGCAAGCGCTTGACCCGGGTACTGATACTGATTAGTGTGCTCGCATGCTTTACTATTACCACTACGGCTTCCACTGCTACTGCTACTACCACTACTGCTAATACTACTACTGCTACTACTTCTACTACTGTTGGAACTTAGATACAGATAACTTTAGATATAGATAGTACCATTTGATTGAAACAATACTAATTGTCTTTGTCTACATAGAATGATCAGGAAATCGAGGTAAAAGCACAATTATTTTATCTCGATAGTTATTTACGAGCCTGAGGACCCGCTTGGCTTATTAGACTACTTGGTGAAACGATGAGAAGAAGCAGGTTAAGGTGGACCTACTTTAGATTTCCCTGCTTTGGTGAACTAGCTTTTTGTTATTGCAGCGAGATATGTCTGTTTGATTTCGACGATGTAATTATTATAATTATAACCAATGATACGTAAAACATAAATAGGCCACAAGTTGCTGTCCACCCTCTACAAGTACTACCAAGCAGAAGTCTCTTTCTGGTCTACTAATTCGGTTGCTAGTGATTTGCACTTCCATGATTGCAAAAAGAAACAATAGTATAGATTATCGATTAAATTTATAAAACTAATATATACTCCAGTTATTTAAAAACTGTTGAGTCAAGTTGTTAATGATAGAACTTGAACTAGTTGTCCATCTAAACACCTTTTACAAAAGACAACGAGTACAAGTACAGCTTTTTCACCCCCAGCGAAGAATTCGCTCTAGTACTCGTATTCGTCGTGGATCTAAACCTCCCTAATTTCTATTACTAACTTAGAAGACTCACATTGCCACGTTATGCCAAAGAAGCTATTTTGGTTGACATTTACAACTGAAAACGTGTTGGGAACTCTTGCACTGGCTTTTGTTTTCAGTAATTTTAGCACTATTAACAATTAAGGGTTGTATTTTTACGTTGTATATGATTCCTCTCAGAATGTTTTTAAAAACATCGACGCCTATTAATAGCGATAGTTACACAGAACTATCCCGAAATCGTTGTCCACATATTGCAAAAAATACTCTTACATTCCTATAATGCTCATGTGACCCATTCATTTGCTGTGACGTCACAATGTTCTTTCCTAAACGTTTGCAAAACACAAATAAGGAGAAGCCATAACTGTTTAGAACAATGTTGTAAGAACTTCAAAAGATTTTTAAATGTATTATCCGTACTCTTTGTCACCTCTGTGCCAAGTGAGATAAGACCTTTATTTGCGGAACACCTTTGCAGGTCCTTGCTTCCATTGCACAGTGATAATATATAGTTACTGCTCCTTCTTGAATCACGGTAAAATGTCTGGGTTTTATATGCAGAATACCTTTCTAGGTCCATGCTTCCATTGCACAGTGATAATAAATAGTTTCTGTCACAGTAAAATGTTTGTTTTGTTGTAATAAATTGCCGGTAACAGCAAGAGAAACTATTAACGAGACGACCGGATAAGTACTCTTTTCCTTTCATTGGTTAAGTGACATGGCGCACAGAGACTGGTCTATCATTACGAAAAAGCCGGATATCGATGTATATCATTTAATGACTGGTAGATAACATCGTGACAAGAGAAATAGAGCATTTCAACATCGGAGGTCACCAAGCTCAACTGGTAGAGTTTTTTTATAGTTTTGCTGTATTAAATTATTGTTCCTTTCTTTTAAGACTTCTTTTTACTTTTTGATTGTTTGGTTTTTTTGCTCTTTATAGTGCAATGGTTTTGCTTAGATCAAGGTGTCGGTCACCTAATAAGAAACTTAGATGTAAACAACAGATCTCCAGCGGGCCCTTCTCTGCAAAGTAGAGAAGCATATGACCAGGTGGAGAAATGTTTTCTTAAAACTGTACTAGCTGCCTTGTGGGAACACCGGATTCAAGATCTTAAAATGACATGAATTTTTGGAAAACAGTTGCACTTACCTTGACGGGGTGTTATCAAATAGTAATCTGCAAGGGGCATGCCAGATTGTACAATTAGGTAATTTTACGATTTTACGATATGATGCTATTGGATGGGATTAGGGTGTTGTAAGAGAACTATGCTGGGTGCATCTGGGTGAGAAGAGGAGTTAAAGTTGGCAAACCCTGTTGAATGAGGGCACGAAATCAAGGCATGCTCTCAATCCTTTGGGGCTAAGCACTCAGGGCAATTTGGTTGTGTCAAGATGATTCTCACCCTACTGATGAAGGCAAGAAACT
>JAAAKM020073195.1:206384521-206436639 GCA_010016025.2 Alatinidae sp. Z8VKAUB7J3
AATGTTGTTGTCCTTATCAGCAGAGAAAAAAGAAACCCTGTGTTCCAGATGATAGTCCATGTGTTCATTGGACCAGATGGCCAAAGTTGTAAATCATGTGGATATAAGATAGGGTTGTAAAATGTTTTGGTAGATGTTCTTTCCTGGGGTGGCTGGGGAGGATTGGTTTTTTTTCAAAAAGGAGCCTTTTTTATTTCTTTAATGATATCATCATAAAATTGACACTGTTAGCACACCGAAGAATTCTTCTGTAGCCACAGTTGTGGCTAAAGAGAGCACACGATTTCCGCTAAACAATATCTAGATAGTCTAGGGTGCCTAATAGACACCCCCCCGCTAATTAATCTTTCAAAAATTTCTATACTCTTACCCTAAAACCTAAGACCACAACTTTATAAGCGTTGGTAACGACTCTGAGTTCTGCTATACCATTTTTTCAAAGGGAATCTATTGTAAATATGTAATAAAATTATGCCCGACACCTAACGCAAAACATTATATCCTTAGTAACGCGGTATCTTTTCAAATGAGTTTCCGTTGACGATTGATCACACCAATTTTCAGCCCCTTTTCACGAGGAGTCCTTACGAAAAGCCTACGCCTAGTATTGACTTGACTGATGACAAAAACTCTCCCCACATGCACTTTATTGGATTCAATATCACATCGTGTATTGCTCAGTTCCTATGTCTCCGCCTGCGATGATAATACTGATTCCCGGACATATCCCCGACCGACAAATCCCCGACGGACACATCCCCGACGGACACATTCCCGACGGACACTTCCCTGAACGGACATACCCCCCGACCGGACATTTTCCCGACCGGACAAATCCCCGAATGGACTGTATGGATTCTAATCAAGTTCATACCAGGTTCCCAACCAACCCTGGAAACAACTAAAATGTCCACTCGGGGATATGTCGGGTCGGGGAAATGTTCGTTCGGGAATGTGTCCGTCGGGGATTTGTCGGTCGGGGATGTGTCCGGTTACGGATAATACTTGAATACACTTTGTAGGCCCACATTTTCACCATCCTTAGGAATGTTTGGAGCGGGGAGCAAAGAAGGCAATTTTAGAATACTTATAAGAAAATCCACATTGTCTATCAGAGTATACTGACCAAGAGTTTAGGATACTGGGGAGAGCACGTTCTAAACTTCATCTTTCTGTCTTTTAGAGGCTGTACATATAGCTTCAATCGAACGTTCGAAACTACGTCAGCGCCCCTTTTTCATGAAGAATAAGTACGTGCTGGCCTAGTAAGAAAATACATTTAATACTAATGATAAAAACATCCCTAAAATATTAGCTCACTGAAAATATTTACACAAAAAAAATATCAGTTCTTAAGGCAGGAAAATCCTGAGCTACTTTGCTATGAAATCCTCGCTACTAGAATCGAAGTTAGAGTGTGAGGATGGCAAGGCCATTTAATCCTCTCATCAATCTACAAACAGAACGTGACTCAATCTGCATGCTTGAATTTTTAGCCCCGAGATGCTGAGAACAGAACCCGAGTACTTAGACTCCTGTGTTGTCGGGATGTAACTTGGATGATGCGGCCCAAATGTTTTCAACTAAAGGTTTTGATGAGTTAAAAGACAAAATGTACGACTATACGCAACGGAATATCAACTTATTAATTCTATTCCCCGCATTTCCTCTCAAAACCAGTCTCCAAACCTCAAAACATAAGGTCGTTAGTTTTATGATCTACCATAATATATGATAGATAGGCCTATTCATCGCCCTGAAATTCAGCAAACTGATCATTAACAGAAGTTCTTGTTCTATTGATTGTTCCAAGCCTCTTTTCTTTGACTTTCCCTGCCAAGATCCTCTCCGTGATCACATTTCACTGTCTTCCACGGAAAGTTTGACGTCGTGTACAGTATGTTGATAAGCTAGTCCATGTAGATTGCATTTTGCGTTAATTATTTCTTGGGGCTAGCCTCAATTGGCCCCAAATGCACAAATTGCTAACAAGATAAACCAATGAGAGGTCTTGAAACATTTGAATGGCCGCTACAAAAACAGATATAAAAGTTGCTGTTTGAACCAGTGGGCTCAATAAATAACAATCATGGTCCAATGTTGGCCATTCTTTTGTATTCAGTCATTATTGCAAAAAAGGAGCTAAACTTTAGCCTTGTAATGTGTTCGTCTGAAATTCCCTTGTGTTCCATTGCCTATTAACCCCTCTTAACAGAGTACTTTGCTTCATCAGCATCGCAGCGTTTGCATTTCTTGTGCTACCCATCAGCATCTGGAATTTCTTGTGCTACCCATCAGCATCTGGAATTTCTTGTGATACATCAGCATCTGGATTTCTTGTGATACATCAGCACTTGGAATTTCTTGTGCTACACAACAGCATCTGTATTTCTTGTGCTCCATCAGCACTTGGAATTTCTTGTGCTACACAACAGCGTCTGTATTTCTTGTGCTCCATCAGCACTTGGAATTTCTTGTGCTACACAACAGCATCTGTATTTGTTGTGCTCCATCAGCACTTGGAATTTCTTGTGCTACACAACAGCATCTGTATTTCTTGTGATACACAACAGCATCTGTATTTCTTGTACTACAGTGTAGTGCATGAAATATTTTCATTCTTGAAGTATTTACTTCGGTGGTAGATGCAAAACTGTTCAAACGGTATACGTAATAAAAACAGCAACGACAAGGAGGTTTTGGGTTCAGTTTCAACTTGCGGCAGTGGAAGAAGCGAGTGCTCCTAGACGCTTTTCTTTCCTTCATTCGTACTGCAGAATATGACTTTGTCAGTGTTTCAATCTCCTCTTTCTCCTCAACTCTCTATAAAAAAATATCAGGCGTCAGAAACCAAGAAACAAATAATTGATAAGAATTTGAAGGTGTACTTTGGGCTTGGGCGCTTGAGGTCCGCTACAAGCACCGGGGCAAATTGAAAACTTACATGAACATGATTGCGGCCTTGGCTTTGGGGAAAGTAAAACTCTCTTCCATTCGCAAGGGTATGAACTTGGCCAAAGTCTTTTCCAACCCGGAAACTTTTATGAAAGGCCACCCGTCAGATCAAATTCAAACTGTCAACTGATGCAACCGTTTCATTTCTAATTATTTGAATCGTCCTGCATCAGTCTGCGTATTTTGCGGTGAAGTTTTGCAGCCACGAGAAAATGTTGTTCCAAACGGCGGTAATACTCGTTTGCTTTCATGCTCTCTTTTCTGGTTTTCAGGTGTTCGATCTCTTTTAACGCCTGGCGGTATTCTTCAACCAAGCTGGTCGGTACATTTTCAGGAAAGATAAAATCTTTCAAAAAGAGCTTTTGTGCCAGGTCACCGTCTCGCCGGTGATCAGGTTTTACGGTCGTGTTTGGGTCGGGAATCAAACGCGTGCCCAAACCATCACCATTGTCATCGAGAATGCCGTGCTCCGTTGCGATGAGTCCGTTACTGGTATACCAGGTTTCCGTGAGGGACGCCGCTTGTTCACACACTTCCCAAATGGAAACCCGTTCATCGCGGTTGGGATCTGCAAGACCCTGCTCCAAGGCCTGCAGGAAAAACTCCATAAACTCTGTGGCGTATTGCTCGCCGATGCTTTTCGTCGCAGAAAAAATTAAACGATTTGGTGCGCTTAACCCATTGACCCACGCCGCACTACCTGAGGCTGCATTGATTAAAACTATTGGCCTTGTGCCCATCGGTCCTAACCAGTTCGCGACATGATCTAGGTTCATATGGCGGCCTCGATATTTTCGTCTCGAATGCCGGCATCTCCTCCGCCGCCCCGTTTGAGGAAACCGACCTCGCCCTGTGGAACCGGAACATGGACATCATGGCCAAAGGCTATTTCCTCACCTCGCGCGAGGCCTTCCGGTTGATGAAGCGCCAAGGTCTGGGCGGCACGATGGTCTTTATTGCCTCGAAGAACGGTTTGGCCGCGTCCCCCAATGCCTCGGCCTATTGCACGGCCAAAGCCTCGGAAATCCACCTCGCCCGCTGCCTGGCCTTGGAGGGCGCGCCCCATGGCATTCGGGTCAACACGGTAAACCCGGATGCCGTGCTCAGCGGGTCGAAAATCTGGTCCAGCGAATGGCGGGCCCAGCGCGCCGCCGCCTACAACAAAAAGCCGCACGAACTGGAAGAACACTATCGCAACCGATCCATGCTCAAGCGTAATGTCCTTCCCGCCGACGTGGCCGAGGCCGTCTATTTCCTTGTGTCCGATGCGTCGGCGAAGTCGACCGGCAACATGATCAATGTCGATGCCGGCAACGTGCAATCTTTCTCGCGGTAGGGCCAAGGCATGGACGAAAGCTTCATTGAACGGGAAAACGCCGCCCGCATCGCCGATCTGGAAACGGATTACCAGGCCTTGGGCGACGCCTTAAGTCGCCGTAACGTCGACATCGACGCGATCAAGGATGCCGTGGCCGGATTCGGCGTTGCCATACCGTCCTGGGGGGTGGGCACCGGCGGCACGCGGTTTGCTCGTTTTCCGGGACCTGGCGAGCCGCGCAACATATTCGAAAAAGGCGACGATTGCGGCGTCATCCATCAGCTTGCCCGCGCCACGCCTATGATGAAGTTAAACAAAGTAAAACAAGACAAAAATTAAAATAAATAAGGCAAGCAAAAAGGGAGGAATAGAAGCAGAATACTTCTCTGAAATCGAAAGTAAACTAGGTACGCCGAATAAATGATTTTTGGAAAGGGTGGGATCTTAGGGAAAATTTAAATATATAAATAACAGGCAAATTACAAGAGAAACTGAAATCGCATTTTTTTTTCATACTATGCAATTTATGGCTTTTTCGTAGTTTCATTTCCGAACTCTAGGGGACTTTGCAACCCTTTCACAAAGTGGAGTCAGTGCGTAGTCACTTAATTATTTTGGGAATTTCGTTAATAGATCTTATAATTTTTTACAAAGATGGCCTTGGAGTATTTTAAAAGGACTCCATTTAAATATTCTCTGAAAATTTTGTTTGGAGCTGGACTCCAATTTTGACGTTCAGACCTTGTCACATCTACGATTGACTTGAAAGTCGACTAGACTACAATTACAACCAACTACCGTAGTTCAGGATCTAAAGGCACTCATTTTGTAATCATGTTTTTTTAGAAGATTTTGTTTATATTTATACTGTTGATGAAATAAAAGGCACAGATAATATTGTTGTTGACACTATTGCATATGCTCTAGTATTTAAAATTAAAAATGCAATTTGTTTTTGCGCACAATTTTATGCAAGTGTTGCCGAAAAAATTCTTCAGATTTGTTTATTTAATATAGTGCAGAAAAACAGCAATGGCTAGGCGAATTTTATTTATAATTAAGGTCCTGAAAAATGCATTTATTTTGTCTCGTCTGTTGATGACTCAGTTTAATCGACCAAGAGTAGTCAACCCTGAGAAGTCCTGAACCACAATAATATAATTTCGTAGAAATAACCTCTAGGAAGCTTCATTATCTGATTGGTAAAGGAACTATTGACGAGAAACTGTGGACTATGCTGTCTCGTAAGGTATTAACAGACTTGTGCATTTTGATTTTGACTTTACAAAAGACAATGTTTGAGTAAGTTCCGTCGCCCAGTGTTTGTCAACCTTGGGTCAAATGAGCCATGGCGCATTTTTAACTTGAAATAACTTGAACACTACCAACCATAACTGCAATAGCCTTGTTTAACCTTAACACTATACTATATAATCATAATGACGATGTAGTCTCTCAATTAATTTTTTTCCTCATACTGTCAAACGTGGGCCTGTAGGTACACACAAATACAAATCTCTGTTTATTATATAAGGAATCATAAAGAGTATTTTCTCTGCTCTCGTTCTCTCCCTTGTTTCTACAGCAGCCAGGCTTGAAAAGCTCTTTTGACAAAAATGTGTCGTGGAAAAAAGGGTGTAAAAATAGCTTTGTTTGCCAGAATGGGAAGTCCCTAAGCAGAAAACGATAACCACTGTCATAAGATAGAGAGCTTGGTTTTAGATCCGGATCTTTTCTCATTTAAGTTAGTTCCTCGTCCTCCCATTTTCATTCCAACAACTGATAATAAATAGATATCTATAAACCCAGTCAGGACATTTAGAAACTCTGAACCCAGTCGGAGCTAAAGAAAACCAAAATATCATCTTTTTAAGACTTTTCAAATGTTTATTTTTTTCTCGTACAATAAATCAGTCTTGCCAATTCCAAAAGGAACGGACGCTTTTTAAGGGTGGCACTGTTCAGATGTTACCAGAGATGCATGTTCAGCTCTGATACAACGCTACAGAAATAAAATGTTTGTCACCACCAGGATCCCGATGGATCCCGAACCTTTTTCTCTTCCTAATTCTCTAGTGTAGAGGCGTACAAAATTTTCCAGTAACAAGACCGCAGCTCCGGATCAAACGAACGCAAACTCAAACTTCTACATCTTCATACTTTTTGCAGTCGCTTGTAATATCTCTGCAAAACCAATAAATATAATGTTATAGATTATTTGTTTAGTTCAAGTGACAAAACAACAATGTACCATATTTTATGTTAAAAATACGAGAAAGGGACGATCATTTTGAACTACAGGTATGATGTGTTGACGATCTATTATACTGTGAAATTGGCTTGAAGATAAAATTACAACGTGAAAAGAAAACACAACTGTAAAATTATGGTATGGTATACACATCATCCGCCTATGCGCAGTACGTTAAACATTAGAACGAACGATAGCTACATGCCCATTGACGTGTATATCTGATTGAAATCGCATGGTGGCCATAATTTCATAAATAAACGCAAGTCTCATCCATGCCGCAGGTTTGGAGAGCGAAAGGAGTGGTCTCTTGTTTCTAGACATAAATCCATTATGAGGCGGGCCTTTTACTAATTTTCAGTAAGGACAGGTTCTTCACACAGACCATCTTTGTCGTCGCGCTTTCATCTTGGACCCAAATGTAAGGCCTCGAACTGAAAATAGCAGTAAAATACTAGACTGAACACGAAAGCACTGAAATAATTTCACGTTTTTTCCAATGAATGAAAGATTATTACACGTGTAAACGATTATATTATAACCTCAATGCATAGATAAAAATAGTATTATTGTTAAATATTTATGGGGAGGGGGCTTATATGGGCCGATTACCCCCCCCCCCTCGTCGGTATTGGTCAGCACGACCATTGACAAGAGCCCAGCTACGCCACTGGGAGTAATGCTTATAATAGAGTTGAATCGACCTTTCAAAAATTGCTCTCAGTGCATTGATATAGTAGACCCAAAACGAGGCCCTACTTACGGACGTTAAAATTGACTTCAAAAGAAAACGTCGCGAAGTAAAGCGTTATTTTATAAAAAGGTTAAATATTCAATTTTCCGTTGTTGATTTTGACACTATAGCATTAAGATGCTACTTTTTATTTGTAAATTTGAATAAAACAAAAAATAAACACGTCACTGAAACCGACGAAAAGGCATGCATCAGTTTATTCGTTGCATTGCCAACAAGAAGAAAGAATGGGGATATCATTTAAAGATATCCTTTTTATCACGATAAAGGAGATTGAAGACCACTGAGCTGAGGTAAGATCGGAAAAAGTCTTGCGACATTACAAGGTAGGTAGACATTTTTTTATATGTAAGCAACTCAGTTGCTGAGGCTTCAGCCCTCAAATTAGCCAAAAATTCAAGCAACTTGCTTAGCAATCCTCAGCCCTGGCAATTAACAAGCACCTTTTTTTCACAGAACAAAATTTAAAAGTTTCTAAAAAATAAGGACAGAAGAATTCTTTTTTGATTTGTAACAAGTACAAAACGAGCTATTTACATGAAAAACCAGATATTGTATATATTGACATGATTCGATATCACAGAGAAAAGATAACCTTAGCAACCTGTTAAGCAACTTTAGCCCTGAAAGTGTATCATACCCTTAGCAACCTTAGCCCTGACCCTGAAAGTAAAGAGCTCCATTAAACCAAGAATGAGCAAAACTTAAGTCAAATAATCTTCCAAGCGTAAAAGTACCACAAATCACCATCAATAAATAAATGAAACTCAAAACGAACAAATATTACAATAAATAGCCGGGTCAAACCCAAAATGAGCAAAAATTAACATGAGCAGGGCTAATAGCCTTTATGCCTTCTCAAGACCAGAACACAATTTGTGCTTTATCGAAAATAAAATACGTTTGAAATGTTTTTACCGTTTGTGCTTTATCGAAAATAAAATACGTTTGAAATGTTTTAACCATACGTTTGAAATCAAAATTTAACGAAGAAATATCAGTATATGTCAATTTAACTGACAAGCCACAGTCATCTGTTTGTTTGTTTTGTTCAGGGATGCATTTACGGAAAAGAGGCCCGGAGGCTAATTGCCCATCGATTAGTTTTGACTCTTTAGAAGAGCCCTAAAACTTCTGATTTCCAATTGAATGAGCCCTTGGAAATGTACGTGACCACCTTTTCGATATGAAGCGCCTTTAGTGAAAAAAAATATATATAATAAAACGTTGAAGCCTTATGGGCTTTACTTCAGGCAATACTGTGGCGTAATAGCGTTGTCTCTGACAAGCATCGTGTGGTCAGTTGAAAAAAGAATGTTATACTTTAGATAAGCGCATAGTATTCTGTAACTTAAACAACTCGCATTTTGTACTTTTAATAACACTGTATGTATTCTATAATTACATTTAGTCGCGATAAGAAAATTTCAATGGTAGGATTTCCAGTTTTTTTTTTTCAAGCATCATCGTATCAACCAAGTGGTCCTAGAATGTTGCAAGAGGGCTCTCTTTATTAATATATCTATTTATATATATATATATTTATTAATTAATTAATATATCTATTTATTTATTAATTAATTAATTTATCTATTTATTTATTAACTTATTAATATATTTATTAATTTATTTATTTATTTTTATTTTAAAGCCCCCCTCTAATACTGGCAAATGGCTCTGAATCTATTTTACATTGGAGAATTGGTCCTTACCATAAATTTCAACATACTGCTGCTGTGAGAAACAGCTCATATAATTGTACAAAGCACACACAATTTACAAGGGCATGGGAATGTGGTGTTGATTAATGGACTGTAACAATGTGAGGATGGCATTTATTTGGAAGAAGCATACGCTCATTTCGGTGAAACATGCTACTGTATTTGTCTCTGCTTCGAACGCATTAATTAAGTTATTTTTAAATTTTATCTTCTGCTACTAAATTCATTTCAATTCATTTTTAAATTATAAAATCCCTTGATAATTTTACGGTTTGTATTTCCAATTACTGTAGATAAAATTTTAAAATTTCTGCTATTAAAATGTTTGCCATTCAGTACACTCAGTTACAGTTTGGGATATGATCAAAACTTGTATTCAAAACTTTTGTACAAGAAATACATTTGAAACTGCCTTATTTATTTGTACATGAAACTAAAAAAGATTCTACAATTGTATATTAACTGGATGAATTGATGGATATGGCATACTTTTAAACCCAACTCACCTTTAAGCCTCGCAAAATTTGATAAATCAAAAACTGTACATGCTCATCACTTAATTGTTGTACTTTGATAATGCAGTTAAGATCAGCTCCCATAAGAGTTGTGACTAAATATCTATAAAAAGGAAATCCTAAATAAGATATATCTATGTATACATAATTTGCCACCTCATCCATGAGGTCAGCTATTAGAAACCAGTTTATAAGACTATTGTAAGGCTTGTATGCAATAACCAGTAAATACACCACCAGCAGGTGTTTCTATATTGCCTACAAAAGGCCACAAGTTTATGCTAGAGACTGTTTTGCAATTAAGTAAGCTTTAATTTTTAAAATTTGTGCTTAAACTAAAACTGAAATTTTGCTAAATGTTGAGTTTATTTTCATTAATGAGGCAAATTCTCCATGACATAATATCCATTCATAGTTTACATTTATGCACATAGATTCCAATATCCCTATACTATAGAGCATATAATGTGTCCACCAATGTTTACATCTCAATATGACAATACATAAACCATAGTTATGTGAGTTTTTAGATTACAAGTTTATGTAAGTAAGGCAGTAACACATAAACCTTTCACGTATTTCTTTAATTTCTGCCTTAATTTCCAGTACCAATAAAAAACAGTGAATATAGATGATATTGTAGATAGATAGATTATAAGTTTGGTGTCAATTAACAGTTTAATTGATTAATTATTCTTGAGATTCAAATTTTCTCATCCTTTCAAAATCACATCAAATATGCAATTCTTATACATTTTCCTCAAATTAATTACCTGAGTTTTCTATTCCTGTTTACACAGATATATATAAACTTAACTACAGAAAAGTTGGATGATTGAGTACTGGAGAAATTGGCTCATCTACTGGAAATGATTACATTGTGCTTTGCATTTGGTGAAGAATGAAAATATTTTGCAGATGGTATATACATTCGTTTATTTCTTGTTCTCTTCCTGGCTTGAATTCATCTGCTTCTGTAGTGCATCCTGGAGTGAAATCTTTTGGGTAAAAGTAGATTGCATGTTTTTTGCCCTTGAAATCACTTGATTTTACTTTGTTACCATTTGCATCGTTGACTGCAAATTTAGGTACAGAATCTCCTTCAGAAACCATGTGATATCCGAAGGAATAATCCATAATTAATTACTTTTTGACTTGAATTTAGATCATCTCTCAAGTCCGAATCTTTTATATGGAAACTGGCGGGGCTGTTGCTCATGGTTAGTCCTAGAAATTGGCTTGCAGAAGCAATTGCTACATTTGCTTTGGTCTTCTTTGGACCATTGTCAGTAATTTTAGCTGCATCCGTTTTTGGAGATGGATTAACTATTGAAGGAATAATTATGATTTCATTAGGTCACGGTGCAGCAATTGCATTTATGGTATATGCATTTGGACATGTTTCAGGTGCTCACATCAATCCTGCAGTAACAATTCCTATGATGATTACAAAGAAGATAGGAATTGCAGATGGAATTGCATATATCATCTTTCAAATAATTGGTGCAATCGTTGCAACTGGTACTTTGATAGCATTATTCCCTGAAATTGGAAAACCTGTTTTCTGGGGTGCACACGGCGGTCCAAGTGAATTACTTGGAGGTAGTTTGATGTCTGGATTGGTACTTGAAATAATTTTGACATTCTTCTTGGTAACTGTTATCTTTATGACTGCTGTTCACAAGAAAGCACCAAAGAGTGTTTACGGTGCAGTAATTGGTGGTATGGTATTCTTACTTCACTTAGTTGGTGTTCCACTTACTGGCGCATCAATGAATCCTGCAAGATCTTTGTCTCCAACATCCAGGACGGAGCCAAGGAGGATGCGTCGCA
This sequence comes from Alatinidae sp. Z8VKAUB7J3, assembly GCA_010016025.2. Classification (NCBI taxonomy): domain Eukaryota; kingdom Metazoa; phylum Cnidaria; class Cubozoa; order Carybdeida; family Alatinidae; species Alatinidae sp. Z8VKAUB7J3. Next base: position 206,395,869 of record JAAAKM020073195.1, read on the forward strand.
TGACCGAGAGGGTACCCGCAGCCGAAGCCCTCTGGCGCGGCGGGCGTCCGGTGGGATGCGGGGTGCCGATGAAGAGCCCGTGGCGTGGTCTGCCACGCGAGGGCGAGGAAGCGGCGCCTCCGCGCCCACCCGGACGTCCGCCGACTAGATCATCTGGAGGCGCTTGCGGAGCAACCACTCGAGGGCCAGGATCCCGGTGATCAGCAGCAGCACCCACTGCTTGTCCCACTGGGTGCGCTCGCGGCGATCCAGCACGCGCTCGCGCGGCCGGGCCTGGAGCGTCGCGACGGCCTCCCCGATCTCGTGGAGCGCGTAGACCCGCGGCTCCGGCTGGCTCGGGTTCGTGGCCGCGACGATGTCACGCAGCGTCTCGTGGTCCGGGACCTTGAGGATGTCCTCGCGCGTGCGGTAGCTGACCTCGAAGCGCTTCTCGGCGCGCTCCTTGGTGGCGCGCGTCCCGCCCCGCGTGGAGCGGTCGATCCAGATGCGCACGAGGCCCTTCTTCTTGAGCGGGAGCAGCAGGCGGTAGGTGCCCTGCTGGCCCTCCTGCTCGGCGAGGCTCTTCGGCGCGTTCTCGCCCTCGAGCAGCATGCTCGTGGTCTTGGTCGGGTCGTCGCCGATCTCCACATGCACGCCCTCGAGGCGCGCGTCGGTCAGCGGCTCGTACTTGTCGTCGAGCGCGGTGATCGTGATCTCGGCCGTCTCGCCGACGAAGTAGTTGTCCTTGTCGGTGAAGATCTTGTAGCGCGCGTTGCCGCCCAGCAGGCGGTACGTGGCCAGGTAGCGGATGATCTGCTCCCAGAACGGGCCGTACGCTTCCGCTCGATACCGATGGCTCCGCTGATGCACGTGCCCCCAATGTTCCACGGTTCCCGTCACCTCCCAATCGAGCCGTTCCACCCGCTCATACCCCCCTCGCTCGCCAAACCCTGCCCGGAGCACTTCCTGATCCACGACGCGGCAGGACTGGACCCGCGCGACGGCCCCTCCTTGCTCCCGCATGCGAAGCCCGTCGCGGAACTCCAAATACAACGACTCCAGCAAGTCCGCACTCACCACGGCCGCCAAACGTTCGTAGATGGAATCCTCGTCTCGCTCGTCAAAGGCGGCATAAATCTGATTCAACAACGTGGACGCAATCGCCTCATCGCCCTTGAACCGGAAGTCCTCGGCGAGATCCGGAATCGGAGGCGAATCTCGCCCCAACCAGACCAAGCCCGCCACAACACAACCCAAGACCAAAGCCCCACCCCAAACCATCAATCCACCTCGGCCGCGCCCCAGGAAGCCACTCAACCACGCAAGGGATACTACAGACACCAGCCCCGCAAGAAACACCACGCGTAAGCGCACTCCTTTTGAGGGTGCTTCGGGCACCGGGGGTAGTGCGACCCACTCTGGCACGACGGCCCCACTTGCCGGACTCTCCCAAGACCATTCGGCCTGGTCCTTCCAGAAGCGATGAGACTGTGCCGGTTCCTCGTGAACAAAGATCCGACTCTGCATCACCGAGTTCCCCTCACCTGGAACCGACCAAGGGACGCGAACCGATGAAACCAAGGTCTCGGACGGATAACGCAAGATCACTCCCACTCGCCCCTGATACACACTGATCTCTCGAGGCTCCGCATTCCGGGCAAAATCCTGAATCGACACAGGCGTGTACTACGGAGAATGGACCTTGATTAAAGAGGCAACCATAGGAAAAATAATCTAAAATTTGGACAAAAAATTTCACCAATTTAACATCAACCAAAACCTATTCACAAAGATATGTCAAATATATCAAAAAAGCATAAATCTGCGTATAATTCAACTCTTGCCTTAATCTAAGTAGGAGTTGGAATAAGATCTTGTCATTTTGAAGCAAAGCCACGGCTGAGCTATGGTAATTTGGAATTTTCGTACGGTTCCCAACTTTCAGTCAAATTAAGCCCATTCAAAAAGTCCTTGTTCCTGCCCCAAGCCTGTTCCAAAACTCAACTCAACACTGACAGCTAAAAAAAGCCCACGGGGTGGTAAGAAACCCATCTGGCAACACTGGACACTCTCACAAAATATTGTAGAATTTTTCTCCAAATGGTGTCTGAGTAACTGAGGGTATCTGGTTCAACCCACGTCCAGTTCAAACAAATCCTCCCCTCGTTTATCCATTTGTAATCAAAATAAATCATAGTGCATTATATTTTACATTCATTTAATCACCGCATATATGGGAGGAGGGGCTCATAGTCTTGAAACACAACCACTGATTGTGCTGAACCCAATGTGGCTTTTTATTTGCCATAATATTCACGTCTAGCCACATTAAATTGGAAACATCTGTTATTAGTCAATTTTCGAATCTTACATACTTTGAACGCTTTTATTAATCTTTCCGTGTAAGGAGGAAGGGCTAAAAATCTATCTCCGGTTTGCTGCTACGTATGTGACTTATTGTCTTGCATAATTTCAGAGTCATCAAATCAAAGGGCATGATCATCTAGCTGGAGTCATAATATTGAAAAAAAATATCTGAAGTAATGACAAACAAGAATAAAGAACAAAAAAGTTTGTAGTTAGAATATTTGCAAAAACGAGAATTACAATGATTAAAAACGAAATTGAAGAACTAAGAAATACATGGTTAAAATATAAGCGGCAGTGAGAAGTCAAAAAACAAAGAGATGAAAAAAATATGTGGTTACATGCAACACAAGGATCAGAACAAATCAAAAATAAAAATGAAGAACAATGAAATGTATTGTTAAAAGGTAAGTGGCAGCGAACGTGCGTAAGGACGCGTATATAAACGGGAACAAGAACGTGTGAAAAGTGTAAGGGAAGAGCAAAGAATTGTGCAATAGCAGACAGACGCAAGTGAGCATCAGAAGATATTCCACTGCGAGAACAAAGAAGTATGCGGTCAGAGGGTAAGTCGCACCGAGAAGTACAAGAGACAGCGAGAATCAGAACGTGTAAAAAATGAAAATGAAGAACAAAGAATTATAGGTTAGTAGACACGCAAAACCGACTATCAGACGTATTAAAAATGAAAGTGAAGAACGAAGAATTGTGCTGTAAGAAGACAAGTGACAGCGAGACTCGAAACGAGTCAAAAATGAAAGGGAAGAAGAAAGAAATATTATGTTAGAAGAACAGCGTCATCACAATCTTCAACGCCAACAAAATGTGGCTGAAAACCAGAAAAAAACCTACAAAGATGTCACTAACAACGAAACTGTTGATAATAAGTCATTGGGATCCTTCAACGTTTATGTATTCCTTGGGGAGCCCTCTGTTTTCCTGAGGAGAGAGTATCAAATAGAATAAAAGTAGCAGTGAGAATTACAAGCAATCACTGTTGATGAGGAAGCAGCCCCTTTCATATACGAAGTAATTTATGTTCGTTTTAAGTTTTAATGTCGCTCCTTACTTTCCGTTAAAAAAACTTGTTTTTTTTTATTTAATTTGGACTTAAAAGTTTAGGAGCATGTTCGTATATATTTGTTGCACGCAGCTCTTTTGATAAATATCACAATAGAGTTTCTGACAAATTATGGCAAAATTATTACTAGCTTTATCAACTGATACAATTACTAATTCATTTTGTATATTAGTCAGTGTTTTTTTCATATTAGCATTTTTTTCTCTCTCTCTTCTGTTTTTTTTAGCCAAGTTTTCTTAACCTCTTAAAATTATATGCAAGTTACCCCCTTAAGACTCCTCGTAACGTCGAGGAGAGTCTTCGTTTCCAATATTAAAAATGGCTAGATACAGCCTTCAAACCTTGGCTTTATTCCCAAAAATCCGACATAAGTAATTCGGTAGATTTAGCTGACAAACTAAAAACTACAAGTATTTCAGAAAAACAATAGGAAGTAGTTTTGACATACTTTCGATGTATACAAAAACTGATGTGGCAATATGTGAGCAATTATTTAAAATTAAATAGAAGAAAATTATCATTCGACCAAAGATACAACAAAAGGAATAGATTGCAGGTTTTTAAATACGGCAAAGGCCGCAAGAAAAGGGCTTCAAAGCCAATCACGGCTACTCCTGAAAAGGACGCGATCAAAGCAGCTGCAAAAGCAAAGCAAGACAAGCTAAAGGAGAAAGAAACGAAGAAGAGAGCAAAGGAAGAAAGAGTCAGATTAGGGATGGGGAAAAGGTAAAAAGTAAATAGGAGAAAATTATCATTCGAACATCTGCCTTATGTTTACTAAGGATCTTAGAAAAATCACGCTTAGTATAGAATCTAACGTCGTAAACAACACCAAACCGAGGTCTGCCACAATCGTTCCAAATACGATATCAAAATTTAGAAGTTTCACATCCTCGTACAAGCTCGGGGTTTAGAGACCATCTAGGAACTTCAGATGCATCGCGTGATTTACGTTTAGGTACAGCAGTAGCTTTTGTGCATCGCATGGTGTGGGTAAGCTCAGGACAGCATATGTTTAACAGAATCTATTTTTCACTAGGTAATATGTCTGCATTCTGCTGAAGGAGCTAGAGCAGCCTTTTAATTCTCGTCAAAATACTGTCAAGAACATTTGAGTATGAAGTTAAGTCAATTTTGTTCCATTCAGACTTAGAATACCACTTTCTTTTACTTGGGGACCTATTCTCAACATGCGTCACTTCGAATGGGCAGGTAATGGGAAAACGATCAGAAACTGATACGCCGGAGTCAACGTGACAATTACCGAGCGCTTTTATATTATTAGAGCAGAGAAAGAAATCCAAAGAGCTAGTAGAGCCTGAATTATGGACATTGGTAAAGGAGCAATCGTTCAAAACAGGTTGCGGATCAGCAAAAGCGGATAAAAGGATTTGAGTCCTTGCATTAGCATTATCATTCAGATCACAATTAAAGGCTCCCACAACGATCACCTGATCATGCTTATCTAGACATTCCCTGGCAGAGCGCACTATTTTGGCGCATGCAACAGTAAATCGCTATTCTGAGGCAAGATCACGGTAGTCGGTTGGAAGATAGACGGAGAACACATAAGTATCCCCAATTTTCACAGCTATATAATGCTGCAAGTTCGAGTAAAGTTTGTTACCTTCCTTAGCTGAACCCTGGTTCAGCTGGTCAATTGGTTCAGAACATACTGATCAAGACGAATAGTCACTGCACAGATCTGTCAACTTTAAAAAAAGAAGACAGATGCAAGTAATCTCGTCCATACAAAAGAGATTTGGGCGGACCATTTTTTAAATTTATTGTTAATATTGAAGCATCTCTTTGTGTTTCGCTTGATTTGTTTCTGACCAGTTCGGTTTCATTGGAGGGACAGGTTGTGATCATGGACATAATATCTTTCCTCAGATCGCAAGCTCTTCATAGGAATAGGGAAGACTCGTTTATTTAATTTTCTATGCGGGCCCCAGTGATACCCAATAATATCTTAAAAGCATCTGCGTAACTTCGTTCGTTAAAATACGGCTTGCCATATAGCCTTACTTAGCGAATGAGTTAAAGTAAGAGGTCAAGATATTAAAAATAAACAATGTAAATATTTTGCAATAAATGATCCCTTTGGGCCTCCGCCTAATGATTTTGGTAACAGCAGGGTTTTCCCTGCTTTGGATTCGGTAATGTACTTTGGTGCTTAGTATTTTTCTACTAAAGAAGCTTTACCTCGCTTAATTTAGAGGCCAAAATCCTAAAGCGTTGGTTCTCTCATTTGTCTGCGTGGCTGTCTGAGAAGAGACAAACTAGGTAGACCTAATTGTTAATGCTTAGCTGTCATGTGTCAATACTCTTCCCATTGGTTATCTTCTGACAAAAACTTTAACTAGTTATCAGGCTTGTTTCTTTTCTCAAATCAAATTATTTATGTTGCAGAAATCCATTTTTTCCTTCTGAAAAACTAGACTAAGTCATCTTCGGTTATAGCCATGTAATGGTAGACGGCGTTATGACTCATGATACCGTCAATCCAAACGGTCCAAGTGCTCTGATGTACGCGTGGATGGGACCATTCATCGGCGCACTAATTCGTCCAATCGGTGGTTGGATTTCAGATAAGTTTGGTGGTGCATTAGTCACTCAGATTTGCTCAGTCGTCATGGTAGGCAGTGCTTTAGGTGTGGCTTATTACATGAAAGCCGCTTATCAGTCAGCTACACCAGAAGAGTTCTTTGTACCGTTCTTCGTACTATTCCTATTGCTTTTCGCTGCAACAGGTATCGGAAATGGCTCTACATTCAGAACTATCGCCATGGTGTTCCCGAAAGAACAAGCTGGCCCAGTACTAGGTTGGACCTCTGCTGTTGCCGCCTACGGTGCATTCTATATTCCAAAAGTACTTGGTGAACAAATTAAAGCTACGACACCTGAAGTGGCTCTCATCGGATTCGCCGTATTCTACGCAGTATGCCTGCTAATTAACTACTGGTTCTACTTGCGTAAAGATGGTGAGTTCTACAACCCATAATTTAACCATATGAAGTGATCAATGAGTAAAGTACATAACTCTAAGGCTTCTGAATACGCCCCCAATTTTTTGGGGGCTTATGCCGAAAACAACGATATATTCGAATCAATTTTATTGGAGTTTTACCGTGACCACGTATTCTGGCGTCGCGGTTTTCACCCCGAAGATTCACCTCCTATTGGTCCCAGTGAGCAGTTCCAACCCGCATTTTTGGAAGCGGTTGGTCAGACAAAAAGAGAGCTGCCCAAACTCAGCGCAAAGCTGAAGCAATCAGTTCCCTTCTTACCTCTAGACCTCTGTGTATCTTCTCCAAGTTAGATTTACAAGATTGCAATATTTCTAGAACACCTAATAAAAAAGTGTGAGTACTATAGAAAACTGAAAGAGGAACATAATGGAAAGAGATAAAGTGGAAATTACTAACAAGTATCAGTTTTTGGTCCAAAAAGGGGTAAGACAAGAAACGAAGTGGCGGACATCTGTGCAACAATGAAGCGTGCAAAACGGACATGTACTGGTCAGTAATGAGAATAAAGGATAACTTACGGACATTACGGGTAATAAATTGGTCTCAGGAAAATGGAAGAAAAAGAAACGAAAGGGTCTTTAAGTAAACGATCACCAAGAAGACCAAACTAGTATCACAAAGTTACGGAGAGGGTAGAAAGGATCAGACACGCCTAGGCTTTTGTTTAGTATTGGTAGTGTCGGCTGACGAATGATGATGATGATGATGATGATGATGATGATGATGATAATGATAATGACGATGTTGATGATGATGACGTTGGTGATGATCATGATGATGATCATGACGATCATGACGATCATGACGATCATGATGATGATTATGATGATAATGATCATTATGATAATTATGATAATGATAAAGAGAGTGGAATCGAGTGGAAATAAAGAAAGGATATCACATGCTATTACTGGAGAAAAAAATTAACGGAATGCTATTAGTGCCGATTTGCTACGGTCGTCCCCGAAGTCAGATTTCCAAAACCAAGCTTTAAGCTTATAAAAAAGGGATATGGCATGTAATAGTTCTTACCAACTGCTGTTCCTGCCTTGAGCGCATTTGGTCGGTCAATCGTGCGTCTCATAATATCCTTCCAATATAATGGAAGTTTCAGGTATCATTATACCTAAAACGAGAGGGTGAATTTTCGTTTTGGGTATAACAATGTGAGATTTCAAGCAGCGGAACTAACGTCCCCTCATATTCTGCATTGATTTTTAAAGTAACAGAGATTCTTACCAAGTCCCACGATGCCAAGAGTATCCCCACGTATCCTTGCGCATCCCTGTGCAGCTTCTCTAACCTGCTCCGGTCCGGTAAACTTCTTCCCTTCTCTCACCATATTGGCAAGCCAAAATGTCCTTCTGTATAAATTCAAAATCAAACAAAGGGTCGTATCTGCAACTTCTTCAACACCATATCCTGGAACGTTACACACTGCAATCCCGATTTCACCGGCTGCTTTAACGTCAATATTGTCGACTCCACTTCCTATTCGGACGATTATACGTAGAGCTTTGAACTTTTCTAGGTCTTCCTTAGTTAAGCTGATTGTGTGCCACATCAAAGCCCCAACAGCTTCATTCAAAACCTAAAAGAAAGAAGAAAAAATTATTTTGGATATGTACCATAATCAGCTCGAAAATGCCACTCTTAGCTTGTAAAAAAAAAAATCATTATATTTTGGGCTTCTTAGAAGCTATTTCTTTTTTGCGTATGATTGATTGGAATCTGTTTAACCTACATAATTTATCATATCTATTCAATTTTAATTCCTGTATTCTTTCTTTCTTTCTTTCTTTCGTTCTCTCTCTCTCTCTCTCTCTCTCTCTCTCTCTCTGTAAGTGAATTTTTATCTGAGACTCATGTATCTTCCCCCTACTTTACAGACCAAGGACGTATCCAGGTTTTTTTCAGATGGGGGGCAAAAACTTACAAAATACTTTTTGATGCTTTCTCAAATTTTTTTGCATTCCCTTTCCTATCATATGATCTATTACTTAAAAATCCTTGTACAAGCTCCTCCTCCTGTATAAAGAGGCATAAAGCATTTTCACTAATATTCCTAGCTGTATCTCTAACTTTCCTCCCTAAGACACGATCAGTAACATATTGCAAATTAAGGCAAGTCAAGACTGCTAATATAAATCCACTTACTGTAGCTGTTACACTGATATTATCTTTATTAAGTCCTGCTGTTTCATGGTTATCCACACCTTTTTTTGGCGAATCTTGGTCTTTTGCCTGATTTCGTAGTGCTACTTTTATCAGCAAATAGTACTAAGCATAATAAGCATCAATTCTAACTCACCTGTTCCCTACAAATTAGAGAGTAGCCAGCTGGCATGTAAAACGAAACTTGTTGTGGGTAACTACTTCTTTTCAACCTGTCTAATTTCTAAGCTAAAAATAAAACAATTTAAAGTCAGTGGATTATTGTGTGTTGAGGGTGCCTGTTTGTATTTAAAATTTTGTTTACGTCTTCAATGATGATCATTGAGATTGATCACTATCTTGTTAGGGATTTTCACCTTCCTTATGTAGCTTGGTTTTCACTTTCTTCAGGCATCAGGTAGGTGCTAGGCTCACTAAACTTGTGAAAAAGCACTAATTATTATATCTGTGACTGTCATGTAGGGTTTTGGTTGCAAATTCAACATTAATCAATTTGTAAAAACCATGGAAAGCAACTGAGTTGTATAAATAATACCTTCATTAATGGACTCAGAGCCTAAATTATAAAGTGTTTTAAAGGAATTTCTTTCACCCTTAGTAACAATCTGTCAGAATAACATAGCCTAAGTGGTCTTTCTAAAAATATGTTTATGTAGGTAAGTCAATTAAGTAATAACTTGATCTTCTTGATCTTGAAGTTCTTGATCTTGAATAATGTTCACTTTATTCATATTAATGATTAACGTTGATTGCGTAACGGGTTTCATTTTTAGTGTCCTTGGTACTTGAAGTGTTTCAGAGTGCTACTGCTTTTTACAACCTGTTCACTTATGCCTTCACATCTTAACATGTATTTATTTTTGCTAGGTATGAGACCCATGATGAACCCCATGATGATGGGACAATTCCAGCAAAGACAATGAACAAAATAGTTATACTTTTTTACAGCTATTATCCATTTTGTAAACTGTACAATAAAACAGTCTTTTATTTCATGATTTACTGAAAGTGTCTTCTTTGCGAATACTGCCAAGTATATAGAAACGTTGCTGTCTCGTCTGCAGACTGTTGGAAGTTGCTGGAACACTTTCTTGGTCATATTTTGAGAGGGTGGTTACTCCCCTCCACTTATTTATGCTTCAACTTAGAAAATGGTACATGATACTAAAAAAGGCTTGGTTATTTTAGCCCCATTAAAAAATGGATTCAAATACTGAGAAGGTATTTAAGCAGATCAGGCCATAATGTTACTTATAATTGCTAGACAGATTCCACGAGAAAGCAGTCTTATGTCCTTACCCCCTCACAATCCAAACAGAGAATCTTGGTTATGAACCACAGTACCCAACACTCCGATTTTTATATTATGAACATGCGACAACATCCTCATTAAGATTCTGTTAAGTTTCCTGTCTTATTGCGGGGGTAGTTTTATTTTTAAAACATAATGTTCAAGGCAACCGTGCTAGATATAAAGAAATTAAGTTTTTTTTGGGGGGGAGGGGGCAGGGTAGCATTCTAAATCTTGACTTAGCTTGAAACAAATTGGTCTATTATACGATTTGGTCTATAGATACGATTTGACAAAATTTCGCTGGAGCTCAATGTTTGATTATGAATGTTTGTCAGACTGAAGAACAGAACTTGGAATTATAGCACCTGACTTTGAAACGTTAAACTGAAACGTACAGTGCTCATTCTGGTTTCAAAATCTAAAAAATGTTTTTTTTATTACTTAAAAATTATATTTGTGCTCGAACTAAGAAAGTTTTCCATCGGCTCCAAATTTTATATTTAAGAACTGAGAGCGGAATTTTTTCAAAGTGATGGAGAGTTTAACTTAAAGAAGCCTGAGGATTAGCCTGGGGGGCTACTTGCCAGTGGATGGCTTTTGATTCTTAAAAAGGGAATCATAACTTTCAATTTCTGATTATTAGAGTCCCTTCCGAGGTTAATACGACCACTTCTGCCATAAAAACATTATATTCCCCAGGGCATAATTTACAACCCTCCCCCCGGAGTCTGGGGGGCTATGTTAACCCCGGTTTTTGTTATCTGATCCTTGGACTATTTCAAACAAACTAGCAATTTCAAAATTATCATATGATGCATTTTGAGTAAAAGAGGGTGTGTCTGTGTGTGTGTGGGGGGGGGGGGGGGGGGGGGGGTAGATAGCTTCCGATCCCTTTGACTCATAAAAAGGTAACTAGAAATTTCAATCCAATCAAAAGAGCCACCTCTGAAGTTTATACGACCTCTCGGTTATTCCCCGGGGGTATAAATTACAAGACTTACAAGGTAGATAGCAGAGGAGGGGGCATGCAAATTTTTATATCAAGTTCCTAGTTTTAGCTCCTAGAAGTTGCAACTACAGAGAATTACAGGGTCTCACGTCTGTTTGAGCCAATCCTAACAGTTGCATATCTTATTACCAAGGCTCTGCACCATTATATATAAACAAACAAACAATATAAATGACAGAAAAAAATCACATTTTATTTGGTTTACCCTGCAAGAATAATGTATAAAACATTCTTTAAACAACATATGTTACAGTACCATGTGCAACATCAACATGGGTGCCCAACATACTGCTAGTCCCTCACCAAGTCCCCTCATGAAGCCTTATTGATTTATTAAACCTTTACTTTAAGAAATCATCAAATGGCTTTGATGGAATAGCCTGTGGAGGGAGATGATCCCAGACAGAAGTCAGCACTGAACAAAGTTATTTTTAAGTACTTTTCTTCCTGACGAAACAGCGATTCAAGGTGAGAAACTTCTTCAAAGGAGGTGAACAGCAAACAGCAATACAAGGTGAGAAAGCTCCTCAAAAAGAGGTGAGTAGAGGTTCTAATAAAGGCAGTCATAGACTCTAAATTAAATCTCAACTTTAAAGAAGCAGATAGTTTATGGTAGTACTACAGTTTACCTACACTAGTTTTATTATGAATGTCATGGAATACTGCCGAGCAGATTTTCAGCACTACAGTAGAAAAGCCAGCTATATTTGGAAACAAATCACATGCAGGACTTACATAGAAGGAGAAACAAGCTGGATGAAGGAATACCTCTCCCCTCGATCTGAATCTTATATTATGTTCCCACTCTCCCTCCTTTAGCTGGAAAAAGCTCACACCCCTAATCTAACCACCGGGGCCGTAGCAATTACTTAAACCGTGGCCCTAGCCTCTAATTCCATGGGAGTCCCTAGCAACAAATTCCAATGGGAGCCCTAGTATTCACTTCCGTCGGTGGCCCCCTAGCAACCAATTTCACCGACAAGACGTTTTTAACGCTGTTTCAAGATTTCTTTGCTTGTCACATAATAGAGAATGCTTACTTATGTTAAGGATGATACAATCTCACGTGAAATGCTAAACTTCAGGGTCCGTTGGTATATTAGATGCACCTACTTGCTACGTTCTATTAATGTTTCAGTTAATGTTAACCTAGTATTAATGTAACCTAGTAATAATGTTAACCTAGTATAACATAGTATTAACGTTTAACTAGACAGGCTAAGTTACATAGCAGATGTTACACTGGATTTACATTAGATTTCTCATTGCATAAATTATTACATATTTTAGTTTTATCCTGAAACAAGAAATCTAAAGAATGAAAGCTATTGTATATACCAATTTTATTAATTGAAAAACGTAATAAAATCATGAAATCACAGAAAAAGTAGTTGAAACTCAACAAACGAGAAAAAAAACCTATAAAGGATAAAATAAAGCAAAAAGAACCATGAATTGAAGAAAGGCGGGAACCATAGCAACCAATTCTCTCAGCTCCCTATCCTTGGCAGACAATGGCTAACACGAGACACCTTCTAGCAGCCATTATCGCTCATAATGGCACTTTTTGGGCATTTTCCTGCAAAAACATCCATTTACACTAGAATCGATTGTTTAAACTTAATGAAAAATCCCCATTAGCGTTTCTTCTGATGACTCGTAGCAATTGAGGTCAGCGGGGGGAATTTTTGTGAATTTCTTTGGGTAGAAATCTAAGATTCCTATTAACGCTTTTAGGTCAGGAAATTATACATGAATACCCCTTTATGTCGGTCATGCGGTGGATGTCCTCTGTTTACCTATGCGCAAAAGAATAGTTTAAGATAAATTCTTCTTTCAGCTTTAACAGCCATTTTATTTACTGATTTATTATTACAGGCATCAATGGATGAGAGTGGGTTAGGTGCGCCGAGCTGGTGGCTAGAAGGTGAAGACCAAGCAGAAGCCGAAGAAGACGACGTTGAAGATGGAGAGGAAGAATCTGACGAATAGGAAAACTAAAGTGTTCTTAAATAGCTAAACTGTTGAAAAAGAAACTATTTTTTAAGTAAAATCACAGAATTACTTAGGAATTTCCTGGTTATCTGTCTTCAATTGTTCTGTCCTTTTTTATTTAGAAAACTTAGGCACAAGTTTTAATCAAACTGATTGCAGACCTGAAAAATGCATAGTTGACATAAAAGTATATCTAGTAGGTTAAGAACCACAGTGCTGTAAATAGAAAGGTGAGCTCGGTCTGATATTTCCAAGAAGAATTTGAGGTCCAGTTTATAAAAATTTGGCTTTCAGACTTTATTGGCTAATTCAGGAGGATACTGAGTCAATTAGTCCAGAGCAAAAGACTTGCATATGTTCTTAGGTCAGTCCTAATCATGTTCCTGCTTTCACAATTTCTCTTGGCGATAGTTAGTTTCAGTCGTTATTTCAGAAGAGAAGTAAAATCACCTACAGTTTTAAATGCTACATAATATAAAAATTAAACAAAACGAATTATTCTAAAAATTCCTATATTGACATCACTATAAAGAGACTAACATGAGTTCCATTGTTTACGCCAATGACGTGCTTCTCGTGAGCCACGCACGGGACATGTTCTTTTATTGTTAGTATGCCACCCCGGAGCTTACAAATGTCGTCTGGTAAGATTGTTCCTAATTGTTCATGTTTCGACAATAGAGGACTAGTGCAGTTATATTCCAGTTATTGATCCACAGCAATTGCTTTTACCAGTGCTGTTCGCCACATCCTGCGGAAAAAGGACTAGAAACTACTGAGGATAAGTTACTTTCGGTAATATAAGTACTCAATATCTCTGCCTCGGTCATACCGCTACAAGAAAATGGTCAGAAATTCTTTGCTGCCAGATACCCCAACACAGCTAACAGAAATTACTTAAAACGTAGTAAGGAAGACGCGAGACCATTTTGTTCCACATGACCCACTTCAGACCTAGTTATATGCGAAGTATGCTGTCAATTCTGTTTTTTTTTTTGTGGTTATCTTGTATTTTCTTTTTGTCTGGTTATTTTGTTCATCTTTTTTCGCTTGTTTATATTGTGCTCTCCATTTGCCCTGTTGTATTTGGAGGTAAAAAATAAATTGATTCATTCATTCAAATAAAGAGACATCCTTTCAAGGATGTCTTACAGAAGAAACAAACAAAGATCTTTCTTCTGGCAAAAAATGCAAAATTCCACATTTTTAAACAGTTTGTGGCGACGAACTGTAGTAAGGAGCAACCTTTCTCAATAGTAGCCGAAGCTCTAAAAAACGGAATTTCGATACCAATAGAAACATTAAAAGAATCGAATTCTTATGATGATTTTATTAAATATATAAGTTTCATCAAGTTTAGTCTTATTCCTCTGGACCGGCCAGCGGTATTTCCCTCCGTGATGAACGTGGTCTAATCTGCGCCGCGTCTCCGTATATTTCGACTGGGAAACTCACACATGACGATCACCCTCTATGATCTCTCGGGCCTCAATGGACGCAGGTTTAGTCCGTTTGGATGGCGCACGAGAATGTCGTTAGCGCACAAGGGCCTTGAGGCGGACGCGGCGGTCGAGCTCGTTCGTTTCTCCGACAAACATAAGCTGGCGTTTTCGGGGCAGAATCTTGTGCCGGTCCTGGTCGATGGGGAGAAAACGGTTTGCGATAGCTGGGAGATCGCCCGATACCTTGACGAAGCCTATCCCGGCACGCCGTCCCTGCTCGGCGGCGAGACCGGCGAAGGCGGCGCGAGGCTCGTGGCGGCCTATGTGGATAGCCAGTTGCATCCGTTGGTCGCACGCTGCGTCGTCGCCGATAGCCCGAGTGGCATTCACGATGACGACCAAGCATATTTCCGGGAATCCCGGGAGAAACGCTTCGGCATGACCCTGGAAGAAATCGTCGCCAACCGCGAGGAGACGAAAGGACAACTCAAAACCACGCTCTATCCCGTGCGCACGGCGATCAGGGATCGGGACTTTCTGGGCGGCTCGACACCCAACTACGCCGACTACGCCGTGTTCGGCGCCTTCATGTGGGCGCGCGGCGTGAGCGATTTCAAAATGCTGGAGCAAGACGACCCGGTTTTCGCCTGGCGCGAACGAATGCTTGACCAATTCGACGGCATGCCGAGGCGTGAGCCTGGCTATCCGGTTTAACAACTCCTTCGACCCACGAGGACATCAAATGCGTATCAAGGATCTCTCCACCGAGGACCACCCAAAGTGGACGCAAAAGTCCGCGTTTTGACGAAGGGCCAGACAATTGACGGCAATATCTCCACAACGGATGTGACCTTCGATAGTAGATCTGCATCGGGCGTCGTCACCATCAGCAATGCATTCCAGCTGACACCGGTCGTCAGGCGTCCTGGCAGCGGCGGGTCGCCCATCGTTGATGAAAATCGCAACCTGATCGGCCTGCATCATTCAACTTCCCGGACGGCAAGTGTCGCCCTACCCGCCAAAGCGATCCTGGATGCGTACGGGTTGAAGTTCGCCGAGTAAGATCCGGCAGACTTCGCTCGAGTGCATTCATCTAAGGCGCTGCTGCTCACGATCGAGCGAAGACTGCCGTTGAAAATTACCTTGCGATTGTCTAATTTGGCCAAAATGGACAAATAGGACAACTTTATGCGATCCGTTACCGCCTCTGAGGCGAAAAACAAGTTTGGACAACTTCTCGATATGGCTCGAAGCGAACCTGTCCGCATCAAGAAAAATGGTAGGGATGTGGCTGTTGTTCTGTCTCCGGATGACTTTCAACGTCTGTTGGACAGCGGACGCGAGGTAAACCCTGCGGTCAAACGCCTGCACCAGAAGAGTGTAAGCCGTTGGGCAAAGGTTTACACGGCACTGGCCAAGTAGACTACGAGGCGGACTTGATCTACCTCACATTGGACGACGCTCTGTTCATTCATGCCGAACAGATCAATTTGTTCGGCGGAATGCCAGGCGTCCGTGACCTCGGGCTCATTGAGGCGTCACCGCCGCATATCGGCCCTCTTCAGCGACATAAGGCAGAAGAATTCTTGTGTACCATCCCGCGCCCGGCAGCGCGACGGACTGGGCGATCGCACCCGTGCTGTCCTTCATCAGGACATCAATCTGCTGGGCCGTTTCCTCCATGGTCGAGGCCAGGGACTGCGTGTTGTCCACCACGGATTTGGCGATGGTGTCCTTGCCCTCGCGAATGATCCTGTCGATGCGTTCCGCATTGGATCCCAGGGTCACGGCCATGGCGTGGGTGTTTTCGGTGACAGCCTTGCCGACGGCCGCAGCTCCGTCGCTGAGCAGGCCATCGAGCCGCTCGGAGTTCGTGCTGAGCGTATTGGCCAGCGCCTGCGTGCCCTCATTTGAGGCGGTGCTGAGCGCGTGCGTTCCTTCACGGAACATCGTTTGCAGCCGCTCGGCGTTGGAACTCAGAGTTGCTTCCAACTTCTCTGCGCTGTCAGAGGTTGCATTGTTGATCGCTGCCGCACCGAAGCTCACAAGGCCTTCCATCCGTTCGGCGGTGTTGTTGAGGTTCGTCTCCAAATGCTGGGCGTTTTCGATCGCTGCATTGTTGATGCGCTGAGCGCCGCTGTTGAGCAGGCCGGCGATGCTCTTGGCGCCGGATTCCAGCGTCGAGGCGAGTGCGGAAGTCCGCTCGCCAACGGCACGTCCAATTGCCTCCGTGCCGCCATGCATCAATTCGTCCACGCGGCTGCTGGTGTCGGAAAGGGCGGATTCGACAGAGCCGACCTTGGCCTCCAGCTTCTGCTGGATTTCCTCGCTGCTGCTGGCAAGCATCTCTTCGAGCAATTTGGTCCGCTCGACCATGCCCATTCTTTACCATTTGCAATCATAAAATAGTCTAATATCTTCATTTTCTCAACATACGTAGCTATTACCCCCGAGAATACCAACTGAGCTAGCTGACCTCCGATGTTAACATACTCTTTTTCTCTACTTCCCAAATTAGCTTCCGATCATCCATCGGTGGCCACTGACATCCCGCAATTTGGAGATCAGCATCTATGCGCAATGTGACTTGGCAAAGGAAAGCCTGTCTTCCTGTCCAAATTCCACTGAAAGTTAGGCACTATCGATTCCCTGTGGTGCCATCTTTTCAAAGCTGACATTTCAAATCTTCTCTTCTCGATGTTGATGAGGCATATATAACGAAGGAAAGTCAGTCATTTACATCTGACTCTCATGGTGAAAGTATTCACACTTACAAAAAATACGTTGGAAACAAAGATATAAGCATGGGTACATTGGAGACGCATAGCGGTAAAAATGTGTGCTTGAGAGGACGTGACAAAATCGGACCAATTAAGGGACTTGATGGTCCAATGGTCAAGGTTTAGGTTTTCAAATCAATAGGTTGTGGGTTCAAATCCCCTCAGCTCTTGATGAAAAAAGCACGCTATTATGGCAATGCTCCATTTATGACAAATATAGAATAATTGATACGTGTCTGCTGAGTACTTACATATACATACATATACCTAAATATAAACGTATAAAATACGTGGTGCATTACGACAGTAGCTTGCTTTTTCATCAAGGGAGCCGAGCAGATTCGAACCCACAACCCATTTATTTCAAAACAGAAACCTTACCCAGCGGATCGTCAAGTGACAACTAGTGAGAAGTTGTTAAGTATCAACAGAAAGACCGTTGAGAGCTTCAACTTGTAAAACGAGATTGAATTTACCTGATGATTCATTCTCAGTGCTTTGGTACGAATGAAAAGCTCCTCACATCGTAAGCGATCAAAGAAGGACAGTGTCTTACGTTTATATGTTTAGATATCGTGGAAGGAACTACATCAATACCTAAGAGAAATATGTGATAAAAGTAACCCCAGCAGAACTACAGAAATCATTGAAAAGGTGAGGCAGTAGTCGGTGTCTACCTCAAAGGATTATTTTAGGTTAAATGTTGTTTCTAGTCATGGTTAACAATATTGCCATTGATATGGAAAGTAGTTATGCAGAAATGTGTGATAAAAGAGACCTCAGCACCCCTGCAGCAATCACTGAATAAGTGAGACAGTAGTCAGTGTCTTCCTCAAGGAACTATTTTAAGTTCGGTTTTATTTCTAGTCATGGTTAGCAATATTACCATTGATATGGACAGTGATTTGAAGTGCATTCACGACTTTAAACTTAGCAGAAATATGCAATAAAAGTGACCCCAGAAGAACAGCAGAAATCATTGGATAAGTGAGACAGTAGTCAGCGTCTTCCTCAAGGGAATATTTCAGGTTTGATTTTATTTCTAGTAATGGTTAACAACATTGCCAATGATATCGACAGTAGATGGAAATACATTTAAGACTGAAACTTAGCAGAAATATGCAATAAAAGTGACCCCAGCAGAACTGCAGCAATCATTGAAAAGGTGAGACATTAAACTGCGTCTACCTCAAGGGACTATTTAGGTTAAATTTTATTTCTAATCGTGGTTAACAATATTCCCATTGATATGGACAGTAGATAGAAGTACATTTATGGCTTAAGCCCAGCAGAACTGCAGCAATCATTGAATAAGCGAGACAGAAGTCAGCGTCTTCACATATGACTGTGAATCAAAATAACCTGTCCTTCTCTTGATACAGAAGCAAATAATTTCAGGAAATGAGGACTTTGAAAAATATGAACATTAAAACCGTGGAAACTAACCTTTCGAAATCTATAAATATTTCGGCTATATTGACCAATAGGCATCTTCTGTGAAAAAGAAGAAAAGCTATAAAAAAGACAACGATCAAAATTTGTGTCGATAAAAACCAAATTAAAAAACAAAATTTAAAGAGCCTTAACGTCATCACTCTGTAGAAGTTAAGCTATGACTGATAAAAAATTTATTTATTGACATAAACTCTAATTAGAAAAGAGGCTTGATCGCAGTTAACCCGGTACTATTTTATATGATAGGTCAGAACTATCTTTTATTGATACACTTTTATTTTAGATTGCCCCATGTTGTTTTTTATATTAAAGTATGCAAAGTTTCTAGTTCAAATCCACCCATATCTCTATTTAGCGACGTACAGTTGCTCAAATCCGGTTATATTTCAATTATCTCAGAGGTTGCTTCTTTCATTCCCAGGCCATTGATAAGTAACGTAGTTTCACTAAAAGAGGGAAACGTAGTAGTAGTTTCTCAAAAATTTGGCTATTCAGAGCCGAGTCAGAAGTCTCATTTCTAAACAGAAATTTTGTTTCGTTCTACCTTCTGCTATTTTTAAGATTTCTATTTGAACCCTGATTTCTATTGAATTTATATTCAAACCCGTTTGCTATTTTGCAAACCTTCGTCATTTTCATAAAAAGTCTCAGATATATCCTTTGGATTTGGATGTGAGGATGATGATGATGGTTGTTCGTTGTTTCTTGGTTCCTCGCTGGTAATCCGTCTGTCCGTCCGTCCACTTTCCGAAAAAATATTGTCAATTAATGTTGCTGACTGGTTTGAAATCCTTGTCGGTATGTTTATACAAGGAGCCAATCCGTACAAAATTAGTAAAGACAAGAGATTAGAAGCCTGCCTAGGTACTGTGCCTTTAAAGGTATTGAGGGAATACTACTATTATCAGAAAGAGGAGTAAAATTGGCTTACCCTGACGCACAGTGTGCAGCAGTCAGGATCCATTCATCAGAGATAAGACTACCACCACAAAAGGAAACATCATCGATAAATATCGCCACTTGCCATGGCCATTCATTTGGGGTTGCCTCTTCACCTCCTACTATTTTGTTTTCTGGATTGGGCGTTCCTTCACCCTTGTAACCGCATACGTCTGTAAGTAAATGATCACATAATAAAAGCTAAGAAAATCAAAGCAAAAAAACTGTTGTAATACTCCCATTCATATATTCATACTTTAGTCAAGTCTAATCGCTAATTCTAGTATTTTCTTTCTACAGTCAGTCTGTCGCTCTGGCATCTTTCTGCTTATTTCGCTGGCACAGCCTTAGTAAAGAGATATTGGCGTCCCAAATTATTATTCCCCCACACCGCTTCATATTGAAGGCATGGCGAGAAACTTTAAAGGGGCTCATTTGATCGTAAACAGGAAATTCTGGTGCCCTTTTTAAGAGTCAAAAAGATTGTAGGGCAACCAGCCCCTTCCCGTACCTTTTTTATTGCCCGGCCCTCATGACCCCACAGCCATTTGGTTAAGATTTTGGTGATATCCATATTGTTCAAAATAATTGAAATTCCGATTAATCTGCTTTCGTCGATTACATGATCTCCACAACCCCAGGGAAAAGGGCTGTGGACAGCCAAGTCAAAGCCCTGAATGAACAGCGCTTGGCCTCCAACATCAAGAACATTATTGCAGCGGATCAGATTGGTAGTTTTCCAGACAACAATGCCGCGGAAGCCATTCAAAGGGCGCCCGGTGTGAACATCGCGAGGGATCAGGGCGAAGGTCGCTACGTTTTGGTACGCGGCACAGAAGCGAGACTGAACAAAACGGTCATGGACGGTGAAACCCTGCCAGCACCGGAAGGCGATTTACGCACGGTCGCCTTGGATGTTATCCCTCTGAACCTCCTCGAAGCCGTAGAAATCACCAAAGCCAATTCGCCTGACATGGATGGCGACGCCGTAGGCGGTACTTTGAATCTCATGACCAAATCCGCCCCCGAGCGCGAATACCTCAGTGCCCGTGTGGATTACGGTTACAACGAATTGGCCAGTGACGACTTAACCTTCGGCAACATCACCTGGGGCCGTCGCTTTTTGGAAAGCAAACTGGGCATGATCGCCTCTTTCAGCATGGAAGACACCAATCGCGCATCCGACAATTTTGAAGCTGAATACGATGACGGCGTGCCCGAGGAATTAGAACAGCGCGACTACGCCATCAATCGCGAGCGGATCGGTAGCCATTTGGCTCTGGATTTCCGGCCCAACGTCAATGCTCACTTTTCCTTAAAGGGTTCCTATACCCAATTCGACGATCTGGAACTGCGCCGTCGGGTGAGACATCGCCTTGGCGATGACCGCATTGAACGCGAACTCAAGGATCGGTTCGAGACGCAAAGCATTCTCAACTTCCGTTTTAAAGGGGAAATCTTCACAGCCAATACCGGAACCCTCAAATTCTCTACCTCGGGCACGGTGCAGCGCGTGCGGGACCTGCCGAATAACGGCGCGCTCAATCTGACCTGGGCCGAGATGCGGGCGCCATCCGGCTACACGCTATCGAAGTACGGTGTGTTCCCGACCATCTGCACCGGCGGAGAGCTCGCCAGCCCGAAGTCGGTGCTGGACCGGATCCGCCGGGGCGAGGTCCTCGACGCGAATATCGGCCCCTTGCGCCGCGCCGCCGAGAGCCTGGACGAGGCGGCGCAAGTCACCCTGCTCAAACGCTGCGGTGACCGTCGGCGCGGCCGGGTCGACCGTGATTTCGACATGGACCTGGCGCTTGGCCTGCTCGACGCGCCCGACCTGTTCAAGCGGATTACCGAAAAGGCCATGATCGCCATGCGCGGCGCCGACACGCGCTAGGATCTACTTGACTTCAAGCCGGGGGCGTGTCATTTCCCGGTCTTCCAAACGCTAAAAATTCGGATGAGTGACCATGGCGAAGCCGGCAACCGTTTTGATCAAGCTCGTAAGCAGCGCCGATACCGGCCACTACTACGTGACCAAGAAAAACCCCCGGACCCAAACCGAGAAGCTCGAACTGAAGAAGTACGACCCGGTGGTCCGCAAGCACGTCATGTACAAGGAAGCCAAGATCAAGTGATCACCGTCACCATCGGCTGATCATTCTCGCGCCCCGGTTTTCCGGGGCGTTTGCATTTGAGGATCGCGTTGCGGGCGGTTGACGTGGAAAACCGCCGCCAGCCCCTGGTTTTCGCCCGGGATTCGGGAGTTTTCCAACCACACGTCTTCCGAACCCCTGGGCTTGACCCAGGGCCTGTCCTGAGCGCCACCCCCTCGGTCGCCGGCTCTAGTCTGAGGCAAACAAGGCTTTAGGGAGTAGGCGCTGTGTAGATGGCTTCAGTGAACAGCTTCTAATCTTCCCTCAAGCGGGCCGCTGTGTAGATGTCCTTCCACTCTGATGAGACTCGTCTGAAGGGGTCTTTCAGCCATATTCATATGTCCTACGGAGCATGTTCTTTGATCTTCCTCAGTGAGGGGTGACTTCCAGTTACCAGTGGAGCAGCAAGTTTGGACGGCTGTTATGTGGCCGAGAATATGTGTAAGGTGTTACCAATCTCACAGTCCCAAAACGGAAGTGATGGCTGGTTAGCCTTTGCGGGAAGGAATCCCATCGTTGGTGACATAGTCTCTCTACCTGATCCTTAAGATCAAGAAAAGACAATTACTCTCAAAGGCAGTAAGTATCTGAAATCCTGCGTTGGCTAGGGCAATTCTGGAGCGTAGTTCTTTTCAGAGTCGTCACTGGAATAAGTATTTGAAGTGTGTCACCTGTTTGATGTCTTCAAATACCAGTTGGATTCTTATGGGTGAGCCTGCTACTTGAAATAGCCTTAGTCACTGGAGCGTTGATGTGCAACCCGAGCTGTTCAACTTTCTTTGTGAGGTGTAAGCCGAACTGTTCAAATTTTTTCGCGTGTTTTCTCAAAAATTCCTAAAGCTTCTGCTTTTCGGCTTCTCCAAGCACAATATCATCAGAAAAGTCGACGTCTTTGAGAATCTTTTGCGCAATTTATATTCCATGGCCATTTATACGCTTAAAGATGCAGCCAACAACTAGGACGGAAAGACAGGAGACAGCCTAGCTTGACACCTTAACGGGAGAAACAAATGAAATGGAAGTTTTTTCCGAACTAAATCAAAACATGCTGATGTTTATACAGATTGCTGATACGGACGTATCAACAATATTTTTGTAATAGCTTATCGTATCAAGAGAAAATTTCAAGGACATCTTGAGTGGGATGTTCAGTTGACCAAAAGGCAGAAAGTATTTGCTATTTCTGCAATTAATCATGCTGCTGCAACTGTAACTACTAGTAATAATACACTATTACTGCTACTAGTGTTCCTACTACTACCTCTTCTACTCTGATACTAGTACAATTAAGGCTACACGCCTGAAGTTGCAAATTTGACGGAATATTGAGGGGAAATCTGAACCAAATCAAAATGCACTATGCGCATGCAGATTTTCAAAAGGGTTTATCCCAAGAATTGATTTAGGAATTAAGTTGGAAGTTTCGGAGAATATTAAAAGGGGAAGATCAATTGACAAAAAGGTAATATATGGATGTCACAACTAACACTGATATCACTGCTACTTTTACTAATGCTGCTACTACTTCTAAACTACTCCAACTACTACTTCAACTGCAAAAACTTGCAAGGCTTTGAGTATTAAGTTGAAAAGGGCGTCAAAAGGTTGTCAAGAGCTCATATCAACAATGTTTTTGAACGTCTTAACGTGTCAAGGTGAAACTTCCCGTGCATCATGAAAGCGATGTTCAACTGTACAAAAAGCAATATACACATACTACTACCGCTATTAATACCGCTTCTACTAATGCTACTGCTAATACAACACCAACACTGCAACTAATTTCACTACCACAGCAACTGCTGTGACAATAGTACTACTAAGGCTAAGTCTATGAAGGTAAAATTTGGGAGAATATTAAGGGCAAATTTCATAATTGGATGGGCACAAATTTTATTAAAAGCGGTCATCCGTTCGGGTCGGATTTGTCCAATGATTTTCCGTGGTAGACACTCTCCATGAAGGAATTCTCCACGGGAGAAACATTCCATTGGGGAGAAAAGTTTCTGGGTGTGAACATTTCATGGGATATTTTACGCGAAGGGAATTATCCAGACTTAGTTTTTTTTTTATTATTATTATTATTATTATTATTACTCGATTTTGCATGTGAAGAAGTTCCGGAGGAAATTTTCAGTAGGTTTGGAATTGTCTGGTGGATATTCCAAAGTAAAAATTCTCCACGGAGTATTTCACGGAAGAAATTTTCCATTGGGGGGGGTGTCTGAAAAAAAATTCTACGAGAGGGGGATTTCCTTCAGGATTAAAAAAAGGCCATAAATTAAATAAAAACAAGTCCTTTTTCAAATGAAATTAGGTCAAAGAGAATTTTTCAGGTGGAATTATCTCCTGGAAACTTTCCGAGGGGAATTTTCAGCGAGGATGGACATATCCGGGAAAAACAATTTCATGCGCGGAGCAACTTTGGGTGGAGGAATTTTCCGTGGGGTAACTTTGCCATTTAAAGGGAGACAGGTTTTCCAGCATTACTTGAAAAGCAATCAGAAATTTAATAAAAAGAACCATTCTTTTTCCACTGAAAGTAAGGAGCAAAATTAAAGCTTAAAACGAGTAAAAATTATTTCTTATATGCGGATGGCTGTCCCCTCTCCTGGCCTCCCTTACACCTTGCTATTTATAATAAAATTCTACTTTTTGTCCCAATTCTATAAGAAACCCTCCTGAAACACAAGGACCGTTTAATCAAACAGTTCATAAGAACACCAATGCTCAAGGTCTTTTTTCGAAAGATAACTAAAACACTTACGAAGACTTCAAGTCATTGGCAAATGTTTATTAGTATATATAGTCAGAATTTGTTTCTGTGTAGCCATATATTTATTGGCTTGATCGGGGCATGAAAATCTGTAGACCGCAGAGACACACACGGCATCACAAAGGAGTCACCGATCACTTCTCTGACTTGCTGCTGCAATAATATCCTCCCATTGAGAATTAAAGGGGGTGTGAAGATATCACAAACCATTGTAAGAGGTCCGCCCGGGGGTATTTTTGGTCTATCTATACGACAGGATCCCTATGGTTGTCAATATGGTTGACATTTTAAGCTTTGCGACCATCCCTTTTCAAAGCGTGTTTCGTTGAACATCAATGTTCAAGTAGTAAAGGAATTCCTGCCACCTGGAATCTTATACTATGATGGGTAAATGGATGGTAAAAAAAATATTGAATATGAATTGCTCGTAAGTAAATTCACAGAATTTTGATTGAATCTCTTTTCTTTGATTTTGAAATTCAAACTATTTAGTTTCGTGAACAACTAATAGAGCAGTGATAATAGTTGATTGGGTTTTTAACTGGAATAAACCATAAAAAACATGTAGCTCAATGCTTGCGTCTAGTGGTTTTCGATGATCCTTAGGGCGGAGCTGTTTTCGCTCCTATTAAACAGCAAATGACCGAAGATGAATATCAAATTGAAAAACATAAGAAAAGATAGAATGGTACTAAACCCTACAACAGAAGAAACAGCCGAGGATGCTGCTCAAAGAGTTTATGCCAGAAGGCTTGAGGATAAAGAACTCAAAACCGCGCAATTCCGAAGTGCACTATAAGGGTGCAGGTGTAGTGAATAAAAAATAGGAATAGGTAGGGAGTGATTCAGGCAGTGGTAGGCATTTATGAAAATGCTGAGGCAGGTAAAAGGTGTTTCCAAAATCATGAGAAGGAATCAATTTTTTTTTTTCTTTCAGTGAAAATCCAAAAAAAAAAAAATATTGCTTTTCAACGAAAATACTAAAAAGGACATTTGAAATCTAGAAGGGGGGTGGAGAAGCGGGATGAAAGATGCCCCCATTCAATTGAGTCCACTGAGCTCAGGGGTACACAGACGCCTATTTTTTCTCTTAGCCTGTCTTGTGACTTCGCTTGACGGGTAATGTTATCATATGCAGAAAAATTTTAGAGGGAACAAAGTGGGCGCTTGCCCCGGGTGTAATAATTTTGGGGCACACAGCTTCAAATAGATAAACTAACGGTTATCAGCCACATTTCTTAGAAAAAATCTTTCATTTATTTTCCTTGCTATTAAAAGACATTTATAGAGTTTATTTCCTTGTAGAGCATTTGTTCATTTAAAATGAATGTTCAATGAAATTTTTTCTCTTGGAGCAGGGCTTGTTTCTAAGTAATGAAGATATACACTAAGTAATCAAGCAATTTATGGTAGCGTACTGTAAGTAAGGAGCGACTCCTGCTAATAGTAACCAAAACGCTAAGAAAAATTATAGCAACGCTTAAATTTGAATAAATCAAAATAATCCGCGTTTACTCCAAATCTATAAGATCCATTAAGTTTCAAGATGCTCAAAAAGGAATCGAGCACACAAAGTTTGCTGAGTTCATAAGAATTGGAAACATCTCGCAAAAGGAGGGTAATTTAATCCAACAGAGCTGAAGACCCCACACACTTTCGGTGGCTTACCGCTGTTTGGGCGGATTCCATACATCGCGTAAATTGGATGTACTGATACGGGAAAAGTACCACTCTACTCACCATTCATTTTCAGTTCGCGAAGTACGCAAATTGATGTGAGCTGATCCAACAGCACCCTTCCGTTCACCGAGGTTTAACCAACTTGCCGTTGGGCCACTTAGTTTGGTAACAGATTGGTACTTAGTTGGGCACATTTTGTCGGCTCGAAGAATACGGGAGCATAATTTGAGCAAAAGGCTGAGAAGTGAATTCGAAGCGTTTACCCGACACCAGGCTATTCACATATGGACTGTCCTCAAGTCTCCGCGAATAGATGGCTCCGGCATTCTATGCGTGACCAACAGCCTTTCTGTACAACACTGAAACCACGATGACGGTCAAAACCTCAGCGACTGGCCACACCAGATAAGATAGCACGTTCGCTAACCAGGGGGTTGGAAGCTTGAATATCAGTGTATCTATAACTCTGAATACGAGCGGGAACATCCCGGCAACGACGAAAACTGTGAGCGGGCGTTGCCTGAAAATATCGTAGGCTCCCTTGAGACCGATGTCGTCACCGATCGCTGTTGCTGGAAAAATGGTGGCAATGGACGCTGTGCATAAGGCGACAAACCCTAGAATCGTAAATTGCAGCACTACGATCACAATTTCACCGTTCGAGGCAATGCGGATCAGGTTAGCCAATCCAGTAAGAAACACTCCGCTTACCAGTGCGATCAACAACCACAACAAGACGACGTATTTGGCGAAACGCCACTCACGTACTCCCCAACTCAGGGGCTCTGTCAATTTTACTACTTTAAAATATTAAACATAAATAATTTTCAAAATCATGTTATATATTTTAAAAAGAGTGATAGGATATACCAACTATTTCATTTGATCTAAAATAAGGAAAGCTTTTTTAAAACAATGTCTGCAATACGTTATTTTCCAATAAAGTAAAAAACATTTCAGAAGAAATGCCTAAAATACGGATGATGTTTTTTGTTACGTAATAATTCCTACTGACTGCTTAATTTAATTATAATGAATATGAATTAATAAATACCAAAGCTGGGCTATTTTCAAGACAAATTATCAACGTACTATAAAAATGCAGCTGAAAGGTCAAAATAGTTTCTTTTGTTCATTAAAACACAGGTTTTTTCAAAACTAGTTTTTGATAGGCCAGAATAAATCGTAAACCCAAATCTCACAAATGAAACATAACACCATGAATTTTGTTAGTTCTGCTATACTTTTGGTTTTTTCGACTGTTAACTATAAAGTTTTAGACACAAATACTCAAAATAATAAATACACACAACTAAAGTTGTTATTTTGGGCACTTATTTGACCCTATACCAAGAAAAAAAAAATAGCTGTCAGAAAAATGGTGTTTGACACCACTTTCTACGGTCAAAATAGGTTGCCAAAAATCGTGCTTTTACAGCAATCCATCTGCGGTCAAACTAAAAAGAAAAACTAAAACCCACAAAACTAGAAACTAATTAAGCTAAAAAGCATTCTAGAATAAGATGAGAATAGGTCATAAGAAAAACTTAATAGAAGTAGGAACTTCATTAGGCAGAGAACTAATTAGGGTTGGAGGAGGATCATGTGCAACTGCATTGACCTTGGTCACAGGGGGCAATCTCTTGCATGAAGCGCGCACCCAGAATGGCTGAGCCCGGCATAATGATGCCCTCTCGAGCATCGTTGACCCCGGCCAGCCAAGCACCGAAGTGATCGATGATCTCACCGTCTTCGTAAAAGTCCACATCTTCACCGAAGTAAAATACCGTGCCTGAGTTTCGGCAAATAGAGAAGTAGTTCAACGATATTTCATACAGTTCGCCATTGATAAATTCGCGTTCCTCAATCACGCGACAAGGCACGCCTTTAACGGTTCTTTTCATGTTGGTCACCGTGATTTCCACGCGAATGAATTCAACTTCACCTTCGTCGTCCTCTTCTTCGCCTTCAAGGACCACCTGCCAGCCCGGCTCCATGATCCAATAAGGGTTTCCTGTTTCAAAGGGATGGAATCGGGTTGACCATTTGCAATTGTCCGTTAAGAAGTTCTCTTGAAATCCTGTTCTGTCGAAGTCTTCTCCTTCCTCTTCATCGTCCTGGGCGAAGCCGAGAAAAAAGGGTGAGAAAACCAAAATGAGCCAAATGATTTTTTTCATGTTCTGAGCCTCCTATCGAAGTGACTCATATCAAAGTAAAGGCCAAACCTTAACCAAAGATGAACGCCTCAAAAAAAAAGGAAAGGGTGCCGAATTTTCATTTTGAAACCTGAGGGTGATTGCTTTCTGAGGTGTGGGTTGTTGGGTTGCTGCGAATTGGGGACAGCACCGTTTTTCGGTATCCATTCGTGACGCTCTACCCAATAGGCGGCCTTTCCCACGCCGCTTTTTTGCACGTACATTGGAATTCTTTCCCGCCTATTTCTTGTTGAAAATGAACATGAAACCAATGGCCATGAGCCCATTCATCAAATGTCTTTGCCTGCAGCTTGTCGGCAAAGAAGGCCGAAATCTCTTCGCGGCGATTGAAAGCCTCGTTTTGCTCGGCGTGGAACTCACCCTTGGCACCAACCGCCTCCAGCATGAGAGGAAGGTTACCGAGCGAGAGGCCAATAAACGCGTCCGAGGTCGCATAAATTCCGTAGGGCGCCTCATGATACCAGCTTCCCACATGACCTGGCTGCTGGGCGCTATCGGGTTTGTCGCCGTTGAAGTAGCAGACCAGGGACTCTGCCTGCAGGTTCAAGGCTGCTGAGAACAGATTGACATCGACACGTCCGCCCTTCCCGGTTCTGGCCTTCTTGACCAGAGCGCCCAGGATCCCCGCCGCGAAAATCATCGCTCCATGGTGGTCAATGGCCGATGTGCCAACCAGGCGGGGGATTTCCCCTTCCTTGCCGGTAATCCATGCCAGTCCTGACAGAGATTGCGCGATCATGTCCTGACCCGGCCTGTTGACGTACGGGCCATCCGGGCCAAATCCGCTGGCGGAGGCATAAATGACTTCAGGACTGTCCGCCTTCAGTTTGTCGTAGCCGAGCCCCAGCTTGTCCATCACGCCCGGCCGAAAATTCTCTGCGACAACATCGGCGCCTGCCGCGAGTTTGCGTGCGATTTCAAGCGCTTCCGGATCTTTCAGATCCAGGCATATGCTTTTCTTGTTGCGGTTGGCCACAAGTTCCAACGTGGTTTCGCCACCGGCCTTTTTCGCATCGCTGCCACCCCAATGCCTTTGAAACGCTCCCTTGAGCGGTTCGATGGCTATCACTTCTGCGCCGAGGTCTGCAAGAAACTGGATTCCCTGCCGCGCGGCGAGAAGCAGCGCCTGTTCACGCGCGAGGCCAAGGCCTTCATCGACAAGCACAAGGCCGCCTGCGCCGTACCGGGCAAGTAGCCCACCCCGGCGCTCCGGATGACGGTCGCGGCCTGGCTCAATCGACCCGGCCTGATCGGCACACTGTGGCGCCCCGCGTACGAGCTGGGCTACGAGGCCTTCAAGAGCGTCGTCGGCTGGATCTTCAAGCCGATCTGGCGCGTGCGTCGCATCGGCCAGACGCCGCCCCTGCCCCGTCGGGGGGGCGTCGTGCTCTGCCCCAACCACTCGAGCTACCTCGACCCGGCCTTCGTCCAGCTGGTGGTGCGTCGGCGGCTCGTGTTCGTCATGACGGCGCGTTTCTACGACGAGCCGCGTGCACGCTGGTTCTACAAGCTCGTGAGCGCCGTCCCGATCGGCCAGGGCGGTCGCGCCGCAGGCCCCCGCCAGCTCCTCGATCATCGAGACCGTGGAGATGAGGTCGGCTCCGGCACCGCCGTACTCCTCGGGCACGGTCGGCCCGAACAGGCCCAGCTCGCCCAGCTCGGGAGTCAGCTCGAGCGGGAAGGTCCCGTTCTCGAAGTGCTCCATCGCGATCGGCAGGTAGCGATCGGTGACCCAAGACCGCACGGCGTCGCGGACCATGCGCTCGTCCTCGGAGTACTCCTGGTCCAGATTGAAGAAGTCGAGCTGCTGGAACGTTCCCATGGGAATCCCTGTCCTGGTGCCGGGGAGTGAATGGAAACGGCCCCCGCGCGTGGTGCCGGCGACCGTTTCGGCGAGCATTCTAGTCTGGCCCGGCCCAAGTTGCTCGGGGGACTGGCTCGCAGGGGCGAGGCCGCGCGGCAAGCTGCGCCAGGTCTGCCCGCAAGATCTTCTGGCCGCGAAGGCGCGGCCAATGGATCAATCGAGGGATCGCTGTGACGTTGAGTGGGCGGGCTTAATGTTGTTTAGCAGCGCGATTCGCAATTGTATCAACTTTCGGACGGAAGGCCTTTGAGATCGCATGACGGAATTGAAAGAGAACGGCCTTTGGAGCCTGTCGTCCAGCGATGGGGTTATCCACGGGTAATCGGCGAAGTCGTCGCCGCAAAAAATAGCGCGTTACCCGTGGGTAACCCGCTATTCGTCGAGCGCCTTCTTGAAGGCGATGACGGCACGCTCAAGCCGGTCCCTCGGCACCTCCGTGAAGTCGACACCGCTCATGATGCGCAGTTCACCCCGTCGCGCAGTGATCTTTGAGCCTTCGAGGTGGAACTCGAACTTCTTCTTGGCCGGAGACGATGCACGCTTCGTTGCTGGTGCGGGCTTTGCGTCAATCGCCTGTTGAAGGATTGCGGTCTGCTCGTCCACCTCCTGCGCGCCGGCAAGCGCCCGGCGGAGCCTCTCGGCGACGGCCGGGTCCGACTTGATCAATCGCGCGACTTCAACACCAACGTTTCGCGACACAGCCCTGGGAAATTTCAAGCTGTCGCCCAGGCTCTGTAGCAAGAGGACGAAGGCGCGGATGTAGGATCGCTTCACCTTGTGAACCGAGCGATACAAGCGGCCGACGACTGCGTCGGCGTCTGTTTCGTCAACAGCCGGGTCTGCGGCGGCTGTAATCGCCAACTGCGCCATCTCGGCGAAGGTCAGATCCTCGCGGATGATATTCTCTTCGGCCATATCGAGATAGGAGAAAAAATTCTGAATGAAGATTAATTGCTGGTTATTTCTTCTAATATACTGATGGTAACCATGGTTACCAGATGGTAACCATCTGGTGGAAACCTATGCTGGTGTAATAAAATGGTGAATTGTGTCATCGGAATGTTTGGTTATGGCGTAAAGGTGCTTATTTACGCGTCCAAGTCGATTTTTTCAGGGCTTTATTGTTGTTATCGGTCATTTTAAGCTGAAATCAGTAACAAATAATCTAAGAACATTATTATGGCAAAAATAGCTCAAGAAACTGTAGCTTTAAAAGAATTAACTTTAAAAAAGACAAGTTTTTTCTACTGAAATCAAGGAGCAACATTAAAAATTGAAAAGAACAGAGATTATTACGCATATGAGGGGGTCTGTCCCTTTTTTAGTACTTCTCTCTTCACGCTAAAGTTTTTAAGAACTTTTAAAGGTTCTAATTCAAATTACATGACCCTTGTTTTCAAAAATCAATCGCAAAATATAAATAAATATAAAGACGACAAAACGGGTCTATGGCCTGTATTTTACTGATCATAAACCCATTTATCGTCTTCATTTCCATTTCTTTGTTGTTGTTTTTTTTTTGTCATAGCTGGCCAGTTCAGCTTAGATCTTTTAAAATCAATCTTAAAAATTTTGGTTGAATTTTGGCACAAAGAACGGGGTTTAGAGGAAAAGAAAGTCCCCTCATACAAGAAATTATTTTTATTCATCTTAAGTTTTATTGTTGTTTCTTACCTCCAGTAGAAAAAACTTGTGTTTTAAAATTTAAATTCTGATGAATATTTCATCATTGATTAAATTCTGAAAAAATATTTCAAGGAAATCTCCTACCTTCGCTTTGCCGGCACGGGCGGCTACTTCCTCAAAGCGGGTCCCGACGCCCCGGAAACGCTGTTGGCTTACCAAGACTTCGACAACACCAAAGGGCTCAAGAAGAACGTCCCGCTGAAAACCTGGAAGCCCCACGTTCGTGATTGGAAAACGGGCGATCCCACCTGGCAGGACGGCAAAGGCAAAGGACTCATCGGCGCCCTCAACTATCCCGCCGCCAAAGGTTGCAATTCTTTCTCCTTCCTTCCGTATAACAAAGACGGAGACGGCGAAAACGTCTGGCCCTTCATTCAGCCCAGCGCCAAGTTGCACTACGATTGTTCCAAACTCGATCAATGGGGCATCGTCTTTGATCACGGCCAATCCCTTGGGCTCTACCTCCACTTCAAGCTCCAAGAGAACGAAATGGACGACCATCGAATCGGGCACGAGCGCAAACCGAAAGAAGTGCAGGCAGCTCTAGACGCCGGAAAGCTCGGTATCGAACGCAAGCTTTACTGTCGGGAGATCATCGCCCGTTTCGGTCATGCATTGGCCCTCAATTGGAACCTCGGGGAAGAAAACACCCAGACTCCGGAAGAACAGCAAGACATGGCGGAATACTTGCGAGACGTGGATCCCTACAACCACAACATCGTCGTCCACACCTTTCCGCAAGACCAGGACAAGGTTTACAGCAAAATCCTGGGACAGAACTACAGCTTCACCGGCGCATCCCTGCAAAACGGTTGGAACCAAACCCACCGGCGCACGGTACAATGGATTGAAGCCGCCGCCGCCGCCGGTAAACAATGGGTCGTCGCCAATGACGAACAGGGCCCCGCAAGTCAAGACGTGCCGGTCTTTGCCTGTGGTTTGCTCCCTGTTCAATGCTCTTGGCAGCCTAAATAGGCTATTGAGCAGCTCATACTAGGCTATTGATCTACAAATAAAGTGATCAAAGGCTACCAAAAGATGCCATTATTATGCCCTTTCTGAATATAAATGCCTAATTGCTTTAATCTCCTGTATTCTAACTACCCATTAAACAAGCTGTTTCAACTTGACTAGTCTGCCAGAACTAGGCCAGGGACATAGTGAGAAATTATATCCAAAGAAAGCTGCCATTAGACTATGCAATAATTTCTTCACTACCAAAATAGTGAGTTTAAGGAATTCACTCACCAAAGAAACCTTCACTACACCCTGTAGTGCTGCCTTTAAAAGAGCCATTGATGGAGAATTGTCATTGAAGCCATGGCAAACTGAGTGGGATGCTGTTGAGATGTCCAACTGTTGTCATGACTAACAAAAAAAGAATTGTTTCAACTTTGAAAAACTTCTCTTGGAAGGTAAATTTATAGCAAACAGTATTACTGGCTTTTGTATAAAGTGAATATACCAATCGATGCTTTTTTATGCTCTTTACAAATATAATAATTGCTTCTACTGGAAATTCAGACTTAAGCACTTTTTGACCTCTTAAAAATGACCTAAATATGGGGTATAAAAAAGGCTAAGAAAATTGGTCTCAAACCCTAAATACTGTATAACATTGATTTCATACTTACTGTTTCATTATAAATCCATTTTTGTATGTTATATAATCCATAAGCACTGATTTTCTAATATTAATTTGGATAAATTAATTTTTCCAATGTTATGATGTTTTCTTCTTCCTTGACATCAAATTTTAAATAAAAGCTATCCTGTATATATACTTTATTTAACATCACATCTCTTAGCCCAACTTGGCACCTTGTCCTGTGACTTAACTACTGCTGTATACCCCTCACAACACCATACAATGTCCTTTAACCTTTCTGTTGTTGTTCTAGTTTCAGCACCATAGATCAACAATTGATCTGATCCATGTCTCATACACAATGCTCTTTTCTCTAATGGGATGCAGCAGGCACTTATGTACACAAATACAAGAAAGGAGCAACAAGGTCTGAGGTTCATGATCTTGATCCCTATAGGACAAAAGGTCAATTTATTTCCTTTGTCAATTCCTTACCTGCTATATATAATTTCTAAGATTACAATTTCAACACATAATCTTTCACTCTTACAAAGGCAATTCAAATACTAACTCTTGAGATATGAAATTTATTACCTTGTTAATTATAATTGATTTTTAAAGTTCTCTTCTCAAGGGCACTTTTATCACTACCAGATATTAAAAATGAGTGTAATAATGAGATCCTAAGTTGTTACCATGATTATCAAGTCTTGCTGCTGTTTGTTACATGTTCTTACAGGCCATTCACTTTGTCTGTCAACTATATCACAATGCTGTCAGGAATTAGTGAGCTTCATAATCTTCCTCAAAGTCAAATCAGTGAGTAAATTATTATGAACCTTGATCAAAAAAATGTAGCAATCAGAAGCATATGTTCAGTGAACTTTTTCGGTCATTATTTCCTTATTCAGCAAATTGCAAATCCAAATTCTACTACTCCAACTTTTTACACCCTAATTCTATTTTAGTAATGCCACTTTATCTACTTCTGAACATTCTGCTGTTCCTCCCTTCTAATCCACGCTATTTTGAGGCTCGACGCTGAATTTGCAATATTGCACCTGCAAACAAATATGGAAATTCGTCACTCTCAATTTACGATATCAGACTGAATTTAATATAAATCCTATGTTTGCGTTTGGAATTACCCAATATTTGGTTATGCTTGGGTTAGTCAAAAAACAGATAGTCAATCAATTGAAATTAAAAACACCGTTAATTTCGGCTCTACAATTTGTGTTGTTAGCGGCGCTTAGTCTTCATACCAGCGCGAACACCGATACCATTCGCGTAGTAGCAAACCACCTACCGCCTTATATGACTATCAGCAATGATCCCGCACAAAGTCGTTATAGTGGATTTGAGTATGAATTAACCATGTTACTCGAAAAAGAAACTGGTTATGAGTTTGAATTTGTCGAATGCACTTGGAGTGGTTGTATCGATGCTCTGAAAAAAGGTCATATAGACCTTGTCCACTCGATGTTATACAGCGAGCTGCGCGATGAGTTCGTGTCATTCCTAAAACCCGCCTATTTACAGGGAGAGTACGCCACCTTGTTCTATCAACGATTCAATGACCCGCGTGTTATTGCCAGCTTCGAAGATATGGTGAAACAAGAAATGGTCATTGGCTATTTAGGTAGTACCGTTTACTTTCCAGAATTGGAGCAAACGGATGACCTGATTAAAGTTGATGTTAAAAACATAGAAATTGGCGTAAAGCTGCTGGCCAATGGTCGAATAGACGCGTTGGCAGGATTTGAAGAGTTACTTTACGATCTAGAAGAAAGAGTCCCCAAACTGTTGAAGGTGCTGAAACACGGTGAATATCAACCTAAGGCAATGATGGAATCGCAAAGTGCATGTATATTTTTCACCAATGAAAACTTTTGTAAAAAATTGAAAATTCTAGTTGCTTTTTCAAGTAATCAAAAAATTGGAGGGCAACTAGGCCTCCTCCCTCGCTCATTTTTTCTCAAAATCTTCTGATTAATTGCAATTAATTAATATGCAAATTTTGTTTTAATTATTCATGTGCAGAGAGCCAAGATCAAAACATGCATTAATTCAAAAACCTTCAGAAATTAAATAAGAAAATCAAGTTTTTTTAACTGCTAGCAAGGAGTGACATTAAAACTTAAAACGAACAGAAATTATTCCATACATGAAAGGGGCTGTCCGCTCCTCAACGCTTCGCTCTTTACGCTAAAGTTCTTTTTATTTTTGTTGTGACAAAAGATTGTGTCTTTATTAGAGTTGTGACAAAGAGTCAAACTTTAGGGTAATAGGATGGTGAAAATAATATTGTGTCAATGCTGGAAAAGTTTCTGGTTCTCTCTATATGAAGAGTAGCTTGCGTTAAGCATTGAAAAGCATTGACCGAACTATTGGCACAGCTGAACGCAACTGAACGCACATGTTTGGCTTTATAACTTATATATTGCATCAAAATTTAAGAGATATTTTGTCTTCCTATGGCTTTGTTATGTTATAAATAACTTTTCTGAAAAAAGAATGACTAGAAAAATGGTGAAATTTTTCACATATATATCTTAGAATCACGAGTCTAATTTCTCTTTTGGCACTCATGAATTAGGATGACGTCATTTTAAGTCTTATTTTTAGTCATGAAGCCATAGCACCAAAAGCTGTTTTTGGTAACACTTGCATGCTTGGATTGCGTACACTCCATGGTGCACAATGCGCGCCCGCCTCAAGGAGCGCGAGGAGATCGCGGTCACCCGCCGTCATCGCATCGACATCGGTGAGGCTCTCGCCATCGAACATGCCAGCGTCGCGATAATCCTCCAGCGTGAAGGATCGTTGGCTTGATCGCCGGATCGCCATCGCGACACCCGCCTCGACCACCGGCGCGCGGACAAGCTGCACCCGCCCGACCTCCGGAATGCGGGCGGAGAGGAGCGGGGCGGCGTCCGAGATCTTCTGGCCCGATTGCGAGGCGGTGGCGTTCGCCAGCCGCATCATACGCTCGGCGCTGTATTCGGGTTGCTCGCGGTGCTCCATGAAGGCGGCGCCCGCCCGTTCGAACCAGACCACGCCCGGTTCGTTGACGACGATCTCGGAGATATCGCCCCGCGCGATCAGATCTGCGATTGGCGTGAGATGACTGCCCAGAACGCTGTAGGGGACCGGCGCAGGCGGGTTGGAGACGGGAGGGCCGACGTCATCCATCCGGCCTACCTCAGAACCAGCGCACTGGCGCCTCGACTCTGCTCTACCGGGTTGAAATCGAGATCGCGAGCGACGAAGATGATGATCTTCGCGCCCTGATCGACATGAACGGTGGTCGGGATGTTCACGTAAGGCTCCAGCAGTCGCCCGAAATTCTCCCCGGCGCCGTCGGAGATATCCTCCGCGCTGTCGCGCTGGATGTCGCCGTCCACCTGCGCCAAGGCGTAGACGGCGGCCCCCTCAAACACCGAGATCAGCGCTGCGGCCCCGAAGCGCGTGGTCCAGTGCGAGTCCACGAAGCCGGTCAGCCCGGCCTGCCCGAGCTGATCGGTGCCGGGCGATCCGATCTCGACGGATAAAAATACGTTAAAAAAGTTTACTCCTTTCTGAACACGTAGCATCAGATTGTAGGAAACCGCCGTCTTGTCAGCCAAGTAACTCGTCTGTAGCTGTGGATTTTTGAATCTTAACTAATTAGCAAATTAAAAAATAAAACACAAAAAGTTCTTAACAGTGACGAAAGGAATAACCTCACAGGGGAAGGATAGATTATGAGAAGAATAAAAAGAAAATTTATTTGATAAATAATTGGGGTCTCTGTCTCCACAGTATGCTATTGTTATAGTGCTTTATTTGTTCCCATTAGAAAGGAGGACAAATGGATAGAAACTAATGGTCTTTAACCTACAAAAGGGCACGTGCACATGAACTTATTTTCAGAGGTGGGAGAGCAATATTAAAAAAAATAACCTGTTTTAAAATTTGACTAAGAAGTTCTTGGAAATTTAGAAAAAAAAGATTTGGAGGTCAACCCTACTTCCCCACGTATGTCCCTGCCTACAAGAATCCAAGCTGAACTAGTCCAGTATGGAAAAGAGACTTAGAAATTCGTGCAAGACCTTCTATTGGTGACAGATTAGCCTAATATACTGTTATGTTATGCGGTTTTCCATCCCTGTCCCAGAACATGTTCCATTCTTTTGATCTTCATTTATACTATATTTTTTTCTGAAACTATGTACTTTTTTTTACAGTGCAAAGTATCACAAACTAAAATTTGGCACAGATCTTCCAATTATGGACATGAAGGCACCACTTGAAGAGAGCATTGAAAACACTGAATGTGACATTGCTGTTACTAATATGGGGGTCAACTGGAGACAAGGAAGGCAGTTGCTACGGCAGTACTTACAGGAAATCTTTTGTATAGCCACATAGTATTTGCACCATCGTTTGATAGATGGTGGCTATCCATGGTTTCTAGTCATATTAACTAGATCGTTAACTTAAGGGTACTTAACTTAAGTAAGAGAAGCAAACCCGTAAGATTTAAAGTTTATAGAAAAAAAGCTTTTTATTTTTACCTAAGCCAAATTTAATTGGTATGGATAAAAAAGAAAAAAAAATTCCAAATACGATGACACCTTTCAAGCCAATTGTAAAACTGATTTATTTCTTTTGAGCCTTAGAGTCTGTGTTGCCCTAGAATTGACTATTATATGTTACTAGTCACTCAGATAAGGCTGTCTGAGACTTTGTGTTGGCCCCATTTGCGGAGGAACGAATATCTTTTTGGGTTTGTACTGTGGCCTCATAATAAATGCACCAATAAAGCTAATCAAAATACTAATTTGTTGTCTATTTTAGGGGGAGAGGATTGCGTCCTTACTGGTTTATTTTTCTGTGCAGCTCAATCCTCTTGCACCAGAACCTTGTGGATGTGATCCCAAACCATACAAAAAAAAGTTCTGGCTATTTTTTTCTGCCGAACTTCCGTACAAACCAGTAAGCTTTTTTTGCCACTGATGTCATGAGTCCATGCCAGCCGTAAATCACTTTGGCTCTTTTTTGGACCTTCATTACGGCAGCACAGTTGTTTATCTGCGCAAACAGATTTCTTCTTTTTTTAATAGGTTCCAAACCACTCAGAGCTAAAATCTTGTCTGTAATTTTTTCAGGCCCCGCAGCATTCACTCTGAAACATAGAGTTTCTCTTCGCCCATAAACAAACATGAAATTTTCAACCTGATCGGAATTTTTTTATCATTTTAAAAGAAGAGAACAACTGTTGTCATAAATAATTATAATAAAAAATATTTTCATCTTCAGTAAAATTCGGGGGGAAATCACATTCAATGCATTCAGAAAAGCTTTTAAATGCATTGCATGATGAGTAAAAACTGCGTTCATAGCCGATATAAATGGTAGTAAAAATGACCCCATCCCTCGTATTTTATTACTTGAATTGCAACATTTTAAACAACTTTATGTGTTTTAATATTTTTATAATATTTTTTTCGATAGACCTATTGAAATTTGAACTATAATAATTGCTTAAGGTTTCAATATACCAATATCACACATCGCCCAGTACCAGATAGGATTTAAATATTGTTTTAAAAAAAATGCCATACAAGAATTGCCGCAGCTGATTGGCTTTAATCGTAG
This sequence comes from Alatinidae sp. Z8VKAUB7J3, assembly GCA_010016025.2. Lineage (NCBI taxonomy): Eukaryota > Metazoa > Cnidaria > Cubozoa > Carybdeida > Alatinidae > Alatinidae sp. Z8VKAUB7J3. The sequence continues at coordinate 206,435,023 of JAAAKM020073195.1, forward strand.
GCAGCGCAATAGCGATGCCTAAGTAAAGGACGATAAGAGCTATGCACCGATAAGGGTACATCCATGTTTCTTTTGAATTCTTATAATTTCCAGCTCAATGGCCCAGGCTTCTTGCAGTAGTGAAAACTTACTAATATAAGAAATTTACAAACTCGTAAACAAAAGCAGAAATCAAGGGGTTATGCAAGGGGTGATGTTGGTGAACACAACTTTGGCGCCTCAACCCTACTTTCTGGGCCTCTGATCCTGCATCCAGGGGCGTTCTTAAATCTGCCTGAAGGGAGCAGATGGCTTCAGAATACTACCAAAAAATTGCCAAGATTTAACCACAATTTTTCGAGCTTTTACCCCCAGAAATTACGGTAATTCCCCTGGGTAATAATTCCATAGATTTTCAAAACATTGCCACTGCTCACCTATGGTTTGTCAAACACATCGAGGTTGTTAAGTCTCATCCATCTTTCTATGCGGATCATATCTTCCTTCATTAAGGACAAAAGTTGACTCTCAGTAAGTGCCATAACTGAATGGTTAGTATTGTCGGCAAACAGAACAGGTGATTTTCTTGGTTTTGACTTTGCAGTTTCTTCACTCAGGTAATAGTTTGCCAATCTCCCAAAAATAATAAAGGCAGATTTGTTGTGATTAATTTTGAGCTTCTTTAGTCTCATCCATCTCTCTATGCGGATCATATCTTCCTTCATTAAAGACAAAGCTGGTCTCAGTAAGTGCCATAACTGGATGGTTGGTGTCGTCGGCAAACAGAACAAGTGATTTTCTTGGTTTCGAATTTGCATTTTCTTCATTCAAGTCTCTCATCAAATCAGAAAGTTCGCCCTGAAGATCATTTATGTAAATCGCAAACAGCAAGGGGCCAAAAGGGGAGCCTTGGGGTACTCCGCAGTTTATTGGAAAATATCCCGACTCAGCCTCGTTCACTTGTCCATGTAGTGATCGTCTCCTCAAAAACGAAACAAGAATCTTCAGGGCGTTTCCTCTGATTCCAGCATTTTCCAGTTTCTTCAACAGGCTCTCGTGGTCTACGGTATCAAATCGCTTGAGGATATCCAAAAAAATCGTTGCAACTTAAAGCTTGTCATCAAGCGCATCATTTATTGTAGTTATCAGAAACTGTATAGCACGCTCCGTTGAAAACCCTCTCCTAAATCCAAATTGGCTCTTTAGAAACAGGACAAACAAAAAAAAAGTTTTTTTTTTCCAGAAATTCATTTATTCGGATATATATTATCTTTTCAAAAAACCGCGATAAAATCGTTAGGATAAACTCTAATAAACTATTTTTTTTTCCCAGATAGTGACAACTACTTGAAGAGTCAAACCTCATGAGGTCAATACAGCATGTGCAAGATCCGCCTATACTTTAGCCCATTAAGTTACTATTTGCTTTAAATGGTTTTCATGACCTTTTTGTCATACCATTCGAGGATTTCTTGTTTTCCATTTCTCTCATGATAGGTGCCAGAAAGCAAAAGTTTCGATAACCTATCATCCTGCATCCATAAGAAACAGTCAACCTTTCCATCGTTGTAGCCCTAGAAAGCAAGATTCACTTTTCTTTTGTTCACCATACGGCAATAGAAACGACTACCTAAGGCA
>JAAAKM020073195.1:206436649-206462168 GCA_010016025.2 Alatinidae sp. Z8VKAUB7J3
AATTCCCCTAAAAAATGTCTTGTTAACCCTACAAACTTCAAAGCACCACCGTTTGACAGCTATACTGCACCACTGTCATTACACTACCTTCCTGCTTCACAATCTTATTTCAAAAAGTTGTCATAAAATTTTTCAAACTTTTTTTTAGTTACAAATAACCCCATGCATTTCGGCTATTTTACTTTGCAAGTCTTAGATACGTTTACAATTCCCTACTTATACTTATAGAAAAATATGTTTTTTCGTACAATTTCGATTATATTTAAAAGAAAAATATTTTTTTTTGTATTATAAAGGCACTAGATATGGCAGTTTCCTTTATAATAAGCCATTAAGCAGCTCTCTATGATGTTCCAGTGTCCCGCTATCAGAAAATGAGAAACAAAATAAAGAAAATGCGGTTTACGCAGAATATCGTATTTTCAGCCACTTTTATCGATTTTTAAGCCAATATATTTCCCTTGTTGGTCAAGCCAAGGGGCGGTGAAATTCCTATGGGAAGTTTTTACTGGTCTGAAAAAGGTACTATGTGCCAGATATAAGATCTTGACAAAACCAAAGTCAGAGAGTCTAAGTAGCATCCATGCAAGCTCTACTACTGTATGCCTGCAAGATACGGCCAAAGTGGCTAGAGCTGTGGGTACATTTGACCTCTATTTCCTGTGCTATATACTCTGAATCAACAAATGGTCTAGAATACCAATAGCTAAGTAAGAAGCTGTAGTTTCCAGGCTGGAGAGCCATCCTTTATCATCAAAAGACATTACCTCAAACTCCTTGGCCACAATACAAATACAGAAGAGAGAATAATGAGGACTTTTTTCCCAAGACAATGAATGAACAAGACCTATTAGAATATTTTGCCACACCTCATCCCAAAGGTACATTTTGTTGAGACATTCTTATCTGCAAGCCGCTACCATCCTTGAGACAATATTGGAGAGGACAGACAAAAAATCTTTGGCAAAAATTCAAAAGAGACTTTGAGTCATGGGGAGGCTTCAAGAGGCATGGTAGAAACGGGACAGTGTTGGCTGAAGACTGCTGGGGAAGCTGCAGCCAACAGATTGAAGTGGTTGTTGAAACTAATTCCAAAGTCTATTGGTGCTTGGCAGGACAGTTCTTTATCTGGTTCTTGCCAAAAGTAAAGTAAGTAGTTCAGTTATAGACTCTTTTATATATTTACCATGGATAATAATGGAGAGAAACACAATAATCTGATTAATAGAAAGGTATGGATTTAGTGCTACTGCTCCTTATAAAGAAATGCTATACAATTTTAGAAACTACTTTAAAATATTATATAAGACTTAAGGTAAGATACCCAGAAGTTGGCCAGGACAACCCAAAATTGAGTCAGAATTTCAAAACAATATTTCTTTTGAAAAAAGAAAATGAAAGTAGGAGAACCGTTTCCTATTAAATTCGACATGTTAGATAAAAAAAAGCAAGTGCAAGCAGTCGTGGAATCTAATTTTAATGAAATGACCAGCCTTAGGTCCATCACGAGAAGTAGTAGTGCGATATATGCACTGCCTCGGTCATTTGGAGTTCAAAAACTAAATTTAAAAATAAAGCTGAGATTCAAATATGATCAGTAAAAGCTTATAAGTAAGAAAAAAAATTTGACTAAAATTCATTGGTATTAAATATTTAATCAGAATTCGATTGCTTCGCTTTGATTTTACACTGCCAGTTTGTTTAAGCCCCCACTCGTCTCGGCTCTGCTGGTCCTCAGCTACGTTCATGCAGTTCTCACCTAAGCACTGAACAAGCGGGACTGCATCATGGTGCCAGACTTTGTCAGAACAGGCCTAAGTCTACGGAGTGTCACTCGGGCATCGAGCAGCTGACAGTATGGGTGGAAGTCTTCCTTGATTGACGATGTATATCGACGTCAATAGTTGGCTGATGAAAATTCTTTTTCGTTTTAAAAGAGTGTTTACAATGAGTGTTTACTGCTCTACAGTCTTAACCAATTTATCTTTTGACACTATGTCTTGGTTGAACAACTGAGGAAGCTTTGCAAGCGTGAGCCCAATCAGCTTAACAAAACTGTGCAGTCTTGATGTATTGTCGTAAGGAATGAAGGATGCAAGAACAGAATAACTGTAGTGTCACTGAGGCTCTACTCAATTGTACAATACAAAATGCTTCTTTCGAAGCCTGCTTTCAGCTTAGTCGACCCAACTGTCTTAGAATTGTCAATGCCTTTTGAGGAGAACTTGACAAAAGATCAGATTGACCAGACCAAGTCTTAAAGGCATCCTCTACATCTAGAGAGAAATTCAAAACAAACTCTTTCCAATGAGGCATTGATTTTAGAGCTTTTTCACTTAACAAGATTTGAGATAATTCACGGAACTCATTTTTTCTATCCACATACATAATCTCAAGGGCTTGTTGGATTTTCTCTTCTTTGTATTCAGAAGAATTCAGCATATACATTCCAGCTATACTCATACTACACTATACGCGTAATAGCAAATAAGTTAACAACCAAATTCCCAAAAAAAATGTTAAAAAAAATCTTTAAAAATGAACAAATGTTCAAAATTTAAAAAATAAAAAAAGAAAAAAGTTTTTGATTTTATTGGAATGGATCAATAAATGGACAGTTTACAATATGGTCACTATCCATTGGACGTGCAATACCAATGTCAATCAAACCAGCTTCTTTGTAGGCGTTCATATCATCAATGGTTTCTAATAATTGTGCATTTTCAGGATTATCCCAACCAATCATAAAGATTCTCCACATTGGAGAATAATTGGCATCACCGGGAGCTCCTGCTGCAATACCAGGCTGAAATCCTAATGGACCAGTACCTTCAAGACCATTTCTGAACTGATACAAGTCTACTGCTGCTGAATTTGCAATCAAGCTTGCAGATGTTGGTGAACTAACAACACCCATCATTCCGGCAGGACCACTAGGAGTAGCATCTGTTACAATGTAATAGATTGTTCTACCATCAGGACCCCATCCACGATGAGCTATGAAAGTTACATTCATCTCTTCTGTTCCGGAATTCCTGTTCCGGTATCGGATACTCGACCCTCCACCCACTCATTATCCAGTTGAGTCGTGATGGTGATAAGGCCTTTCTTTGAAAAACCAACCCCTTTAATGGCCTGAGCCGCATTCACAATCAGATTAAGCCACACTTGCGTCAGTTGAGTCGGCGAGCCTGGGATTGGAGGCAAGTCTCCAGCGAAATCGGTCAGGACCTCCGCAACATCTTTCCATTCATTGCTCGATAGTGTCATGGCATTTTGCAGAGAATAGCTGAGATCTATGGCCGTCTTTTCTTCAGAACGCGGATGTGAAAATTCATTCATCGCACGGATGATTTCGGCCACACGATCTGTTCCCTCAAGACTTTGGATCAAGACAGTGGGAATCTCATTCAGAAGGTATTCGAGATCAACCTCCTCAATGATTTTCCGGACGACATCCATGGCTTTCCGATTCTCTTTTTCATCTTGAGTACGTTCCATAAGGGTTTCATACGAATCCAAAAGTCGGCGCAAATCATGAAAGCTCTGGGTCAGAAAACGAATGTTTTCTGCGACGTAATGAACGGGGGTATTTATTTCATGTGCAACCCCAGCGGCAAGCTGACCGATCGACTCCATTTTCTGAGCCGTAACCAACTGCGCATCACGGCTCTTTTGACGCGTAATATCCTTCCCCAGGATCAACACCCCGGACGATGCATCAAATTCTCCCAAAATGGGACTCAAGGTCAGCTCAAGAAAGCGTTCCTTCCCTAATGGATCAAGAAAACGCAACTCCGGTATTCGAAGAGGTTTCTCCTGGCGACGACAGTCTTGCACCGCAATCATGAAAAAATCCCAATCCCACCCCCTTGAAAGTAGTCCCATCATAGAGCCTACTATACCCTTATTCTGACATTTTTTCATCTTTGTTAGGCCTATTGTCTTTATCTTTTCAGTTTTAGCTTAAGCTAGCATTGTCTTTTCATGTGTTCCTTCAGTTTTGAGAACAGGAAAAAGCTCAAAAGGTCAGATCTAGGGAATGCAGCAGCTACAGCATTATTAGTAGCCTATGTTGTTTTTGGTTTAAAATTTACATACAAGCTTTGATGTGTTTCCAGGGACAATATCATGATGCAAAACCAATTTTCTTCTTCTACTAATCTTGACATTTCTGGTGGATTGTTTTAAGTAAAGGAATAGGTTAGAGCAGTGGCTCTCCAAAAAAAGACAGGCTATAATACAATAAGAGACATTTTAATATTACAAATTTTATAGTCTTTAGTGGTTACAGTTGCATGTGAGGAAGTTGCATTAAGTGGTTAATGCTCAAATGAGGAAAGAGTTCTTAGCTTCATATCTTTGCTCAGTCCTGACTTGTAACATGCAAAACATTTGTAAATCTATGCTTGAAATTTGTGAGAATAGACTTGACATGGCTTAAAATTCTGCTGAGACAGTAAAAGTCAATGAAAAGATACTGAAATCTTTGAGGTAAAATATTTTTTGGTCAAACTATAGATAAGCATAGACCTGTCATGAATGCAATCTCCTAAGCCTTATAAACAAGACAAGGGCAATCTGGAAATACAAGCTTGAAAACATGCTCCATGTGCACATTTAAGGTATATTTTTGGTGGGAATTAGCAGAACTTGAGCTCCTCAATTGATATTTTTGGCCTGTCTCCTTACCTAAAAGAACAGGATGGCTTACGAAAAACATAATAGGGTAGTTTACGCAGACTCGTAGGAAAGAAACCAGAAAAAAAAGAAATATACATTTTCTTCTCCCATTCAACATTCTTTCAAAATATGTTTAAAACAATTTCCAAATTGTGCTAAATTGATAAACAATATATAAATTATTTTCTAAATTCCCCCATCCCTGATAATACCACTTATGGCATGGCTATATATTATGGCTATATACGAAAGTTTAGTGATTTTTCGGTAAAGTTATTACTTTTTTGTGTCTATTTCTTTTTTGTAACAGTTTGCTATATAACCTAGGCCTATATGGCCTCATTAGTCCTAAACCTAGGCTATGCTCCTAAATCACACTGAAAATTATTGAAGGTATTACCTTACCAGCACTACATTACCTTACCAGCTACACCAGCAATCTTTTCCCATTTAAGAAACATAAATTAAAAGTCTTTCAAACCGTAAAAATCAGGATTTAGAAAAGACATGAGGCTCAAAACACTTTTCTTCTGTCCCATATAAACTGCAGATCAGTTTCGAAAGTTTCACTTTAATACCATGAAGAATTTGTCAGGTCATCAAAAGTAAGTGCCATTTGGAGAGAAACAGGGTGGAAATACTTAATCGCGGAAAACCACTAATCTGCGTCTTTACCCATTAAATATCAAAGCCCAAATCTCCGGCAGAGGAGCTTATTTATACAGTTGCCATAAATGACTTTATATGTCTTATTACCTTTTAAAGCGAAGTTAGGATAGCCTAAACCCCGTAATGCATAGAAATAGTAGATAGACTAGCTAGAATCAAACTTTCACTGTTCTATCTACTATTGATATCTATTTATTGAATAAAATCCACTCTCCCTCCCCCTGCATTTTCATTAATTGACGCCCCAGACGATGCATTGGACGAAGCCATCAAGAAGCCTATTTACTGAAATTGGTAGAGTATACCAACCTTTATATAAAATAGAAGCTTCTATATAAAACCTCTACAGTAAATTTTCCCTTATTGCTAAGAAAATATCGAAGAAGATAAAGGGCGTAACAATTGTAGCATTTTCTGTTGCTTCATTTCAGATACAAGATTTTGTACAAGTTTTGTCGTCAAACTGGTTTTTTCGCTGATGGGAAGCTTTTCTCTGATTACTAAGTTTAACGGAAAAGGGAACAGTTACCAAGACTGTCTCCTTATGGGTGGAAAAATTCCTGTTAGAAAATGTTGATCGCTTTGCGATTAAAGGAACCAAATCCAGTGGTTCAAAAAAACAGGCAGTGCCTCCTCGCTTTGTACAGCCAGGAGCTGTGATGAGGAATGACGGGGAACTCCGTGCCAATGGGGTGCACCCAGAGACATCTAGTCAAAAGTAAAAAATCCAGTTCAATTACTTTCATTTTATTTATGTTAAGCCAGCGTGAAACTCAAAACGAGCATTAATCTAAAAAAATCCATAGTTTGAATGATTCCGTAAAACACGACCGTATTGAATAAATAAGGCCTTTTTAAGTCGTGAACCTAGCCTTATATAAGCTTGGAAAACCTTGCCTGCCTATCCCTTGAAAACTTGTTTTTTCCTTGAGTCCAGATAGTTGTGTTTTAGAGTCCTATTCTTTTGTAGGCTATTTAATACCAGACGAGGTAGACGAGGCAGATTCTTTCCTGGACTCAGAAGCTGAAGAAGAGGAGGAAGAAATTGCTTTTCTATCGCATTGAAATATTCGTTGGCTTTATCTTTACCGATATTCAAGGCATGCTCTATATCCATTGGTAAATCGGCGTTCTTTATGATCTCTCCAGTTTTAGCATCTTTATACTCTAGGCTAGCATTTGATTTTGCATCAAATGGTTTATAAGGATCAATTCTTCTAATAATGGCTATTTTCTCTCCTGCTTCAGATTCAATTGAAAATGATTCATCAAATCCACGCTTTTCAAAATACCAAACCTCTTCTTTATGCTTTATACTTAAATTGATTAGTTGCTCACTCTCATTAGGAACTGCTCTGTAAAAATCAGTCTCAAGTTTATCTTTCTCCTTGTTTAGCTGCTCTGGAAGCGGTACTACAAATTTATTTTCCAATTGTTGTTGAATGATTTCATTAACCTCTCTTTCATGATTGTCATATTCGAATATCTCTTTATACCTCTCTTTTTCTTCGCCTTTCAAATTTACTAACTGTTCTTTTTTTAGCTTTAGCATCTCTTTTTTCACCTCATCGTGAAATGGTTTTTTATCAAGTTTCTCTTTTATATGCATAGTCTTATAATAGCGAACTTTGTCCATTGCCGTTATGGTGCTTTGTTCAACCTCTAATTTCAATTTGAGTCCACCAATTTCAATATCAGTTTTATCTACCAAAACCTTCAAGTCATTACGTTCTTTAAGAATTTTATTTCTTATTCCGACCTCTTTTTGTTCTAATTCTTTTTTATAGTCTTCAAATTCATTCTCTAATTCTTTTGCCATATTTGCTTCGAATTAAATTTCGTGATAAAATGAAGGTGACAAATCTTAGGAGGACACCATGAATACTCTGCAGGCGTTGCCTTGGGCGGATTGATTTTCGACTACCTTTACTGGAGTTTCGGCTTCCTTCGCATGGGCACCACCGGTATTGCGGCCCAAACCTTTGGGGCCGGTGACGACGAAGGTGCCGCGGCGGTTTTCGGCCGTTCAATCATCCTCGCTTTGGGTTTAGCGACCCTGATCTTGGTCTGCCGGGACCTTGTGGCCAATCAAGCGTTTTTCTTGATCCAGGGTGAAGCCGAAGTTGAAGCCCAAGGCCGAGCCTATTACTTTGCCCGAATCTGGGGTGCTCCGGCGACGCTCAGTGGCTATGTCATCGTGGGTTGGTTACTCGGCCGGCACCATGTTCGTTCAGTCCTGGTCTATACCTTCGTCCTGAATGGTCTCAACATTTTTTTGGACTGGTACTTTATCTACAAGCTGGATATGGGCGCCCGTGGCGCGGGCATGGCAACCATGTGGGCGGAATACACGGCTTTGCTGGTTGCCTTGTACCTTGTTTTTCAACGATGGCGCCATTTACCCTTGCCATGGCGTGCCAATCTTTTCCAGAAAAATAAATTTTGGGAGTTATTGCAACTGCAAGGGCACATATTAATTCGGACCTTTTGTCTGTTGACCACATTCGGGTTGTTTACGGCGATCTCGTCTGCTTACGGCGCCGTTGTTTTGGCGGGCAATACGCTGCTGCTACGGTTTCTAAATACAGCGGCATTTTTCATTGACGGCATTTCACATGCGCTTGAGTCCCTTGCCGGAACCTATTGGGGTGCGCGCCAGTTTGGTCGACTCAAAGCTACCCTAAAAACGGCGCTTCGCTGGAATACAATGACTGTCGGCGGGTTCTTGGTGATATCCGAGTAAACGATAGAAAACTAAAAGCCGACATTTATTTCCCCAGAAATATCATAAAAACCATTTAACTTCCCCTGTTTTGTGCCGGAGTTAGAGTTAATCAATCAGGATGGAACTTAAAATCACTAGAAAATGTGAATTTTGCATTTTTTCAATTAAACAGAGCGGAATTTTATTTTTAAAGTTCAGAAAAGGGCAGCCCAAAATTTTTTTCTAGCATAGCTGTTACGAAAATGCTAAAAAACAGCTCAAAAGAATTAGTATTTGAACAATTTCACAGCTTTGGGAGTTCCCTGTTGTGCTACCGATTTTGATTGAAAACCTTGCTTACAAAGGGGACGTAAAATTTCATTGTCTTTTCAATCAAACTTCATAGGCAAACAAAAGATTCTCAATAGATCTCGATGGTGGCTAGTCCCTTGGGATAATTCACTTATCGGTCCTTTGTCTTTGAGACGGTCAGTCGACACTAAGGCTCACAAAATGATTTTATGGTACCGAAATGTCTTAAGTGTCATACCGTTATTCTATTTCCCGATCAGAAACCAAGACAATGTTTGGTAGACGCTCTGGCGTTTATCAAAGTGGCTTATGATGAATTAGAATATTTGTCTAGATATTTAGGACCTTAAAACTCAAAGGACATGAACCATTCATCTCTTTTATAGAAGATTTTGGGGCAACGTAGTGGCAACCTGTGGCTATAGCAACCAGTGGCAGAGCTAAGTAGAGGCAGTAAGCGAAAATCATGGATAGGATGATTAACATCAACACGACCATAAGCACGGCGATTAATATAAGAAAAGCAGAGGACTGGGGATAAAGCCTTGCTGTGTCTCTATGGGAGCCGCGGCGCGCCTCAAACGGGCGTAAAAGTCGAGTGTTTGGGCGGCGGCGGCGCAAACGCCCGGTGCCGGACGTTCCCTTGGCCTGGAGTTGGGGGGTGCCTCTGGTGGCTGCCCTATTGTGGCTTGATCTGGGACAGGCCTTCGGGCGCTCCGTTGGGCCAGGGGCTCGGGTGGGGCGCACCAGCGTGTCTGAAGCGGTCGGACTGCTCTGTCGTAGTAATGCATGGCCGCTGGCAACCTGGCAGTCCGATCATTCCGCTGTGAACGCGGTTTCGGGCCGAACTTTTGCATCGACAAATTTGACGGTTTCTCCTTCAACTAACCCTCCTCCGGAGCGGGCCGCACGTGAATTGATGTCCCGTTGAGGAGACTATCGTTGAATGAGCGACAACAAAGACCAACAGCCTGAATCGCGAGCCGAAACCGCTCCCGGTGAATCCTCGGCGCCCTCAGGTGGTTCCTCAAATCCTCCCGCCGCCAAGGCAGGGGGCGGCAAAACGCGCTTCTACCGCAAATTTGATTGGATCGTTGCCGGTCTGACGACGCTGGTGGTCATTATTGGGTATTTTTATACGTTGGCCCCTGACGTGACCCTTGAAGACAGTGGGGAACTCGCCGTCGGCTCCTACTATGCAGGCGTGCCACATCCGCCGGGGTATCCCGTTTGGACGCTGTATACCTGGCTCTTTACCGTGCTGGTGCCGGTCTCCAATATCGCATTCCGAGTCGCACTGTCGTCGGCAGTGGCCGGGGCTTTGAGCTGTGGTTTGTTGGGATTGATGGTCTCGCGCGGGAGTTCGATGATCATCAAAGGGGTCCCAGATTTCAAAAGCATCACTAAACTTGGCTCCACTGTCAGTTGTGAGTCACTCGGGTATCCCATGTTGGATGAAATTAGATTTCAGCTTATTAGTAACTTGCCATGAGGTGGTATTGGTCAGGCAATCTAATTCAAAGAATCAACTCATGTAGTCAACAGAATCCATGTAATCTTGCCCATTCAGCTGGAACAGGTCAGTGCCTACATGCTGAAAGAGATAGTTTGGTATTCTGCTCGCTATGATTGTTTCCGTCTGTTGACTGGGGGCAAAGTTTGCACATACTTTGCATTGGATGACTAATCTTTCTATGTCTTGTATAATGCCCAGCCAGAATACAGACGTTCTAGCCCTCTCGTTGGTCTTCCCTGCTACTAGATGAGAAGCGTGTACTTGGTCTAATATGCCTGCCCTCATGCATCTTGCGATAACTATTTGTTTCCCATTTACGACAAGTCCGTCGAGTTTGGCTAATTCTTGGCAGTAATTCCAGAATGATTTGAGTCTTATGTTTAGGTCTTTCTTATTGCTTGGCCAGCCCACTTTTATAATTTGCATGATGGAGTTCAATACTTCATCTTTCGTTGTTTCAAGATGTATTTGGGCTAACCTTTGGCTTGCTATGGGTACAGTTTGAAGGACTGAGTGGACTGGAACTTCCGTGTCCTCCTATAGCTCCATGTCTGAATCTGCAAGGTGCATACGAGACAGGGCATCCGCCACCGGGATATTTTCCAGGTCTGTATCTCAGTTTGATATTATGTGGCTGAACAGCTAACATCAGGTGCTGCAGCCTTGGATGCGCTTTTGATATGGACTTCTCTACGATTATTCTGAGAGGTTAGTGGTCTGTGGTGACACAATTTGGGCTATATATTTGCATATTAGGGGGTGGGGGTAAAGTATTTGGACAGTGTGAAGTTAGAAAATAATTCTTAATTTTTAATATGCAGAATAATTGTACCTAACACATTTTGCATGCAGATACGCTATATATCCCAAATTTGTTTCTAAAATATTACATTTTTTATCATATTTAGGGATATTTCTTTAGGATTAACCTAACTTCACTTCTTGACTGTTCGGCGCTATAGCTACAAGTGCTCATAAGTCGTATTAGGGTCACTAATCCCCCCCCCCGTGGATTTTAAAAATTACATTTTGTATTCTCACGAAAAAAAATGGTACTTTTATCTTAAAGCCATCACACTCAAGGTCATGTGTCGCGAATATGAGACAATAATCGGTCTTCATGGTCTTTATACCAGACAGTAGTAGCTTCAGCTCGTTGGCCAACTACATTGTTGCTACATTTTTCTTAAATATTTAGTTGGTATTTTGGTTAGGTTAATTGAGGTTACGTGTTTAATATAATGGGGTCTGGGCCCCTCCCCTTCTATAATTCTCTGTTGTAGTTTTCATGATTCTGTTGATAAGTATTACATTTTCATCATATTTGTTTTATTTCATTAGCATTAATTAAACTTGACTTATCAACAGAACTTGAGTGCGGTGGCTATAAGACACAAGCGCGAAACAAATAAGTAAGACCTCTCCTAGACCTTGCAAATTACATTTTTTGTATCTTCACTAAAACACAGACATTCTCAATCCCCCCCCTATTATATTTTCGTGAAGTAGTTCACTTATATCAAATGCTAACCAAGTGCATTAACTGTCACATTTTGTACGTTAATGTATTAAGTGGGGTGTATGGCAGCAGAGATAAATTCTGAAACAATATCTACAACATTGGTCATTTTACCAGTGTTGGAAATTCAGTCTCAGACAAAGAATAATATGATCGTAATTACCTTTATTCCCCCTTTGGAGCAAAGTAAGGTCCAATACCAAATCTCTTTGGCTCGATTGTTGATAGTGGTGGCTATTTATGGATTCTTATTGTCACTTGTCTTCTAACCACAGACAATTTGAGACAATTTGTTGTCTTTTCATACTGTACTTTTCAAAGATATTCTATTATTGAAGCAAGTCCGATTTCTACCAACGATATCTAATAAGCTGAAAATTTTGGTTTTCGTTTTTCAGGTTTTTGAATTGTTGTAATCCCTTGTTGAAATATATACAGATATTTTTGTTATTACCAGCCGCTGGGCTCCAGCACTCGGCACGTGGCAGGCTTCTTTTTATGGATTCTTATTGTCACTTTTCCTCTAACCGTGGACAATTTTCTGTCTTTTAATTCTGCAGTTTGTTTCAAAGTTATTTGATTATTAAAGCAAGTTCGATTTCTAACAACGATATTTACTAAGCTTCAAATTTCGGTTTTCTTTCTTAAGGTTTTTGAATTATTTCAGTACCTTGTTAAAGTATATATACAAATATTTTTGCAATTACAAATTTTTTTATTATTAAAGCAAGTCCGATTTCTAACAACAATATCTACTAAGCTTCAAACTTCTGTTTTTCTTAAGGTTTTTGAATTGTTGTAATCCCTTGTTAAAATATATACAAATATTTTTGCAACTACCAGTTTTTTGCTCTTTACATAATTACATACATAGAATCTTTTGAAAGATATTTGAAAAAACTCTCCTTTACCGATAGACAGGTATACATATAAATCCGCGAAACATATTTTCACGCAGCAGAAAAATGGCATTTTACCATAACAAGTTCAAACAAGAGCTATTTTTATAAACTTTCGTTGAAGTATCCAGTTTTTGCCATAAAACTATGTTTCCCCGATTGAACGGTGCACACTTAAATCCGAAAAATGTATTTTTTCACATTTCATATGATTTCGTTGCAAAAAAAGCAAAAAATAGTATTTCACAGTTGAACTTTTTAAACACATATTTCCATAGTTTAAATTATTTCATATCCCAGGAGATACCAAATCCAGCTTCAAAGACAGACACATGCTATTTTACAAGATACATTAAAGCATAAATGCTTAAGACACAAACATTGTACTGCACGAAAAGAAGAGCCTGGGAACATTTTCGACTAAATGACTCACAAATTAGCACAAGAAGGTTGAGAAAAGCTCACCTTGGGGATTTTAAACTTGCTACAGTCAGCCACTTGCTCTCTACAGTTCTCGTGGACATTAACCAGACAGTCTAGAATAAAAGAAACAACATAAGGAAAAACAAATAAGGAAACAGAAAATTAAATTCTCAAAAAAATAAGAGGTGAAGAAGAACCATTACAATTTGTCTAGATTTAATGGATACTAGAGAAAGAAATAAAAAACGGGAGAAAATTAAAGTCATGGAAAGAAAGAGGTCTAGGAAGACCATAACAATTTGTACAATAATGATAAACGAGCAAATTAGTCTCTACAGCTGACATTAACAAGAAAGTATGAAACAAGAATGAAAACTATGCAAAGAAAAAAGACTAAGGAAAAACAGTAGAAATTAAGCTGGGTCGACTCTGGCTAAGCTTACAGAGTCACGCCACTGACTCCCGTCCCAAACTGAACAATTGGGTACACTGGATTCGAACCCGCGTCCTTTCAGACAAAGGATCCCAAATCCAGCGCACCAACCGACTCGGCTAGGACGGCCTGGACTTAAGATACAAAGGACTTACGATCTCGGACTTAAGATACAAAGATAACTTGTTGCACAGATGAGCAAGCGTATTTGTTGTTTCAATTTCTAAGGTTTTATAATCTGATCAAGCAGAATTTTTCTCTAATTTTCTTTGTAAGGCCTGTTCACATTTATGTACCTCGTATGAACTGTTTTTTTTTTTTTTTTTTCTGTTATACTTTGATTTTTCAGCTTGTCAACAAGATCTATGAAATTTTTTATGTAAGATTTCTGTTTGGTTAGAAGAGGTTTGAAAAATCTGGCTAAGGACTTTCTTACACTTGTAGCTGGAGAACTATAACATGCTACGATAGAATGTAATGGACTTTCCTTCTTATGGATTCTAGGTAGACCATAAAATTTTGAGGCTGAACGACCTTTGTGGTAGAATTTTCTGCACATTAGAGGGGTGATTAGTCTATTGTCTTAAAATTTTCTAATTCTTTTCTCAGCTGTTGTGTGTATTTATCTGTGGGATCAGTTTTTATTTCTTTGCAAATATTTTTATCCATTAAAAGGGTACTTATTCTATTTTGATAACCTGCAGAATCTATAAGTACAACTGTGCTTCCGTTGTCCGCTTTTGTAATTGCTGTATTTTTATCACTTCAAATTTTGGAGGATTTTAATTTCTTCCTTTGATTTATTTGAAAGCGACAATGACGGCTTATTTAAAACGTTTCACATGCACCAAATACATCAATCTTATGGTAGGAAAGTAATGTTGAAATTTTTCTAAACTACTTATAAATCCACAACAGTTTAAAAATGCCGTTCTCACACACTTCTTAGTTGGTTTAGTCGCAATCATTCCAGGAGAAAGGTATTTTTTCGTGGGTAAATTATTAATAAGAAAATCACAAGTATTTTCATCCTCTCTATCAAGGCTTGATAGAATCTGTAATAAATTCAAGGATCCCCCCTCCAAATTACTCCACCTATCGCATATTTCACGACAGCCACCACCATTCAAATTAAAAAATTAATTCTCAACCGTATTCCCCACTTTGCGGTGGGCTGGGATGACACAGAGGAAAAAAGTGACTTTTTTGAAGTTTCAAACGCTGACGGTGCGGCAGCATGTTCCAGTAAAATTTCTACAACAAAAGATATACGGGAAAAAAACTTAACTGATTTTAACGAATTTAGGTCTATGAGCTCAGACATAGATGAATATGGATAAAAGTAAAAGAAATACGACAAAAAAGAATGTATATAAGATTAAAAAGAGCAAACAGAAAGAAAACAAAAATAAAGTAGACAGACAACAGGATAAAGACATTTTCAAGTAGGGCGCTTTACTACGCCTTTTAATAGGAATATCTTTTATAATCTCAAATTTTTCTTTGAATAACGTCTCAATGTTTTCGCTGAGAGACTGGCCTGATTTCTCTTGTGGCAATCTATGAATAATTGAATTCAGTTGGCAATCCTCAACTTCTAGTTCAAGCTTCTTTTTTTCGAGCTTCAGACACTCAGCTTGATGGCATTTGATAGAACATCGCAGTTCTATTCGTGATTGCATGAGGAACGAGTAGTTTGATATTATTTCCATTAGCTCTTAATTTTTCAGTTGCTAAAGCAACAGAACTCATAGTTTGTTGTTTTCGTGCATGAAGTACTGCCGGTGTGATAGAGACTGTTACACCAGGTGCAGTGCCAAGTACTTTTCGCAAAATAAAATTGGAAGTTTAATAAAATAAACTTTCGACTCGGTCGACCGTGAGTCTCTTTGGCTGAAACTACAACGAACAAGTTTCCCTGACAATATTGCCACCTCTTTGTGGCACTCTACACT
This sequence comes from Alatinidae sp. Z8VKAUB7J3, assembly GCA_010016025.2. Taxonomy (NCBI): domain Eukaryota; kingdom Metazoa; phylum Cnidaria; class Cubozoa; order Carybdeida; family Alatinidae; species Alatinidae sp. Z8VKAUB7J3. The sequence goes on from JAAAKM020073195.1 coordinate 206,451,763, forward strand.
GATACAAAAAGCTCGGCCCAGGCTAATGGTCATCGAAGCTCATAATTTGAAATAGATGCTGATGTAAGACAAGACTGTGTTGCTACTACGGAACTTTTGAACGCTGTAACTAATTATGTCATGGATTGGATGATGAATCTGCTCCAATTTGGCTGTATTATGTGAAAGGATCCTAGCCAATTTTGACTTCAAAGATGATATTGCCCATACATACACATTTTCAGCTGAACTCGAGACAACCCTCGATACACTGTCAGAAGAAGCCCTAAAAGTGGGACTAAACAGTAGCTAGCAGAAAACTAAAATAATGGTCATCAAGTGTGAAGGGAATTCTGTTAGCTCACCAGTATTTAACGTATTAGGACACATTATAGAAGTTGTCAAGGTTTTTACTTACCTTAGGTCTGTCGTGTTGACTAACGGCTCAATTGAAATTAAAGTCCATTCGCGCATCGCTAAAGCTGCGTCTATTATGACTCGATTATGTCGTTCCGTGCGGTCAAAGACCAACAGCAGCCGAAAAACAGAATTGCGTATCTGCAACACCACTATAACGCACCTGGGCAAAAAAGACATTATGTGCATTAGAGCTTCAAAACAATGAACCTAGTATGTGACCTTGACTTTTAACTTTGGGTTGTTAGGGGTTGAGTTGAAAACTTTAAAGGTTTGGGAGGGGAAGGAAGGAGTATTTAAAAGTTTTTACTAAGGGTTTTGACCAAAGATTTTATGTCTGTCATCCACCTAAAAGTTTCTACCATGTATGACCCTGTGGAGCTCAAAATCTGTTCTTATTGATATTAGTGCTTCCACTATTCCTGAATTTTTGCGAAATTTGCGAATTTACCCAATGCTGCCCTATAGAAAATCGAGTCCCGAATCCCCCAATTTTTTCTCTGCTATTTTGATTGTAAGAATAACTTTAGTACTCTTATTGGAGCTCAATTTTTTGGTCATAATTATGGCATAAGATAAAGGACATAATTCATGTTTTTTTTTGCACACAAAAGGCATCTCTATTTACCAAGAACGCATCCTCCTGTGACATCTCTCGGAGAAACCCTACTAATTTAGGATAAATGATTTCTAATAATAAATGATTAATAAAACGCAAATGACACTCTGGCCTTTAGAGTATTTAGGAGGTGATGGTTCTACTCTTATCTGTGGTAATTCCTGTTAGATTTGACTATTCAGTGCTGGTTTTGCTCGTTCTAGAATTCATCTATTCAACCATAGTAGCATCTGTAATGACTAAAAAGATTAAAAAATAATAAGGCTCCGGGTGCTGATAGTGTGATAAATGAGTTTCTTAAATGTGGCGGCTCTGAGGTTAGGAATAAGCTACTGAAGATTATGAACATGATTTTTGAAAAAGGGGAAGTACCTAATGATTTTAGAAAAACAGACCTTCGGATGAGGCACCCGCCAGACAAAATCCTCTACCTTGATAAATCCCTGCCTCACCGATTTGTAATCCTGCCAATACGCCTGACGATCCACCTCTGGCTTGAGTAACATATAAGGCGATGTCAACGCCGCCGGGGCCCCATACCAACTCGGAATCCGCCTCACGCAACTCAAAATATGGGGCAACGTTTCAGCCACATAATCCTGTAAAAAAAGCCCCCCCTGATCATATTCCGATACATGATACAAACCCCCTCCATTAAAATCAGAAAATGGATCTGGATTGTAGGGATTCCCGACCAACACCTTCTCATAAGCCGGGATCTCGGATCCCTCGCGACCCAATACCCCCTCTACCTCATGCCATTTCAAAAAATTCTTAAAATCATCAAAGGTCAATATCTCTTGATCCTCTAAATATTTCTCATACGATGCCGATAAATTCATCGCATCTCTGAGTGACATCAAGTGACCTCGACGACCTTGGCCCTCACGACCATGCTCCATCGCCTGTTTGTTATTCCTCCAATCAAAAATCGGACCAATCACCCCGATACTCGGTGAGGCCATCATCGACTCCACTCCCGTTTCTGGGGTGAAATACTCCGTCGTACTCGGTGTCACTCCATCATAAGTTCCATCCAATAAATACGGCGTGATCGTCGTCGCACTCTCACATGAATAACTCACATGGGTCGGTGCATAAAACACCGAGGCCCTCACAAAAAAACTCGCCTGATTCAAATTAATCAGCGGCACCGAGTGGGGCAACCAGATATTCTTTATATCTTCAGGAAACTCAAACTGAACATCCAAAGGATTAAAATCTCCCGAACTTAGTGTGGTAATTTTAGTAGTGGTAGCAGCAGTAGTGGGGGTAGTGTTAGTAGTAGTGGTAGCATACAAATATTGCCTTTTGGATCATCGCCCTTATAATTTCCTGAAAACTAGTGTATTCAGTCATTCCTGAACTATGCCCTTTTGACAATCCATATACATTTAACTTTTTTTGATAAAGTACAACACTCCCCTCAGCGTTCTCTTAAAGGCTTACCTGAATGCCCCTCATTGTTTTGGAAAGTAAAGTCAAAACATGCATTTCTCAATAATATATAGTATAAGTAAACAACGAATGAATTGCCTAACTTACAGCCCTTGCCCTGATGACTGTGGGGAGGTTGACATCCCCTAAGGCATAATTACTGGCTCTTCAAATAATGCTAAAAAAATAGCTTTCTTAAAATTTTGATTGGATTTCTTCTGGAGAATGATAAGGTTGGGAGGGGGGCTGGTTGTCCTCTATTAATTTTGACTCTTAAAAAAGGCACTAGAAATTCCCATTCCCAATCAATTAAGCCCGATATATGATACGACCAACTGTTTAATAAAAAATCTTATATATCCTGAGGCATAACTTATAACCCCTGCCCCTGGGCTCTAGGGTGTTGTGTCCACCTAGAAGACATTGTTTTAAAATCTTTTGATTATTTTGAACAAAAATGGCTATCTTACAATTTTGATCGTGTGCGTTTGGGGAAAAGAGGATGAGAAGGGGGGCTAGTTGCCCTCCAATCACTCTGACTCTTGAAGGGCAGTAAAACTTATGGTTTTTAATCCAGTGATTCCCCTCCGAAATTTGTAGGACCACCTTTTCTATTGATACCTTAAATGCCCACCATTCGAACGAGAAATTAAAAGTTGTAGTGCCCTTTTTATGTTTCCGAGAAAATTGGAAGGCGACTAGCCCCCCTTCCACGCGACCTTTTCCCAAAATCATCCAGTCCAAATTTTGAGGTAGCCGTTTTGTTCAATATATTTGAAAGGTCCAATAACTATGCCTTTAGTGTTAGCTTGACCCCCCGCAGCTCGTTGGGAAAGGCGTGTAAATTAGAAAGTTTACCAATTGTGTGTGTAGTATTTGTCTTTGGGAAGCATACAAGCATTTTTCAGGGGGATTTTGTGCTGGACCTGGATCTTCCCGGGGTGAATTTTAAGTCTGGGGGATGCTTTGGGTTGTGAGCTTTCGAGGGGAAATTTTGCACAGGGGCAATTTGACAGAATTCCTATACGAATTTTTTTCTGTCGTACTTTCTCTTTGGCAACTGGATTTTACCTGTGGAGATGTTCTAGGGGATTTGTCCTGGAGATGTGTTCAGCGGGTATGGATTCCTGGGAAAAAATTTACACGGAAAGGGAGATTTCCAAAGTGATCGGAAAAACGATTAGAAATTAAAATATTTTTAAAATGAAAGCATGCTAAGGAGATTTTCAGGCTCAATCGTCCGCAATAAATTCTACGGGGGAGGGATTTTTAGTCAGGATGGAATTGTCCGATGGGAGCTTTAGGGGGTGTGTGTGTATTTTACGTGGGACGAAATTTCCACGGAAGAGTTTCCCATGAGGGGAGGGAATTTTTCAACAACAATGAGTTAGATTTACCGGTATTATTTGGAAAAGGATAAGAAAATAAATTCAAAAAGCAAAACAAGTTTTGCTCGACTGAAATTAAGGAGTCCACTTTTGCAAATGATAAAAGGTAATTTGACATGTGTTAATCTCATTTGTTGTATCATAAGGTTTAAATACGGGGAATGTTATATATTGCAGGTGGTCATTATTTACAAAGTCTGTCAACCGGATCCCTTCAGTTCTCTGGAGTCAAATAGATTGAAGTGTACTGAGATGGTACAGGACAGCTGTATACCAAGTCTCAGCTCAGTATATTAGGATCAAACAGGCTAAGGCTCAAAGGATCTTCATTTTAGTTCTTGTTTGATCTTCAGGTTCTTCCAAACATAGCCTCCCAGAAATAGCAGAGTGGACAATAGCTTAGCCGTCAATGTATCTGTCTAAAGATGTAGTAGCACCAAGGTAAGTGAGATGGTCAACCACTTGAATTTGGTTTCTGGGGATTGATTATTTTGATTTGTCAGTGTCAGATGTTGGCTGCACTGCCATGACTTTGTCTTCTTCCAGTTAATGGATAGTCTGATTCTGGCAGGTTTTTCTTGAAGTATTTTCAAATTCATGGTTAGCTGAGACTAGGAGTTGGCAACCAGTGCCATATCATCAGCAAAGTCACAATCAGTGACAACTTTGTCTCTGTACTTTTGTCAAAAGCTCAGCTTATAGGTTGTGCATGTCATAACCCAGTCTATAACACAATTGAACAACTCAGGAGCAACTGAGCAACCTTGCTAGATCCCCATTCTTATGGGAAATAAAATGCTGCCTACACAATTTACTTATATACAGTTCTTAGTCTCTAGATTCCCTGCACTGAGTTGGCGGACATATTTTGATGGCTGGCTAGTATTTGAAAGAATATTCAATAGGGAATGTCAATCAATAGAGTTGAATGCTCAGATTGAAGCGAAAAATTGTAGCTAGCTATAAATTAAAAAAAATGCAAAAAGCAAGCAGAACCATAAAGAACCTAAAACTTGATTCATATTTGGACTTCAAATGCTTTACATCTGTAACAGGTTTCACAAGTTTCAAACTATTTGAACGACTCTAGTAACAAAAACAATCTACCAGATTTGGGGCATAAAGTGTCTAGCAATGGGCATTGGAGGCCAACACTTTTCAGACAAAAGGCAGGCATTTCGTGGCAGCATACCTTATGTACTGGATAACTTTTGTATGTTTTGGGTTTCAGTCTCACCCTTCTGCTTTCATGAAAAAGACTTAATTTTTCAATTTAATTTATAATGGTTTTGACACAACGCTCTGGCCTATCAATTTACTCTCTTAATCTACCTCAAGCTAAAAAGATTTTTTTCCAGTAAAACCAAGGAAATGTCTAAAATGTTTGAAGATTGTCTTGGATTTGAAGCTTATTTTTGGAAATTTTACTCCGTAAGAATAAATAAGATGATGAGTAAAGGCTGGAGCCAAAAAATTCGATTTCCATTTTTAAAGTTTGGGAAAGGCTATATATGAAATAAGATAAGCTAAAAGTTAAGTTATTCAACTAAATTCTAATTCCAGTCACCATAACCCAGATATAATTTAGTTCCAATTCCCATTTATTTTCCATTTTATAACTTTATAAGAGAATCAAGTTCATATTTTCTGAGCAAAAATCCTAACGATACGGACCAGATAAAAATAAAAAGACGAAAACAAACAACACGGAGACCAAAACGAAACTTGTTTTCTGTTCTTTGTGATGACAGATCAATATGCTTTACGAAATTATTGTTTGGGGCTACTACTATTACTAATTTTGCTATTATGATTTAAATAAATGAAAAGAGTTTATGTGTGTCCAGGTCTTCAAAGAGCATAGATAGAAACTTCTGGGAATCATATTAATTTTATTTTTCAGGTCAACTTCAGACTTTTTAAACTTAAATCAAAAATGTTGTTTATGTCAGGATTAAGAAAATTTTAAAACGTTTCTCCAACATACAAATAGCAACCCAAAATAGGGATTCCTATAGATAAAAACTGAAAATATATAAAATATTATTTTTTCCATGAAACCCGAACAGAAATTAATTTAAAAGACTTTCCAATAAGTGAGTTAACAATCCAATAAAGTCCAGAAAGCACTATCACTGAATATATCAAACTCAAAACGAACAGAAATTACAATAAGTAGCCGAGTCAAACTCATAACAAGCAAAAATTAATATGAGTAGGGCTGATAGCCTCAAGACTAGGACATAAATTGTTTTTTATTGAAAACAAAATTCGTTTTAAAACTTCTCACTTTTTTTTACTTTCATAGATAAAAAAATTACCTACACTTAACTAAGGAATAAATATCAGTATATGTCAATTAAACTGACAATCCACAGTCATTTGATAGTTTGTTTTCAGTAGAACACAAATTATGTTCTGGTCTTGAGAATGCATGGGGGCTATCAGCCCTACTCTTGTTAATTCTTCTTGGTTTTGAGTTAGACTCGGTTATTTATGGTAATTTCTGTTCATTTTGAGTTTCATTTGTTTATTGATAGTGATTTGTGCTAGTTTTACGCTTGGATGACAATTTTACTTTGTTTTTGCTCATTTTATGCTTAATGTATCTCTTTAATCAGGGTCAAACCACGACCAAAAACCACATCTTCACGGTGGAATAAGTTAATTTCTTATTTGTAGCGCTTACCGTGTTTGATAACCATATCCACGTTCTGAAGTAGCGTGATATAGCGGAGAACATCACCACGGACAGCAACAATGTCTGCATACTTTCCTTCGGAGACTGTCCCGTAATCATTTTGGACTTTCATCAAAACCGAAGGCCAATAGGTTGCAGCCCGAATCGCGGTCATGGCATCAACACCGAGATGATTGACCCAGATATCGAACTCATTCCAAGTGGATTGGCTGTGAAATTTCATGGGGATGCCACTGTCGGTGCCAATCAACAAGGCCACGCCGGCTTCACGCAATTGATGGAACTTGGTGGAAAGCGTCGGCTTTCGCTGGGGCGTAATTTGAAAATAAGGCAACCGGTCGGGATGCTGAAACGAGTTGCGAATATCCTCGATAATTTCCGGGGTTAATCCCAAGTGCCAACTCGGGTCATCCAGTTTCTCAGGATTATCGCGAACGTATTCGTAATTGAACAGGCCTTCGATCGTCGGCGTCCAGAACAGGGGTCCCAAATTCATTTTGGCTGTCCGGTCACGAATCAATTCAATCACATCGTCCGGATAGCGCGGGGCGGTCGCCAAGCCCGTATGTTCAAAACAATCGACGCCGGCGAGCAACCCACGGCGGATTTCTTCAGGACGGTGAGAATGGGCAACAACAGTCAATTGATGTCGATGCGCCTCGTCGACCACTGCTTTAACCTCAGCCATGGTCATTTGATCTTGGTCGATTAACTTGATGCAATCCACGCCTGCTTCCGCCAATTTTTTGACCTTGGCCCTGAGAAAACTTTTTTTTATTCAAACGGATGACAAGAAAAAGAAAAAAGAAATGGCAGTCGGTGAGCCTCTATCCGCGAAACGTGGCCTTTCAATTTGGATGATAGCTAGATGTAATGCTATACACTTTCAAAGTTACAAGTTAATTTCTGCTATTTTAAGAGTGTAAAATATTAGATTATAACTTTTACGAAAAAACCTTTACTCACTCATAAGCAAACACAAGACTTTTAAAAACCAAATCTAACATCTTGAATTAATCAAAAGTTAAGTTACAGGTCACTGCAGCACCAAGCTATCATTTATAAAGCTTCCCACTCTATACTCCCCCCCCATTAAGCTTCCTTTAAATATTTTATTTTGACCTCTTCTCACCGCATTTGGGGATGACGTGCTTTCCGTTTGGCCCAGAAGGATGACCGAAAAAGCACAATTTTTGTCAGTCTGTCATCTGTGAATCTTGGCCTGGCTGTCTACATGTCTAGATTTAAACCTAAAAGTTTTCAAAAATGCAAATTTATTTACATTATTCTCAAGAAATTAAATATGAGGTAATAATTTACGGAAAAAACCCTTTATTCACTCATAGGTAAACATAAGACTTCTTTTTAAGCATCTTGCATGAACCAAATGTTAAATTTACTAGACTTCAAGGCTTGAAAAACTTGACTTCTCAGCAGGTTTTAACGCGCTACATCGACATACCCGCTTCTGCCCCTACCGTGAAAAGAGTAATAATTTGTAAATTCGCAGTGGGGTATAAGACTTTTTCCTACCCACAGGCTCAGAGGAGATTCACACGAACCGTAGCACATTTTTGGCAAAGATTCTGATAAAGAAAACTTTGTCGAAAGTATCCCTCCCTTTCATTTTGCATATCACTTTCATTTTATATTCTCCCTTTCATTTTATATGATGGAATAACAGGATTATTGGAATAACAGGATTATTAACAATAATTTCAATATTTCAACATGAATATTCGTATGTTTCCACATTTCAGAGGGAGGAGGTCGAAAGTACCCATCCCTTTCATTTTCCGTATCCTGGGGGAATAAAGAGATTTTTCAACGGAACAATTTCAAATTTGTTTATTTCTTTCCGTTTGTCCACCTTTCTTTCCCTAAGAAATACTTTATTATAACCCAGTAACTATAGGATAGAGAATATACTGGATTGTTAGAAAGAGGCATACTATTACACGGACAATGGAGGCAATGTGTTAAAAAAATTAAGTGTGGTTAGAAAACGTTCAAATAAGAAGGGACAATTCCAAGTTTACGAAATCAGAACATAGGTCAAGGGTAAGAAAAGGATGGAACTACTAGCTTTGCAGGTGGATTTTGGCGAGACTTATCGGCTTTGAAATAGCCGGATTCACACCACCCTTACAAGCACAGCCTGTAGAGACACACAGTTACGCAAACATTTTTGAAAAGCAACACTTTTGAAAAAAGCAAAAGCAAACATTTTTCAAAAGCAACACTTTTGAAAAATGTTTTGAGAAATGAGCTTGGTCGACTCCGGCTGAGCTTACAGTTACGACATTGATCCCCGTTTCAAACGCAAATAACCAGGACTCGAACCTCTGTCCTCGAAGATAGGAATTTAATTCTAGCATGCTAACCACAACCACTTATAGAATTATGTCATTGATTCCCGTTTCAAACCAAATAACCAGGATTTGAAGTGGGCGACCGCTGATGGCGCCGGGGCGCGGCATTTTGTTCGTCGGTGATATGTCGCCCGGCGGCACCACTGGGCATCGCGCGCGGGCCTTGGCGGATCTTGGTTTCAAGGTGGTCACGCTGGACCACAACGCGTTCATCGGGTCTTCGGTCTCGAAACTCGCCGCCGTTATACGCCGGTTCCCGGTATGGCCGACCACGATACGCTTCGGCCGGGCGGTGCTGGAAATGGCCCACCGCCACGATGTCGGGCTGGTTTGGCTGGACAAGCCGATATTGCTGCGCCCGGAGGTTGTGCGGGAACTGCGTCGGCAAGGACGTTTTTCGCTGCATTACACCGTTGACGATGCAACCGGGCGGGCGTCGGAAAGGACATTCGGCAATATTCTCGATTGCATTCCCGAGTTCGATCTAAGTTTGGTCAGTCGTCAGGTGAGCATCGAGGAATACCGGGCGCTCGGCGCCCGCGACGTGCGCTACCTTCAACTGGCCTATGATGACCACCTTCATCGGCCTCCTCCCGATGAACAAGGCGATGCGGACAAAACCATCGATGTCGCGTTTATCGGTAGCGCCCATGACAATCGTCCGGCGTTTCTTGAGCGGCTTTGGCGAGAGCAGGGGATCGCGGCGCGCGTATTTGGTGGCCCGCCCTGGCGCCGGGCCTGGAGCGCGGCGGCGGCCGAAGCCTTGCTGCATGGACCGCCGGCCCATGGCGAGGATTATGTTCGCGCGATCTGGTCGGCCAGGATCTGTCTTTCCTTCATCACACGCGAAAACCGCGACGATGTCGCGCACAGAAGCTTCGAGCTGGCCGCGTGCGGCGCTTGTGTCGTTGCCGAGCGTGTGATTGAACAGGATGTGGGCTCCGATGGATTCGCCGAACGCTTCGCCGTTCAGGTAACCCGTGATGCCACCCGCGAGGTCGCCCGAGTCATCCCCTTGGAAGACGAGGACGGCGTGGTAGACCGTATCCTTTTGGATCGTGGTTCCAACGGCAATGGCCTCATCATTAGGTGAGAGCCCTTGGTCTTCGTTGAATGGCACCGTGCCACCCCAAGCCGTTTCAGCGCGGTTCAGAATGTTGAACCAGAGTTCGGCTTCGTTGGGATCATCACCGTCTTCCGTGCCCACTAGGTAAACATTGATACCGCGGGTCGCACCGCCTTGTTCGTAGATGACCTGGCGTTGCGAGATGGGTTGACCTTCCATGGCCGGGCTGGAGTTGGGCAAGTTCCGGGCCTTGAACCAGAACTCGATCGACTTCTCGGTCCAACCGGCATTGCCACCCAGGTTGTTGATGTCCGCATGATTGGCAATCGCGATGAAGTTCTGCGCCGAGGCATCGAAGAGCACGGCGGAGGAGGCATCGCCCACCACCAAGCGTTCGGCGCCAAGCCCCGGATTGCCGTTGTAGGTC
>JAAAKM020073195.1:206462178-206484677 GCA_010016025.2 Alatinidae sp. Z8VKAUB7J3
CGTTGCCTTCGGTTTCACCGAGTCGCCAGTAGGCGAACGGGTTGTCCAAGAGCACGGCGGGTTGACCGCCGGGAACGGCGAACGCGTGATTGAAGACGCGGGTCACGACGGTATCACCCGCTTCGTCATAGCTTAACACAGCGACGTGGTCCCCACCGGGGAAGAAGCCGTCCGGATTGGTGAAGGTGACCGTGGTCACGCCTCCGCTGGTGCTGACTTCCGGGGTGACGGCGGCGCCGTTTAGGGTGAGCGAGATCCTGCTCTCCGGCGAGCCCGTTGAGGCATTTTCCGGAACAATCCGCTTTGCGCCCTATCAATGCCGGTGGATCTCGAACTAGACTTTGTCTGGATCTTTGTACTGGCCAGTGGAAATCGGTGTCGATTTCATGGAATTGTCATGGCGACACGACAATGCTTGTCGCGCTCGATCGAACTGGGGAAAGCCATGACCGAATCCGACCTGCCCGTACTGGGTGCTGCCCTGCAACTGCCCGGCTACGAAATGCTGATCGACTGGATCCGCGCTGCCGACCGGGATGTGGAGTTGCAGGACTTTTGCGAACCGCATGTGATGGACGGCGATTGGCGGGACATCGTCGAGCGTTACCGGCCACTGCTGGATGGTCATCGGGGGCGTCTCGGGATACACGGCCCGTTTATCGGGCTCGATTTGGCAGCTGGTGATCCGGAGGTTCAGGCCGTGGTCAGCCGCCGATTGCTGCAGGGGTTGGAGATCTGTGAAGCGCTCGGCGCCAACCAGATGGTGATACACAGCCCGTTCAACAACTGGCATCACAACAATTTCGGCAATTTTGACTGGCTGAAAGGCCGCATGTTCGAGGCGATCCATGCCACCCTCAAGCCGGTCATCGAGCGTGCCGAGGCGACCGGCTGCGTGCTGGTGATCGAGAATATCGAAGATGTCGATCCGCTGGAGCGCCTGCGTCTGGTCGAATCCTTCAACAGCGCTGCGGTGCGGATTTCGCTCGACACCGGTCACGCCCATCTCAGCCGCGGCATGAGCGGAGCGCCGCCGGTCGACTATTTCGTCAAGGCCGCCGGCGGGCTGCTGCACCACGTGCACGTCCAGGATACGGACGCATTTTGTACCAATCGTGTCTCGTCTTCATTATACTCTGTTATGTAAATTTGCTTCTACAAATGGAACCAGTGTGTAAAAATCCCCTCAAAGTACATCTTCTCTTGCTAATTTATTTTAGGACCAAGGCCTAGACACGCGCTTTGTTACTTGAATGATGATGTTTCCTTGTGGTTTTGGCATAGTTTACTTATCTAGTCTGGATGTCCTTAATGTTTTTTCTATACATGTAGGCCTAGGTGGTGTTGAATAGTCCGCTAGTGAATAATGTTTATATTCTTGTAAAGTTTGCATGTAATACTTTATATTTGTGTATTTGTCTATAATACCGAATACCAATTCCTAAACGTCTCAATTTTAACTCAGGACATAGTTATTTATCTTCATTCCTATCTTGTCTATTTTTAGCCGAATATTGGGGCGATAGTTGCTGCCATCTTTCCTGCCGATGGAGAATATTATAGAGGAGCAATTATGAAACTCGATGATGAGAAGAAAACCGTGTCAGTATTTTTCGTCGATTTTGGAGATTCTGATGAAGTGCCACAGTCTGAAGTTTTCGAACTTTTACCAGAGTTTTCACAGCTTCGTTTCCAGGCTATTGAATGTCAGCTTGGAGGGGTTCTTCCAAGGTTTGAATTCATTCTGCTCCTATGTGAAAATTAGGGAAATTAATGAGCGGAGAAATTCAAGTTTTTCTCCGAGAATTGAAATGACTTTTACTTGTACCACGTTCTGCGGATGAAGGATGACAGATTGCCAAAGATTGTCCTTTTTGGCCAACCGTCTGGGGCTACACGGATGGCAGGTCATTCTCGTCTGGGGTGGGAGGATGTCATAAATGATGCCTACTGATCGAAATAGTGTCAGTTAGCCGGGTACCCAGAAAAATCCTTAGGTAATTTTTCGGGAAAACATCTTGCAAATCTTCATCCATTTACCAGAGCCATCGGTAGCCAATTTCTCTGGAAAACATCTAGCAAATCTTCATCTGTTTTTCGGAGCCCCCCTGCTTCAGAGTCATACTTGACCCCTGTCTTCACTGTAGCTTCCAATATTCTAATCTTGGTTTGCAGGCTTATTTTCTGATTCTTCCAATTTTTATTTTACTGTAAAAAGATACCCTGAGCCTTGGCTATTCTACTTTTAACATCTTCATTGCTCCCGCCGTCCTTACTAATAATACTACCAAGGTAAGTGAAGCTGTCCACCTGATAAATTTTTTCGTTACACAGCGTCTTCTTTACACCTTCACTTGTTCATAGCCTTATCGACTTCATCTTGTTAATATTAACTTTCAAGCCTATTCTAGCCCCCTGAGCTTGCAAAACTCCTAAAAATTAATTTAATACAAATCATCAGCATAATCTAAGCCGAGGAAATTTTGTCCTCAAAATTGGATTCCTTGTTCTTCCATTGCCATTCCTTTGGTCCTTAAGACAAAAACCATTAAAATGATCCATAGAAAGGAGGATAGAGCACAACCTTGCTTAACTCGTGATTTAATGCGAAGCCAGCGGCTAACCTCATTTCCTACCTTAACCGCAACAGTGTTATTCGCGCACATAGCACTAGCCACTTTCATGTATTTTTTTGGAATACCATATAAGGATAAGACTTTTGCTAAAGCTCTTCTATAAACAGAATCGAACGGCTTGCTCATAATCTATAAAATTGAGCACCAAAGTAACAGGAATTTTTTTTTTAAACCTAGCCATTGATGGCGAATTACCTATTGAGGGGGGGGGGGGAGGTCATCTCGGTGGCTAACCAGAAGAAAGTCGGGAGAGTCCTGATGCAAGAGTAGATGGCAGCCAAAATGTTCAGTAACTGCATATATAACTGTGAGGACCATGTTTTTAGAAACATCCTGGAGAACAGAAGAAATTCCTAAGCACGGAACGAAGAGAACTCTTGTCATAAAATTGAAAAGAAAGGTGTTACAAAATACAAAACTGGAAAGGTGATAGTCTTATCTCAATACCTGCAAACTTTTGGCAACTATCCTCCTTAAGAGTATCCAACCAGCACTGATCACACACTTAGATGAAACGAAGAAACTTTGACCGAAATAATCATGCGCTTATCCGCTGAATAGCAAGACAGCCTATGCTATTCATTACCTCTCCGTACACTGCCAAACGCTTATAAATGCTCTCTTATAGTATGACTTTTATAAGAAGTCCATCAGAGTCATTTAATCCCTATGAAAGGAAACAGAATACTTTGTGCAGACAAAGGATGGGGACACCAGATACTCTGCATCATGAGAAGATTTGAAGCCAGATCGTGTGCTATCACCGCTGATGTGTGTCATCATTATTGAATGTATCTACTGAATCTACAAAGGTCGTGAACTTCATTAAAGTAGCGAGGGACTAACAAGTGCTGTTTTTGCAGGTAATATTGTCTCACAGGGTCTTGCAAACAAAAAATCAGGCAATACCTCTACAAAGTCAGAGATGATGCCTAGCCGTTTGGGGTAAAAGTAAACACCAACAAAGCAATATGCATTCGAACATTGAATCCGAGCAAAAAATACAAAATTCCACATTTTTGCAGATAGGAGCTTGAAATCTCTATAGAAGGTTCCTCTGATATGCCGAATCTGATGTTGTGATTTTCGTGATTATTCTGTGACTTTTAAGGTGTTTTCTCCCTTTTCCGAAAGTAAGGCAAATTTAATAAGGTAACCTTTGATGGGTAAGACTAAGCTTAATGAAACTTATATATTTGAAATCAACATAAAAATCCAATTCTTTTGGTAAATCTATTGATGTCAAAGTTACATTTTTAGAGTTTCTTTTACTATTGTGCTGAGCAATCCTCACCTACAGTTCGATACTATGAACTATTTTATATGATGGAGCAGTCAGGATAGCAAACTTACAAATCCAAAATAACACTTTTCCAATTTTAGAAGTAACATTTTTCAAAACATTTTCGAGTCTCCCATTGAATTTTTGTTGCTTCAGTTGTGTACAAATTTCTGCTTTCTTCTTTTAATTATAAGTTATTTTCAGCATCTCAGTAACGTGAACCATGCCTGCTGGAATTACTGTTGAGCCGGTCCTCCTTATTTATATGCTGGCAACGTTTATGCAATATGCAGTCTTTCAAGATCTTGTTTATAAAAAGGTTTGCCAAAGTAGACCCAGCCTAACTCTTGAAGATTGCCAAGACTTAAGCAGCTTGAACAATACCTCTGAGATGGAGATAATACAAAAAAACTCGTCTCATTGGATATTAATTTCAACTGTAAGCCTAACTATACCATCTATAATTGTATGTAATTTCTTAGGTGCATACAGTGACACACACGGAAGAAAGCTACCTTTAGTCTTACCTTCAGTCGGTATGATTCTATCATCAACGGCGTTGTTGTCATTGAGGGTAACCACTCCGGGTGTGCCAAGCGTCACGGTGGACGAAAGAATATCTGCCAAAGGTCCGGTAGATGAGGAATACAGTAGGGTATTGAGACCGGCAAAACTTGCTGGTCGCTCAGCGTTGATGCACACCGCTTGAACCTCAATCAAGGTAGGCGCGACATCGCCTGCTCGGTTGTCAACGGTGAAGGCAAAACTTGCTGCGCCTTCCACGGGGATATTAAAGGTCGCGTTTTCCTCAGCACCAGGTAGAGGAAGGTTGTTGATTGGATCTACTTGAATGAAGTCGACGTCGGCGATGTCTCGGCTTGTTGCAACCGTTCGAAGCTCACAGTTTACGGCTGTGTGGTCGCCGGTGTTAAGTACCGTCATAAACGCACTCACTGGATTGGCGCGAGTATCGCGATTGCCTTCGCTCCGTGCGATGGGCAGCACTGCGCTGGCAATGGTAGTTTCGGGTGTGGACGTCAACACGTCGTGCCATTCGACACGACCATCAGACGGCGCAATGATGGGACCTTGAGAGATTGAGTTGCTGAAAGCGTAAATCGTGCCACGTGTGTCATCTTCTGCTAATAGGTCATAACCAACACCGGGGCAAGAACCACCAACGAACCTGAGGCGGGATGAACCATCGCTTTGCGCAACCAAGTCGAACGCATCTACGCAGCCAAACGTGATAATCCGCATGGCGCTTAGAAAAGAGCTGCTTTTAGCGACGTAATAACGTTCGCCATCTCGGCTGAGAATGCCTGCCTGATCTGCCCAAACATTTCCTTCCAGGCGAGTTGGTGACGTTGAGGAGAGTTCCGCCACAAGCGTGAATGATGGGGAACAATCACAGGGATGTACAGATAGTCTGTACATCCCTGTTTCAAAGTGGTGGGTCCGTAATATCTCAAGAATGGCAAATGATACTAAGCTGAAATTCGCAGGGAATATTGATTAGGATATTGAACTAAATTAAAAGACTTTAAGTTCATCCGGGTTGTCAGAAGGTATCTCTTTAATATCAAAGGAAGAGCTGAGGGACTAAGTTGTGACCCTCAAGAAAAGTTTAAGGGAATAATAAACTAAACTAAACGACACTTTGTGCATCTGAGTTATAAAGATTGTTTTTCTAAAATGTCTCAGTAATTGCTAAGGGCATTCTTGAAACTTTCAGAAAATGTTTTTAAGGTCGTTGAACTCATTAAAAGACGCCATGTTCATCCAATTTGTCAAACGTTGTATGCACTAAATTTCAAGAACGGCTAAGGGCGTCAAAGTGAATCTTTCTGTGCCTCTTTAGGGGGATTTTTAACTAAATCAGTCAGAATTATAATATGTACTACCTGTTTGTATAAAGGGTTTATATGCAAAATATGAGGAAAGCCCGAGGGAGTAAGTTCAAGCTTTCCAGAAATGTTGAGTGAGGTATTAAAATAGTACAAAAGACATTACTTGCGTCCAAGTAGTCCAGAGAACTTATTGGAACGTGTTATCTCAGGATCTCAGGAGCGTGTTAGCATGAAACTTTCAAAATATGTTGAGGATATGTTGAACTAAATCAAAAGATACCCTACATCGAGGATGTCAAATGGGAGTATCCGGGATATATCAGAATCGGTCAAGGTAGGAAGTTTCAACTTTCAGACCATGTTGAACAATATCAACAGACTTTATGTTTGGAAGATTTGTTTTTAAGTCGAAACATTCTTTTGGCGAATAATGCCACGCCTGTGACAATTTTAGGATTGCTGGATCGTCCTAAAGTTCGGACAGCGAACGGAGTTGCTTTCCCATTTGGTCGAAATTGGCGGGAGAGAGCCAGGCTTCGATGCGTTCGCGAATGAGCGGCCATTCTGTGTCAGTGATGGAATACCAGGCCGTATCTCTGTTTCGCCCTTTGACAATCATGTGTTGAAAGAAGACGCCTTCGAAGCAAAAGCCAAGTCGTTCGGCCGCCCGCCGGGAGGCGTCATTGGCGGCATCGCATTTCCATTCAAGGCGGCGATTGCCTAAATGATCGAAGGCGTGGCCCATCATTGAAAACAAGGCTTCGGTCGCCTGTCTGGTTCGTTTCAGTTTGGGACCGAACCAGATCGAACCGATTTCAATCGACTTCTGTTCCGGGGCAATGCGCATGAAACTGGCCATTCCAGTCGCTCGGCCGGTCAATTTGTCAACGATGGCAAAGGCAAGCGGATCTTCGGGTTCCGTCGTCTTAGCCAACCATAAGCGAAAGTCTTGTTCGTTGGCGCAGGCCGGTTGGCTCATAAAGTGCCACAAGCGGGCCGCGTCCGCGTCTTGGTGAGACGCCGCGAATAGATCGCGGCAGTGTCGATCGGCGTCGAGGGGTTCCAGCCGCACAGACTGTGCGTCGATAACTACCCTTTGTGGGCGGCGCGCGGGCGCTGTCTCGTTGACCGGAGCAGAACTTAAGGTGCGTTTGCCGCGTAATGCAGTCATTGACGTCGCTAGACGGGTGCTTTCACCGGCGATGGTACGCATTGCGAAATTGTCGTGTCCAGTTGGAACACGGATGAGACCGGTGTTACAACAGTTCACATTCCTCCCAAAGTTTTTGCAAGTAAGGGAGCTAAGCAGGTAGGACAGACTACCTCAGCTGAACGTGAGCCTCGGGTAACAGTCATCGCTGCAGTCAATGCACTCGGAACTTTCGTCACCCCTATGCTGGTGTTCCCACGGGTTAATTTCAGGCCAATCAGGCTCACTGGAGCCCCAACTGAATCTATTGTTTTAGCAAATCCCAATGGCTGGACCTCTTCAGAAATATTCGTTACATTTCTGGCCCACATCAAGAAGTTCTCAGGTTGTAGCAAAGAGAAGAAGATTTGCTTGTTATGGACAACCATGACTCCCATAATTCGCTTTCTTCTCTTCAATTTTCCAAAGACAATGATATAGTTTTCTGATTACCCACTTAGAGCTTTAGCAAAAGCACGAAAAGTTATCTCTTACATGTCCGACAGCAGTTCAGAGGAAGGGAATGAACCGAAATATTGTGAAAGCAAGATAGTCTTACAATGGATGTTGAAGAAGAAGGCATTGGCAGCTTGCAAAATGCTGAGATAGAGGTGGGAGACTATGTGCTTGTTGCACTTCAGAAAAAGTCACTGGTTGCACACCTTGTAGTTGAGGCATTGGTCATTGACAGTTTGGACATTGTAGTAAAGCTTTGGAAGCATTTGGGAATGAGAAATTTATTCCTATGGATGAGGTGTCATTTGTTATGAAGCCTGACCTGGTGATTCACCTCCCCAAATCAGTTCCTGTTAGTTGAACATCCCCCAATCAGGGGAGTTTGCTTTTGGTATATGCCTTGCATCATTTTCATTAAACAAGATGTTTTTAAGAGAAAACTGAAAAGAAGAAACTATTGTAACTATACCTCCACACTCGGGTGAAACGACACATTTCCAAAATGTTCAGTGTAAATAATCAGCCCTTTATCCGCAAAAACAGATCGGAAAATCCTAATAATGTCTCTCAATATTTGTAATTAAAAATTCTTTCTTCTGAGTCTCAGAAGCTTAGGAAAAGCTTAGTGACCTCTGTTTTTATCTTTTCTGTGTCAGTGTATGGTAAGTGTATAGTGGTGTAAGTTGATTCAAGTTGGTACTTCGTCTTATTCTGCGGGCTGTAGTCAGTTAAAAAAATCAGGTAAGGGATGTCATGTTTATAAATACATTTGAAGAGATGAATACATTTCATATTTTTCATTTCATTATTATCCACTTTAGTGTTCGTATCGTTTTTAATGTCTATGATGCAGGCAAAATTGCACATGAAATATAGCTATTTATAAAATGCCAAGTCTAATGAGTATTTTTACAAGAGGCGTTCTCGGCAGTTTCATAATACCTAGAAGAAAAATGAATAAACTAGACCATGAAGAACAAAGGAATGTATGGCCATATTGTTTGCTATAATGACGCTTACAACGAGTCAAAATCGAAAGTGATAAAAAAGAAATATCTGGTTAGAAGCAACATGCACTTATAAGTTAAGTGGCAGTGAGATACAGTTAAAATACTTCAATTAGCGATAATTTCAGTGAATTAAAAACAAAGGTGAAAAACAAAGACATATCCGGTTCAAAGATAAGCGGCAGCAACAATTAAAACGAGTAAAAACAAAAGTAAAGACCAAAGAAATATGCGGTTACTAGACATGCGTCAATGAGGAGTGAAAGGACTATATTTTACTCATTGGTATTTTTTGTATCGTATTCTATATTTTGCTGTATTTACTTTATTTTATATTTTATTTTTTGAGATAACACTTTCTGAAGTGACAACATTTGGAAAGGTGTTCCTTTTATTTTTTTTGTAGTCTCCAAAAAATGTATGTCTCTGGAGTATATTCCTTACATTGTAAATCAGTGCAACTCTACGCCAGAATGGAGGGGGCTATAGAAACTTGATTTCTTAGGGAAGAAATGTTTGGCAGGGAGACTGATTTTAACCAAAATTATTGGCTTCCATGCCATCGAAAAATATATCCTTAGAAGGCCTTGACAACACCATTAAGATAGTGCATGGAACATCTTCAGATATAGACATGGCAGCCCCTACTGGTTGTTTCATGTTTGAGTTCTATATGAAGAGCCATGGTTTCTTTACAAATTGCGGAAATGCATGCCGAAATCTGTCCTATCTTTTCGATCCATGGCCAAGAAACACAACGTTTCAAGGCAAAGTTTTCAAAGAAATGCATCAGCGTTGATGAGGACAAGCTCTAAAAGAGGTTTTTGGCTAATTTGACTCCAGTTTTAGTCCTGATGCTGCAAAGGAGGCACAGAAGAAGAAAAAGAAAATGAAATTCAGTCTGAAACAATAAAGATTTTGATGTTCCATAATCCTTTTTTTTTTCCATTTAAAAACCTTGCCCAGAATCCGTCCTGAGCTGACCAAATCGTTACGGATATCTAGAGAGTTTTTCAAGCACGAAAATGGACGGAATCACCACACGGATTGCTAAATCTGGATAATTACCGGCAATGTGTATGCGATCCATGGAGTACTTTCTGAGGATAAGTAGGTGCTTTGCCACCACCAGAACTAGGACCATGAGGACCATTAATCTCAGATTCAGATGTTACGTGAGAATTTGTTCAGCCGTAAGCTCCCCAGGCTCACGGCTATTGTCGATGACAACTCCCTATTTGCTTAAAGAATTGTTTTTTGTCCTTTACAACTTTCTTGTAGTACGAAATAGTCTCCTAAACATTTTATATGAATATTTCTGTACATATTTTTGTTCTTTGATAAACATAATTTCCCCAATATCTAACTCATTTTCGAAAAATATATGAAAGTTGCCCCGTTTACCCCATCACCCACAGTTTTAAGGACCCGCCTTCCCCCCATGTAGTAATACAATTCCTACAGTTAGGTTATATGCTTCAGAAAACGACCCTGACACGTGCTATACAAGGTTTTCATGTCGTTTAATCTGTTATTTCCCTAGCAGTGTTATTTAAAAAAATCATCAAATGTGATACTCTTTTATTTAGTTATTCTGGGAAAAATATGTAAATACAGCTCAAAAACATTATTCAGATATAACAAAAGTGACTCTTCCTTCAGAAATTCGAGTACCTCCCTGACCTAACCTAACCTGACCTTTGCTTGAAATCTACCACCTCTTGTAGCTCCTATACCATTGAACATTTTAAGAATCCTATAAATATATTTAAACTAGGTTAAATCAAATGGAAAGACTGAATAACCCAGGGGCGAATCCAACCTTTCGTTCTAGGGGGGGAGGGCGATTCTTACTGAAAACATCAGCCACAAGGCTGACTTTATTTTTCAGGTTCCAAGTTCCCCTGGCGGTCTCTTGCTTAACGAAAACCTGGTTTTCATATATTACAATAACTGTATGAAAAAGTAATAGAGGAAATAGAACTAAGATTTCTTGCTGCAGGGACAGATTCTTTCTGTCTAAAACTCCTTTTTTATTGGTCCTAAACAACCAGGGCTACATTAATGTGCCGAACATAGGCTGGTAAGAAAAATACAAGTTCACAAACATGCCTATTGTACCCTTTGGGTAAAAAGGTTCTTTTTATCTTTGATTCAATGTAAAACTAAAGTCAGAAAAAATACATCTAAAATTTCATGCTTTTAAGATTATTTAGAAACTTGCTGGTTAACACAAGATGGCGTTGGCTGCTTGTTTTTTTTCCACTCATATTGAATTCCCATAGTGTTGGCCGAGAACGCCGAAAAGAGTAGCTTTTGAGAAACCAGCTCTAGAAAATAATAGATTAGATTTAAAACCCATACCTTAAGGGAGCTAGTTAAGAACAGTAAACCACAGTAAGTCCAATTTTCTACATGTATATTTTAGGCAAGTCCAAGAGCAAGAAAAACAGCAAAAACGCCAGTTGCATCTGCTTCAGACCTGCAGCGAATTTAAATCTCCTATTTTGAGAGTACTAAAGAAAGTTTAAAAACGTGTCAAACAAAGCATGAGTTAGAATCTAGTTATCCATAGCATCTAGGCACTTCGTACTTACAGATCTATAGATCCGAAAGTCCTGACAACATTTCTATTCCTTCTGCGATAACAATAAAAAAAAAAAAAGTATTCTACCTAAACAAAACAACATTCTTTCCAGCATAACAGGACTCAGAAAAAAAGATATTTCTTGTTGATAATGAAAATAAAAATTGTGGTTTTAGAAGAAAAAATATCCATTAGCGTCTGTCTGATTTGTCCGCAGCGACATCGGAGCCGACTGCCCGGGGCTGTGGCACTGCACGCAGTTGGCGTGGAGCACCGCCGCGACGTCCTCCGCCCAGTTCGGCTGGTCCGCGGACGCGTTGCCGTTGAGTTTCGCGCCGTTGGGCGCGGCGAAGCCGACGCCGCTGAAGGCGGCGCAGACGGCTGCGACGAGAGCAGGGAGCAGGAGTGAGTGGCGCAGTGAGTTCAGGCGGGCCATCTGATGCCTCCGAGGGTCTACGGTCCGAGTGACGGCGATGTTCTGCCGTGTAACGACGGACCGGCTCCGCGAAGGTTTCAGCGCCCCCTGGTTCGGCATTCTCTGGATGCGTGCTCGCACGCGCCCCCCGGCCCAGTCTGGTCTCGACCTCTGCGAGTCGAAACTGGGGCGGGGGCTGTCCGGCGTTCCGTGGAGCGCGCGACCGCGGCCGCGGGTCTCCGACGATCGCTCAGGCCTGCAGCGACGTCAGGAAGCTCCGCAGGTCGTTGCGGTAGGTGCGGGAGCACTTGATCCTGTGGTCGCCGGGCAGCCTCAGGAAGTAGTCGCCCGCCGGGTTGGTCTCCACCGATTCGAGGACCTCGGTGTTGATCACCGCGGAGCGGTGCACGCGCAGGAAGCAGCCCGGGTCGAGCTGCTCGGCCAGGTCGCTGATGGTCGAGCGCAGCAGATGGCTGCCCTCGGCGGTCACGATCTTGACGTAGTTGCCCGACGCCTCGATCCACTGGATGTCGCGGGTGCGCAGGATCACCATGCGTCGGGCCTTGCGCACGAGCAGTCGCTCCAGCACTTTGGGCGCCGCTTCCCTGGACTTCGGTGCGGCGTCTTCGCGAGACGGAATTAAGGCTATTGTAAATCAAAAACTGGCAGGATCAATACAATATACTAGGGTATATAGAAGTGCTGTTATTGATGTTAAAAATAATTATCACCGTCTAGTTCTGTCTAGGGTTAATTTGAAGCTAAAATCCAGGATAGGCAACTGTATTCCAGAAAGTTTTGACGCTGGTAGACTACAGGATGAGATTTTAAGAGAAACTCTGCAGAAATAGTTTGATATTAAACTGAGAGTCTGAAATCTGACACTATATTGATGCAATAATTTTAGGAAAATAGTCCATGAAGTTTTAGATAGTATCGTAGGAGGGAATTTTGAAACGTGGCTAGGGATATTAGTAAAAATGCTTAAAGTCTGGTAGAGAGATGGAGGGACTTGTGCAAGAAGCATTTGAGTGATAAATCACATGAAATGAGAGGAATGTAATGAAAGTAGAGAAAGCATTGAAATATGAATTAAGGAAATTTGAAGTGGAGGTTAAGCGTTAAAATTACTGAAGACCCACCAGATACAGCCAGATGTCTTACTAGGAAAATATTTTTTTTTACTTAAAACTGAGAGAGAATGAGGGAATGGCTATCTGAATTTTACCTTAAAATTACCTTAAGTCATTGTTTAGAGTGAATCTCAAAGATGACAATCCGTGTAATGCTCCAATATGACTTCTGTAGGTTGTTTGACACATTTGCTTGCTATATTTGTGCTGAGGACTCAACAGTTTCCCAGTTGTACAGGAACTCTTGCTGTACCCATTCTTTGTCAAGATTTTGCTTGAATGAATTTTCTTCGATATATATAATATTGTTAATATATAATATCGATATATAATAGCGAAGAATTTCTGCACAGTACGCACGCGGCGCCCTGGCGCCAGGTGCGACCGGAGCCGACGGGCCGCGTCAGCTCAGACCGGGACGCCTTCGTCCGCAGTGACGAACTCGTGCAGCTGGCGCAGCGCGCCGACGAGCTCGGTCCGCCCATCGTCCGAGACCTCGAAGTGATCGAGCTCCGGGCAATCGGCCAGATCGTCGTCGCTGGCGCCCATGGTCAGGAGCAAGTCGAGCCGGTGCGCGAGCGAAGCCAGCGCGGCGCTGTCCTTGTAGTCGACGTTGCGCTCGAACATGTGGTGGCAACCCGCCACCGCCGCGAGCTCTTCGCTCAGCTTCCAGTCGGTGGCAATGCGCTGCCCAGCCCGCTCGTGGAACCGGTTGAACACGCGCCCGATCAAGTTCTCACTGACCTCACCCGACCGCCGCGCCTCGTGGTCCAACAACGCCAGCAGCGGAATCCGCCCGACGTCGTGCAGCAGGCCGATCATGAACGCCTTCTCGCCATCCAGCCCGAGTCGCGGCGCGATCTCCTGCGCGATCGCCGCGGCGAAGTAGGCTTGCCGCCACACTTCGCGGGCGTGCTCGGCGACGTTGTCCGAGCCCAGAATCATGCCGCGCACCGAGGTCGCGTAGACCAGCGAGCGCAAGCGCCGCAGACCGAGTCGGGTGACGCCCTCGCGAATCGAGTCGACCTGCTGGGCGCCGAACAACGCCGAGTTCACCGTCCGCAGCAGCTCGGTCGAAAGCACCGGGTCCGCGGAGATCGCGTCGACCAGGTCCTGCACCTCGACGTCCATGTTGCCGACCATGGACACGATCCGGATCGCACCCGGCGACAGCGACGGCAACTCCAGCCTGTGAAAGAATTTAGGTAACGTTGTTTAGGGAAGTCGCTAACGTTGTTAACGGGACTAAATTCTTTTTTTTTTTGATGTCCTTGGTGCTTTAAGTTTAAGAATGATTTTAGCATCACGACCTTCGTTTCACTTTATTATGAAAAAACGTTGTTAAAAATTCAAAATACCAAAAACATCAGAATAAAAACAGTTTTGCCTCCCTGGACCCACTTTAAGTCTATTTATGTGTGAAAAAGAGATGATAAAAGATTTTTTCTTTTTTTCTTTAAATTGCAAAGTTTGTAGTGCAGTAATACATTTTCGTCAGTGTTTCCGTGTTGACCCTCAAAAATAAATAAGCAAAACTGGTTCGTTAAATTCTTTTGGTTGTTTTCAAAATTACAAAATTTAAGTGCTGTAACATATTTTTGTCTATGTTCCTGCGTTGGACCACAAAAAATATAAGTAAAACAAATTCTTTAAATTCTTTTGGTTGTTTTTAAAATTAAAAAGTTTTTAGGGCAGTAACACATTTTTGTCTGTGTTCCCGCGTTGAACCGCAAAAATAAATAAGCAAAACTAATTCGTTGAATTCTTTTTATTAAATTACAAATTTTTTAGGGCAGTAACACATTTTCGTCTGCGTCCCCGTGTTGAACCGCAAAAACAAATAAGCAAAACCAATTCGTTATTTTTTTTGTTGTTTTTAAAATTACAAAGTTTATAGGGCAGTAACACATTTTTGTCTCTGTTCTCGCGTTGAACCGCAAAAATAAATAAGCCGAACTAATTTGCTAAATTCCTTCGGTTTTTTTTTATATTAAAAAGATTTTAGGGCAGGAACACATTTTCGTCTGTGTGTTGTTTTTTTGTTCGTCTGTCTGTGTATCTCTACGTCATATCGTCCATCTGTTTTTGTGTCTATGTGGAAATTTTCTCCGTCTGTCTGCGGATATGATTCTGTTTTTATCCGTCTAAGTATATTTTTGTGCGTCCTTTAATGTGTTTTTTTTTTTTATTCTAACCATCTTTATTTCTGTGTATCATTTCTCTGTGATGTGGCATTTTGTGTGTCTGTCCGTTTTCCTGTGCATCAGTGTGTCTTTATTATGCCTTATATTCTTTGACCGTGTGTTTGTGTGTCTGTCTGTATGTCTTTGTGTCTTTCTCTGTGTCTCTCCGTGTGTCTATAAGTCTTTTAGTCCACTGTATATGCGACTGTGTGTCCTTTTCTGTTTGTCCGTGTGTCAATGTGTTTTTTTATTTACCTATTTGTGTGTCTATGTGTCTTTTTCTGTTTTTGTGGCTATGTGTTTTTTTGTGCGTCTGTCTGTTTGTCTTTCTGCTCCCTCTGTGTGTCAATTTGTCATTATTCTTTCTTTATGTCTATGTGTCTTTTTATGTGTCCGTCCGTCCGTCTATCCGTAAATGTATCTTTTTTTCGTCTGTCTGTGTGTCTTTTTGTATGTTTATCTTTGTGTCTGAGAATATTTTTGTCCGTCTGTCTGTGTGTTTTGGTTTATTTTTTTTGTATGTCTGTCAGTGTGTCTATATTTCTTTTTCTGTCTGTCTGTGTATTTGTTTGTCCCTCTGTGTGTTATTGCGTCATTTAGTCTTCATTCCAATGTTTGCAAGTGTCTATTTTCTCTGGACGTGTGTTTGTGTGTCTGTCCATGTTTCTCTGTATCAATTTCTCTCATAGCGTAAAGATCCTTGGAATTGATGAAAGAAATGCAAGAAAGAAGGCCGCCTTTAAAAGAAGAACTATTCCAAATTACTAAATCAACAGAAACGAAATTTGATGCGTTTTTTCCTCCGATTATGAAGACAAAAAGCCTTGTTTCTGATCAGAAATGCCTTTGGTATCTTTGATATCTCCCACAAATTGGGGAATCAATCAAGATGCAAGAATGCAAAATACGCTAATTTCATTGGTCAGTTTCTAGAATTTCATATTTGCTTATGTGGCATGGAATAATTAAATAGTAGAGATTTAATATTTTGTGTCCTTCAAAAATGGAGTCTTGATGCATTAATACAAAGGCATTCTAAATGTATGCCTAGGGATAAAGTAAAAATCTTGTTATTATGTTAGCACTAGGCCTAATTCAAAAGAGGGGATAGCCAAGCTTAAACTGAAGGATTTTGAAAATACACACTAAATCGTGAAGGGTTGAAATTAAAAGCATTCAACCTACATTAGAATGTTTATTATTGTCACCAGACATTCCCAGTTTTAATACCAAAGCACTTTGAGTTTTCAAAAAGTTGTTGACATTGATGATGATGACGATGCTGCTCTCGGCACATAGCCCAAGGTCCCGTTTGCAGGGACTGATTTTGAAGTGTGTTTTAAGCTGGTTCAGCAATCAATAAGTTTGGAGCGTGTCTGACCTCTGACAAGGGTGCTTCAATATCAAGCCCATTTTTCAGAACAACCCACAAAAACCATGGTGTTCAACCATTGATTTATAATTTTAAGAATTAATTTTAAACATCTTTAAAAACTAAGGAGTAGCTCGACCAAATAGCAACAGAAACTCTAAAAAGGGGGCTGCCCTCTGGTCATTTTGACTCTTAAAAGGGAACTAGAACTTAAGATTAGCAATCCGTGCCCTGAGGGCTGTGGTGGGTTATCATCCTCAAAGGCATATTTTCTGGACCTACTGAAAAAAATGGTTACCTCAAAGTTTTTACTGGATGTGTTTGGGAAAATGATGGACATAGGAGGGGGATTGGTTGCCCTCCTATCGCTTTCGACTATAAAAAAAGGCACTAGCCCCTTCTATTTCCATCCGAATAAGCCCTTTTCAAGGTTTCTACGACAATTCCTTCTATAAGAAATTCCCGGGTCTAAAAAAAAATTATACATTGTGCCAACATCGTTCTCTACTTAGGCAGCGCTATTGGGCTGCCTAAGTATGATGGTCCCTCAAGTCTATCTAGCTCTTTTTTAGCTAGAGAAACAAACTATGTTTATCTTCCTTTTTTTCTTAGTCTTGGATGCTTTTTTTTAGAAGCTTGTTCTTTTGCCTTGCTCTCCACATAGTCTTAGTACTTTAACCAAGGTGACCTAGTCAAAGTCAACAACTCTGGGAATACAAAACCTTTTGGGTTTGCATCCTTAAGTGTTCAATTCATCAATCACACACATCAGTTTCGCACTCAGGACTCTTTCTGACGTGGAGAGGGGGGGGGGGAGGGTAGCCATCCCCCTCCCTCTTGTGCTTTTCCCCCAAATACATCCGATTACAATTTTAAAATTGCCACTTGGTTCTAAATAGTAATAAATTCAAATACCTATAACATAGGAATTGGAAAGAAACCTTCTCTAGGTAAGCACTGCCATGCTATAATGTCAATACAGATTTTATAAGACTCTAAAAAGTGTATGGTGAATCTTCGCTCCGAGCGCCGCAAGCCGGTGTTTCTGTTGTTGAGCCTTTCGCTTGAGCTGCCGAACGAAGCCGCGCAAGCAGCTATCGAGCCGAAGGAGCCGCGTATTCGGGACGCGGTCAACATCTACCTGAGCAATCTGACACCCGAGGCGCTTAACGGCTTCGACGGCATTCAAACCGTTCGGAACGAGATCTGGAAAAGGCTCCGCGAAATCATCGATAACGACGAGCTGCTCAGGAATATTCAGATATCCAAACTGACCGTGAAGTAGATCGCGCTAGACCGAGTTCGACTCGTCGATCGCTCGGGTCGCTGTTTCAATCGTGTTCTCCAACTCATGCATGAAGGTCTTGCGGTCCATTCCCCGCTGCATGGTTGGAAGGATGCGCACGGTGATCACTCCGGGCCGTTTGAAAAATGCCTGACGAGACCAGAAACTTCCCGAATTTAGCGCGACCGGAACGACCGGACAGTTCAAGGCTCGATAAAGCGCGAAAACGCCGGAATGATAGGGCGCCTCCGCGCCTGGAGCGACGCGCGTGCCTTGCGGGAATATCAGAACCGGACGCCCGTCGCCGGATGCCTTGCGGGCCGCCGCCATCATCGATTTCAGCGCCGCCCCGCCGGCGCCCCGATCAATCGGCACCATGCCGACCTTGGAGATGTAAAAGCCCAGGACAGGCAGTTTCAAAAGCTCTTGCTTGAGGACGATCGACGGGTCCTCGAAAATCGTGTGAAGCGCCAGGGTTTCCCACGCCGACTGGTGCTTCGCGGCAATCATGAAGGCTCCCTTGGGCAGGTTCTCCATCCCCTCGACGCGATGAGAGAGCCCGACCGATGCCGATGGTCCACGATTGAAGGCAACAATTCGTAGGCGTAAGGAAATCCGGGTTGGCCCGCTTGCCGTTCATAGATGCCGCCAGGGATCAAATGAAAGAGGTGATCAATGACACACGCACTCACAAACGCGTTCCCCACCGCATCAAAATCGACGCCCCAAGGATTGCTGGTGCCATCGGCAAACACCTCGAATCGCTTTGTGCGGGGATCGAACCGTGCCACCGCCGCGTTCATGATGACGCCGTCATCGTCTGGATCGTCCGGATCCTTCACCTTGGAGTGGGTAAAGACGCCATGCGTCATGTAGAGGTAGCCATCCGGCCCCCAGGTAAACCCATTCAAGAGCTCGTGCCGATCCTCCATCCCGAATCCCGTCAGCACAATCTCGCGTGTGTCTGCGCGATCATCCCCGTCAGTATCTTTCAGATGCAACAAATGGGGTGCTTGCCCGACATAGGCCCCACCATCGCCCAGCACCAGCCCCGTGGCTAGACTGAGGCCGTCAGCCCAGACATGTACCTTGTCCGCCACGCCGTCCGCATCCGTGTCTTCCAATATCTTGATCCGATCTCGCCCGGGCTCCCCTTCAGGAGCACCGGAGGGATACTCGTACAATTCCAAAACCCAGAGCCGCCCTCGTTCATCCCAGGTCATCGCAACCGGGTTGACAACCCAAGGCTCGGCGGCAAAGAGGCGCACTTCAAAGCCCGGCGGCACGGTGAATTGAGCCTGGGATGCCTCCGGACTCAATGCCGGTGCGGCCTCCGCAGCTCGGTTGCCACCGACTTGACGTCCCGGTGGGTTGTTCTTATAGACTGGAAAGTCAAACTTAGGCGCCGGGCGCAGGGATCAATGTCCTGGTGTTCGACACCGAACAGCATCTTTGGCTAGGGACGCCGGAGGACGGGTTGTTCCGGTTTCATCCGGAGATTGAGCAATTCCAACCTCACCCAGACTTCTTATCTCAAAAGATTAGCGGGCTACTCGTGGATGACAGCGGTTCTCTGTGGGTGGGCACCTATGACAATGGCCTTACCGTTTTGAATCGGGAAGGTCAGAAGGTGATGCAGTTTCAGACGGGAACATCGCCAGCCCTTGCTTCAAATAGGGTGGCAGCATTGGCAAAGGACCACTTTGGCAATATATGGATTGCAACCCCTGAAGGCTTGAACCAGTTCGATTCCATGCACGCTGAAATGGCCCACCTTCAACATGAACCTGGTCGCACCGATAGGTTGCGCGCCAACGACATCCAACACCTGTTCCTTGGGGAGCCGGGATTATTGTGGGTTGCCACTTCAGCATCGGGCATCGACCTGTTGAACCTCAACCAAACCCGGATCCGTGCGCACAAGCTGGAACGAAAAGGGTGTCTTGCCATAGCCAGGCGCGCTTCCGGGGAGACGATCATTGGGACCCAAGCCGGGGTTGCGATCTTAAATCCGGGAACAGACGACATCCATTGGCACCTGCGCGAGCATACCGTCCGGGCTGTTCATGTCGACTCTGATGAGCAGGTGTACGTTGGCACCGGTTCCGGTTTGTACTTGATTCACTTGGGTGATGATCGGCAAGATCAACACATCGCCTTCAATGAACGCATTTGGTCTATATTGGGGGATCATCGCGGCCACCTCTGGTTGGCCTCGGATTCAGGCCTGCTACAGTACAGGCCGGAGTCGTCGGCATCGCCGCGGCGATCTTCGCGCTGAATCTGACCGGCACCACCCTCAACATCTACAGCCAGATCGGCCTCGTCATGCTGGTCGGGCTGATGGCCAAGAACGGCATCCTGGTGGTCGAGTTCGCCGACCAGCTGCGCGACCGCGGCCAATCGGTGCTGGAGGCGGTGCGCAACGCGGCCATGACCCGCCTGCGTCCGGTCATGATGACCATGCTCTCGACCGTGCTGGGTGCCCTGCTGCTGATCCTGGCCGGCGGCCCGGGCGCCGAGGCGCGCAGCGCGATCGGCTGGGTGGTGTTCGGCGGCCTGGGCATCGCGACCCTCTTCACCCTGATCTTGATCCCGGTGATCTACAGCCTGCTGGCCCCCCTGGCCGCGGCGCGCGCCCATGCCGGCATCCGCCTGGACCGGGAGCTGCGCGAGGTCGAGGCGCCGCCG
Organism: Alatinidae sp. Z8VKAUB7J3; assembly: GCA_010016025.2. Classification (NCBI taxonomy): domain Eukaryota; kingdom Metazoa; phylum Cnidaria; class Cubozoa; order Carybdeida; family Alatinidae; species Alatinidae sp. Z8VKAUB7J3. The sequence continues at coordinate 206,482,265 of JAAAKM020073195.1, forward strand.
GAGCTGGCCTTCGATCCGGACGCTGGGGTCAAGCTCGAAGGTTTTCTCGCCAAGGGACCGGCATCATGAACGTGGGCCAGCACCTGGATCCTGCCATCGGCGGATTTGGTCGTGAGGTATCGCGCGGATCACGATAGCGTTCGGGCGTGACGAACCCTTTTCACCCGCGCCGCGAAGGAGGCTGAATGTTGCACAGAATTGCACCACTCGCCGTCTTCTTGGCGGTGCTCACGATCGTCGAGGCGGTCCTGGCGAAGGACCCAAGCTATCGCGGCACGGTCGACGTCGTGCGCGGCGCCACAGCGGCCCCCGAGGCTCGGGGAAAGGTCTTCCTCGATGCCAACCGCAACACAAGGCTCGACGCGGGCGAGGTCGGCGTGCCCGGGGTCCTGGTCTCCAACGGGCGGGATTTTTTAAATGTATTACATTGAAAGCCGTCGGCTATTAACATAGGAATGGTGATGACAGAACAAATAACGAAAAATTAAGACAAATTTTTAAATTATTTTAAAAAATTATGAAAAACAAAAAGAAATTTAAAACTGAAATAAACAACTAAAAATAAAACAAATTTAAAAATTCAAAAAAAACTGCGAAAAATAAAATCAAAATTAAAAAAAAAATGACGAAAAATAAAAAAAAAATTTGAAAATAAAATAAAAAATTTAGAATGGACAAAATAACAAAAAGAAATTAAAATCTCTTTAAAAAGTAACGAAAAATAAAACAAGTTTAAAAATAAAAAAAAAATTGAAAAAACACTTAGTCCCAAAGAAAAAAAATGTCGCTACAAATACTGTTTTTCTAAAATGAAAAATCACGAGTAGAATATGTAAAGCATTTTCATTTTCTATTTCAAAAATATCACAAGTGAATTCCTTTCGTCATTGGCTTGAAAAAATCATTTTGTGGTATTATTTTTGAAATTTCACTTTCGTTAATGGATTATTCGAAAATACTAAATATTCTCATCATATATTTTGCTGAATGAAATAAGATGAGGAAAATGTGATGGTATTTCTCAAATATATTGCTTCTTAAAATAAGATGGAAATAAGTAAATGCTTTATTTAAAATACATAATATTTTCATGAAAATGTTTTCCTGTTTGAGAAATAACAAGTAAGTGATAATGTTTCTCAAAATATATTGTTTCTTGAAATAAGATGGAAACAAGCAAATGCTTTATTCAAAATATTAAATATTTTCTTCGAAATATTTTGTTGCTTGAAATAAGATGAAGGGAGAACTGGTTGCACTGAGAATTTTGATTTGGGGGAAGGGGCGGTTATAGAAGCATTATATAGCCGACGCGTATGTAATCTTCGACATTTCGGGGTAGTGAGGGAGTTTAAAACAGAAGTACAGACAGTGAATTAATGAAGTAAGAAAGAGGAAAGTGTATCACAGAAAGATTTTGTTTCATTATTTCTGTCATTTCTTTTTCACCTCAATTATGTACTCCGCTCATTTATTTATTTCATTGTTTCTTATTTTAGAAAAGGGTTTCTGCATGCTTGGGGAATTGTGCCCTTTTGATCATGGTATTGATCCGGTCGTGGTTGATGATACAGAACTTCCAAGAGTATTGAATTTTACTGGTCCTTTGCCCGAAATTCCTCCACCATTACATGTGTCACATGTTGCTCCACCACCACCACCAACAGTTGCCGTAGAGCCATATAATCCTGATGTACCTGCAATATCGTGGCCAAGACCTGGTTACCCTCGTAAGTAGTTTGTTTTTATGTCAAATCTTACACAAAGATGTTCTATTGTCTACAAATGGATCTATGGCGAAGGCGTTCTTTGATGCTCTTGGCTGGTTCGTTCCTAAGGGATAAGCTAACTCCCACCCCAACTTATGTGTCTGACCTTTGTGAATCAAATTTATTTTAACTAAATTCATCTTTTTGATTTTGTCTTTATTAAGTGTATTATTGTAAGTGTATTCAAGTGGTCTGTATTTATTTTGGTTATTAATATTCCATTCTCTTTAGCAATCTATTCATGTTTAGGCTATGGCGGCTTGCTGTTTTTTTTTTTTTTTTTTTTTTTTTTTCCTTTCAAGGCTTTAAAAATTTTACCGCCCCTTCTCACCTCCATACTTGCCGGGTCGGGTTTTTAGTTGAAATAACTAGTATACTAGTTTCAACTATTACACCCATCCTAGGTATTTGGTAGATATAAAAGGTACCGAATTCCGAACCTCCCCTCCCCCTTCTCCCACATATGTCAGATGGAAGCTAGACTTGTTACAATTGACAAAATTTACGATAACTCAATCAAAACCGTAAATAAATTTGAAAAAAAAAATCAGAATTTGGGATTTCCAGATTCGCCTTTCCCAGAGTTATTTCATAGCAATCTAGAAAATTTACATAATCTTCGATCTCAAGACTTGAAGAGATAA
>JAAAKM020073195.1:206484687-206499940 GCA_010016025.2 Alatinidae sp. Z8VKAUB7J3
TTACTTTCGGAGTTAAGATAGTCTTGGTTCCCTTTTTGTCTATACTCTTTAGCAGGCTAGAAAGCAAATTCTTTCATTTTTCTTCTAAAAAACAACAGAGAACTTCACAAAGTTCAGAGGAACTTTTCTTCAACATTCCAGGATCCCATATAGTTTTTTTTTTTTTCAAAAATTTCTTCTCTTATAGTTACCAGGCTACAGAAAGCTGATCACGATAATAAAAGTAAGAACATTAATACACTATATATAATAATAAATAGCTTATTGAAGTTGATAAGTTGAGGAAAGTCAGTACTGCTCTAAAACAAAATAACAGTTTATGACTCATCCTGAAAAATGTGAGGAAAATAATAGGTTGCACTTTAAATCAGCGCTGCCATAATAAAGGGAGAAGAGGTTCATATCCGTCTTAGAGGCAAGACATTTTCATACGGATAGTTTCACAAAATTTATTTGGTAACTAAATGGATCAATAGCAACAGTACGGTTAAATGCAACTCGTAACAACGAAAGTTGACCATGTGTGAGGGTAAGGCATCGAATGTTTCTACTGCCGTTTGACAGAAAGTGTTCTTGGAGACAAATAATTTCTTCGGTGAGGCAGATCTATTCAAGCACGGTAATTTTGGTACAAAGACTACCATTCATATTCTAGGAGACAAGACGCCTGTCAGTATAAAATTCATTCATTTTGGGCGTTTGAGGTCATTAACTTCGTTGACTTGCCTGATGGGCAGCTATCGTGGTCTAGACATAACTCACAACCCTTATTTCCAGGATCTTTGATGGCTTTCTCAAAATTCTGTTGAACGGTGAAAGAAGGAAGTGGACAGAGGGTAGTTACCCTTCGATCAGTTTTGAGTCTTAAAAAAGGCACCAGAACTCCTAATTTCTAATCAAATGAGCCTCGTCCGATGTTTCTGTACGATCCCACCTTCCATGAGAATATCACATGCTAATAGCTTTAGCTCTTTCCCAGAGGGTTAATTGAGGGGAGGGGGGTAGTCATACTGAATATATAATTACTGGACCTTCCACTATGTTGAACAAAATGGCTATCTCAAAATTTGATTGAAAGATAGGGGGACATGACAGGAACGGGTACGGGTACGAGACACAGTACGTGGCAGGCGGTGTCTTGATGGGGAGTGTCTTTTGGGGAAAATGTTTTCCATACGAAGGTTTATTATTGCATTATTTGTAAAACGGAGACACAATGTTCCTCTCCTATGCTCAAGAGATCCCATCAGAGGTACCTTAGCGTCTTCTAAAATTATTCTCAGGGCAATTTTTTGAAAGGATTCATTTTTTTCTGAATTCATCACAGGAGATGTCAGGATGCCAAACTGGACTTCTGGAAGCAAAATAAATGTATGGCGTAAATAGGACGGTTTAAACGCTAAACTTGAATTCTCCTCATTTGTGAAAATTCATGAATTGCACATTATATGCAGCTTGTTAGCAAAAAACCTTAAGCTTCATTGTAAACTTGAAGTTAAACATAGACGAAATTGGCTTTACCAAAAAAAGGTTTTATTCAGATTTTAATTCAAATTCGAGGTGATTCGAGAGACCATGAAAGGGCTTATTATGAAAGCCAAGGTTTGCCACGAGTCATTGAAGAACGATTATCCTCTCTAGCATAAGTTTTCAAAATCTGTCACTTTTTATATTCCAGTGTTGACATTATTTTGTTTGATTGCTCTTAACAATTACAAGTTTGTTTTCGTTTTTTGTCACTTATTTTCCTTTACTTAAATGAACTAAGTTATAATTCGCCTGCTTTTTACGTTTTATTTAAAGTTGGCCTCCTACGAAATAAGACCCTGCTTAATTGCCTGATATAAGCCTTAATTAAGCGTCCGCGAAGATTAATTTCAAATCAAACTTAACTTTTCTCTGTTCATCGAAAACCTGCCCGTAAGGATTTAGTTATTTATATTGCATAATTAAGTGGCCAAGGATAAATTTGCGATTATGCAAACTAAAAATTACTTCCTGAACTTTAGTGATGAATCACCCAGCTTTTCTTTGCAGGCACTCAGAATAAGTAGTATATAAACAAAGCTCACACAGGGTTGCCATCTATAGTGATTTACCACATTTCTAGCAATGTTTTATATTGCCTAAACAAAAAAAAACTCTAAATCAGCATATAAATCACCAGATTATTAAAGAAAATCACAAAATAAACCATAAAACGATGTAAGGACCCCAAATACATTTGTTGACTCAAAAAGCTAATCGTGAAAGTTTTCATAAAAATGAAAACTTTTTCATAAAAATGAAATTTTCAATAAAAATTTCTTAATTCACGATATACAGTTGTGGGATGTGCAAAATTGGTCATTGGGCCAATTTAAAAAGATTAATTATTTGGTAAACTTCTGTATTTGAAATACTAAGGACTAATGATCCTAAAATATCAAGTACTTGAGAGAGTTTAGCGTATACTCTATAAAAAAGGTTCTGCAATTATTTTTAAAATATTTCTCAAATAAACATATTTTCTTTTTGCTTTAACAAAAAGAAAACAGGTCATTGGTAATTCGTGGTACATTTATTTTTTATTCTCTGTAATTATTAAATTCTGATTTTTAAACTGAAGCAGGATTCGAATCAAATTGCTGAAATTTATATTAGGTCCAAGAGGACCTAACCTTATCTTAGTGGCCCCCTTACGCTCCTTTTTAACCAGGTGACAAAAACAGGTGAGTATCCATCAATGTGGAAAAAGGGTTTATTGCACCAATACCAAAAAAAAGATGTGCCCAATGATTTTTTGGGTGTCCGACCAATCACCATGACACCCATTTTTAGCAAAGTGTAAGAGAGTTTTGTTTCAGCATGGCTAAAAGACCGTATTCTGGAGAAAATTGATCCGAGGGAGTTTGGAAATATGCCGAACACGTCTACATCTCATTACTTAGTAAGTATAATTAATAGTATTTTACAAAAAACCGATGAACCAGATTCTTGGATTAATCTTATTGCAATAGATCTAAGAAAAGCTTTTGATTTAATTTGCCACAATATTCGTGAGTCCCTTCTTTGAACTTCCCCGTGAGAGTCAAAAACACCGGACTTTACTTTTGTAATATCTTCTGAGACATTTATATGTGTCTTAGCTAGGCTCCTTGGTTTTGACAATCTTGGAAGAATCGGGAAGAAATTGTCTTGATCGTTGAATTTTTCAAAAACCAAAATTTATAATTTTTCTTAGAAGCGGGTTTTAGCTGGATGGAAGTCGTGTCGGAAAGAATTCTATAAAATACCAAGAATTTGGTCAATATCCAGCAAAAATAAACTATGATAAAGGAGTCATTTCAAATCACAGATTTCATTATTAAGGATATGTCTTTCTGGCCTTTTAGAATATGTGTTAGTGTTTTGAAACTCATTTCTCTGGGTAATAGAGCTTTAGACTGTATACCTAAATATAGATCAAATCACACAAAGTAAGGAAGAATCCGATTTGCTTTGCAATCTCGCATAAAATGACATTGGCAAATGAGATTTGAATGTTTTTTTCACATAATTAAAAAAAAAGTAACCATGGTTAAATTCTCCTCGTAAGCAGTGCGTTCTTGACACTGTTTTTATAGCCTACTCCAGATTGCTGCACATTTGTCTTTTCAGGATTTTTAAAATTTAGAGCAAGCAGGGACGTGCGCAAGGGGGCGTCTGGGCCTAGCACCCCCAATACAGCAAATTTTTCCCAATTTCTTGGCGCTTTTTATTCAAATTATTAATTAGAATGTTTTTTTTTATTATACCAAGACAACAATGGGTATATATGATGTACGACAGGAAAAAAATACAACGAAAAAAAAATACTAATAAGAAATATGTCCCTCGTTTTGTTCTATAATCTTTTTATTAAACTATCTGAGAAATTGAAAATTCCAATTATTGGAGTTTCATATCGTGATTCATCTGGAATTGAGAATTCTCTAAAATACCACTTTCCAGATTCTTTTGAATCAAAAATAAATAAATATGAAAAATTAGGACAACGTGAAAAAATTACTTTGAATACTTCTCATGATGTCTATGTTAGAAAAGAAGGCTGTACATCAAATGAAGTAAAACATCTTCTAGATGATCTAACACTACATGGCTCTATTCCTGAACCAATTAGAGTTTCACAACTTTTAGCAAAAACATTACTTGAGAAAGGATTATCCTTCTGAAGCTGTTTTTCCACCATCTACATTTAGAATTGTTCCAGTAACCCAACTCGCTTCATCTGAAGCCAAGTATACTACTGCATTTGCAACATCTTCTGGTTCTCCAACCCTTGCAAGTGGTAATCTTTCCTCTAGCACTTTTCTCGCTTGTGGGTCATCAAGATATGGCTTTATTGAGCCTGAATTGATTATTCCCGGATTGACACAGTTACATCTGATGTTTCTTCTTGCATATTCTACTGCAATTGCTTTTGTAAACATTGGAATTGCTGCTTTTGTTGCAGAATAAACTGCTAAATGAACTCGCGGAATTGCTCTCTCACTAGAGATTGAACCAATATTTACTATTGAACCATTTTTGACATCTGCCATCTTTGTCAAAACAGCTTTTGTCATATTGAAAACTCCCAGCAAGTTAACATCAATGAGTTTCTGAATTTCTGAATTTGGCATTTCGTGAAAATGGACTGGGTCATTAATTGCTCCTGCATTGTTTACAAGAATGTCTATCTTTCCATATGTGTCCATGATTTGGTTGAACGTTGGTACCAAAAACGGACGGTATCAATAAAAATTTATTAAATTGGAAACAGGTTTTATTCTTAAATGAAGTTACAGAAAGATATTAAAGCTCAAAAATAACAAAATTATTGGCTGTCAAATATACAACAACTAAATGATCAAAGCGTAAAATGAGCCAGTATATGCAATATTTTCCTGATGAATTTGTTCATACCGCTGGTATATGAACCTACAGTAACCTACACACGTTAATACTGTTACTAGTTTAACTCATCACAGTGCCGAGCCAGCCGAGACTAAGGCGATTGTACACGCTCATCTTTCTTCAATCTCTGTTGATAGTAATGCTCTTCACTTCCTCTCATGATTTTCTTATTCCATAACAATCTTTATTTTGACATATTCTCAACCCATTCCAGGAATACCTGCTTTTCGTTTTACCCCAGATGAATTGCCAAAAATTATCATTTTTGGGGAAGCTATAATTCGCAAAACCTGATCTAACTTTTTAAACTTATCCTTCATTCAACGGAGTGCCTGAAATTGTCCGTAGGGAATTGCTCTTGAGAATATACGGCATATCCCCCCAGGGGCGGAAGTAGCACAAAAAATTGGAGGGGGGCAATATTATAAGGGCACCAATCAGCGAAAAATCCTGGATGGGGTTGGGGAAAAGTGACAAGGGTGCTAATAATTCACCTAATTGACAAACCTTTCTTAAAGAGTAAAAAACAGAAAAAACACAAGGAATGAGGGCGCCAGAAAAAATCTTGAACGAACCAGGGGGAGGGAGGAAAAGAAACTAATCTCACTTCATTGCACATAAATAAGGGACGTGTCCGGGGAAGGCTCCTGCCGAGTGAAATACCAATTAATGTGATCAGAGGTGATTACTGTTTTATTTCAAGAAAGGGGAATAGTTGTGGGAAAAGTCAAAGTCATGGCCAATTGTAGAAAAAAGCCAAGACAGATTGTTGAATGCCGAACTAGAGTCGTACCTGTTGGAGGTTCTCGCTGGGGAACACACGCAGGTTTTATTTGGAACACACCATTCCAAATAAATGCAAAAAAATAATCAATAATAGTACTTAATTATCAATAAGTTTCACCATCCTGAAATTATTCTTTTCTACAGCTTCTTCTTTTTGTTATTGGTCTGAAAAGAACAGGAAAATCTCACCACAAAGTTTAGCACTTCAAAAGCCACCCATGAAATATTGACAAAATCTTGAAAAATTAAATGGTGAATAATTACACAGTAGAAAATAGCTGCGTTGACAAAAAGAGGTTTTGAAATCCAGAAGCAGACCCGTGATGATACAAGAACGACAACTTATGAAAATGTAGGAAAGGGATGTATTCTTCAAATTTTGGGGGATGAGTGACTTTGTTGTTTTATCGATGTTTTCAATTAAAATACGAAAAAGGGTATTTGCCAGTAAAAATACCAAAAAAAGTGTTGTCAAAATGTAGGTGGGAAGAAGGCAATTGCTAAGTAAGCTAATTGACTTTAAGCTGGTAGGCTTAACTGGGACAAAACTCCTGAGTACCTGAAATGAAAAGTATGGAACAGTTTTGAGTCAAACAAAGTTTCCAAATGCTAGACTACGTTTGTGATTGTTCTTTTCAACATCCGTGCCAGCTTCCAGTCTTAAAAGTTAGCCTATAAAAAAGCCTAGTTAATTTAAAAAATGAGAATTAGGAATTGCAAATATTTTTGGAGCTTTTGTCGGTGCATTTCCTGTGACTGCATCTTTTGCTCGAAGTGCTGTCCAGAAGTCAAGTGGTTGCAGAACTCCGTTGTGTAATTTCTTCGTCTCAGCAATAGTACTTCTATCAATCATGTTTATGACAGATATCTTCTATTATATACCAAAAGCGTCACTTGCAGCAGTAATCATTTCAGCAGTTGCTCCAATGATTGAATACCATGAAATTCCATACCTGTGGAAAGTATCCAGTAAGTAAATTATTTTTCATTTTCACCAAAATTATTTCTTCTAAGGTCTAAGAAGGCAGGATTTTGTTATGAACCCCTATCTGGCTCCTTGCCAAGTTTTTGTCTCGTTGGGGGACGATATTATTTGCTTTTAATATCACTTTGATATTTGGTGTTTTGGCGTTTATGCTATGGATCCAAGATTGCTACTTGGACATTCTCACTTCCCTGTTGCCGCTTTTTCAAACTTTTTGACACTGATTGATTAAAATCCCACTTTTGGGATTCAGATGTATTCGATTTCACCAAAGTAAAATTGAAAAATATGCTTTATCGCGATGTTAAATTTTTAAACCCATGTTTTTACTCACCCAGGTAGCATCACTGGCTCATATATCCAGAGGTGTATTAAATATTTCGAAAATGTTAGCATCCTTTAGTTTGAATTTATTTTTATTATTTCTAATCAGAGTTCGTGAAAGCTGTCTTTATCACATGCCACTGGTAGTTTCAGATGCCCTAACACGAACTAAACGTTCTGAAATATTACGTTATCCGGATGTTAAGCCATTTCTATTTCTATTGGCAGCTAAAATTCAGAGAACATACAGAAAAAAAAAAAAAAAAAAAAAAAAACTTCTGATAACACATTAAGTTACTATAGAAAACATTTTAGAAGACCATGAAAAGGGTTAATAGTAAAATGTATCGAGCCGGATAGTTTCTGGTGTAGCATTTTAAGTTTATTTAATAAATCTGGAGCCCCGAAATTTGTTACCATATTTATTACCATAATATTTCAGCAATATTTTAATTTGCAAATCCAGTGGTACTAGTGCTGAGTACCAAAATTTATGAGTCATTGTTGCGGTATACATCGAATAAGTAATAAACCATTTGTTAATTTATGGATTTATTTATAAAGTGTAAAACACTATTTGACTTTTATTTAAAAACACCTACTAGGCTATGGCAAGATACAAAACACTAAAGATAATTAGTAAACAAATGAAGATATTACCGACATAATAGGATTTACATAAAAACTAACCCGTGATGCCATACAATTTATGCCGCATTATGCATACCCCGAAAGCTTTCTGGTTGCATAATAGTATACTAATATTCACTCCCAATAACGTTAACTAGCAAATAAGCACCGTATTCCCCATACCCAAGTATTTTATTTCTTAAATCCTTCTGTGTTTCATGCTCACACATAAATGAAACACTTTCATTCATACTCTCACACATTTGGCATAGATAAATCCCTTTTTTTATAGCATTCACAATTTAATTCTTTTTTCCTCCGAGAGTCAACATATCAACCCTGAGTTTGAGCCCATTTTAGAGCCTCTCTTTCTAGAGCCACCTTAAAAACAAAAGATCTTTCCCAAGCTTCCTTGACCCTACAATATATGCATTTGTCACAAATTATGCTATTTACATTACAGGTTGTGAAGTCGTTTCTTTGAAATACGTTTGTAGTTGTAATGAACAGCATGGAAAAATGCCCGGAAAATCCTTTTCAATTCGACCGAATATGGTTCTCGATATCTGGGACTCTATCCTACTTGATATCCAAAGTAAAGTAAAGCTAATAGAATGCAATATATGACCTTCGGACCGGTACTGACCGCACCTACCAGGAGGATTAGCAGATAGAACTGGAGTAGTTCAGCTGCTTCCGGGAAACCAGACTGTAAACTGCGAGAGATTTGCCAATGAACTGAGCAGCATACACGAAGAAGTGGATACCCATGTCGCTCTTCACACAGGTTTCTGTGCCAGGACGGGATGCACGGATTTAATCGTGGAAGCAAATGACACAGACATTACGGTCATTTTGCTTCAATCTTTTAAGACAATTGAAAAACAAAGCTATGCCACCTCTAATGTTTTGGTTCGCTTGTGGGACAAAGTTATTTCGATCACTGGACTTGCGAAAAGACTCCCATCGCCCCTAGTGAATATAATTGCGTTCCTGCACTGTTTCACCGGTTGTGATAATACAAGCTTCATTTTCTCCAAAGGAAAGAAAACTCTCCTTAGAGCAGTTGTGCTGTGGCTACCTCGAATATCTCCTCTTACTAAACAGATTTTGGAACAAATCGACAGAGTAGTTGAGCTTTAAGCTGTGTTGTAAGATTTTGATCACCTCATACTGAAATTCAGAGGAATTTTCGCGTTTGAATAACCTCCACGTTCACTTGTTCCCTCGCCAGAAAACGCTGAAGAGCCTGCCTCCAACCCACAACTCCTTTGCCTTATATGTGAAAAGGTGCATTGCAATAAATAAAATTACCCTTTGTTTTGTCCAAAAAATTTACTAGAAAAATTCAAAAAAAAAAAATGTGGGGCAACTGAGAGGCAAACCCATTTGCATAGTCTTTGTTGACAGAAGTTGGAGATCTTAGCCATGCAGCCAAGGTCAATATATTAAGAGAACAATAGTAAAGACAAGCAAAGAAATTTCTGATTTGAGTTAATCTTTTCCCCAGAAATTTTTTATTAACGAACAAGCTGATGAAAAACTTTGCCCCAGAAAACATTTCCTTTTCCAACTAGCTAGAAAAAGTGGTTGCCCCAGAAACAATTCTGTTAACCATCTAGTTGGCAAACAACATTGCCCCAAAAATGGGAATTTTTTCAAATGCTTTGGAAAAGTCAATATGAATATAGTCAAACAGAATACCATTATCCGCCATCAATTTAAAATCATTTATCACCTCCAGAATGCCGTGTTACAAGAACACTGTTTACGGAACCCTTGCTGAGCTGAATGTCATAAGCTATTTTCCTCAAAATGTGCTTAGATTCTGCTTACCAGAACTTTCTCAATTGTACGTGAAAAGATAGATGAATTTGAAGTTGGTCTGTAATTTTTTAGATATGGCTTCGAATCATTCTTGTGCAACGGCCTAATGATTGTTTTTTTCCGAGCTGAAATGATGTATTTTTCCGAGCTGAAGGACATTCACCAGACAAGACGCAAAGATTAAACAGATATTTGTGTGGTTCAGCAAGCATTGATGAGAGTTCACGTGACGTCGTATTTAAAAATCTTGATCCTTTCCAGGATCAAGATTTCGAAGTGTTTGATAAACCTGCTTGACTGTAAAATTTAAATCTGGGAAAATTCAGGAAGGGCTGCATTTTTCTTAGGCCGTCTCGTGCCGGCGCTGCAGGGCACGGTGCGCTTCGCCATCGAACGCGCGGGAAACACCCGCGTCCATGCGATCAAAGCGCCAGGCGATCTGGTGTGACCTCGCCGACAGGTAGATGACGTTGTCTGGGATGATGGCGTCACCGCCGGACCAGGCCTTAGTATGCCCCAGCAGCGAGCCGGTAGTTGTGAGTTTCGGTATTCGGCCAGACGGCATTGTTATGTCCCGTCAAAGAGGGCGCACGGCCCATTGTTTCGCGCGCGTCCCTAGGCAGGTTGGCGCATAGGCGAATCGATACCACGAGAAGGCAAACTCTAGGATGGCTTGATTTCACAATCAACGTTTGACGGGAATAGTTGTGCGCGACGATGCGCCCAGATCCCGCATCATGGCAGCGGCACGAACCGCCGGTTACGTCGACCGGGACTTGCCGAACAATTGGGCGAGCGCCATCAGCGCCGAGGTGACGACGATCATGATCGTCGAGATGGAGGCGATGGTCGGGTCGATCTGATCGCGCAGGGCATTGAACATGTTGCGGGTCAGTGTCGCGTTGTCGCCGCCGGAGATGAACATGGCGATGACCACCTCGTCAAAGGAGGTCAGGAAGGCCAGCAGCGCCGCGGTGACGACGGAAAAACGGATCTGCGGCAGGGTGATGGTCAGGAAGGCGAGCGTGCGCGAGGCGCCGAGACTGCGGGCCGCCAGTTCCTGATTCATGTCGTAGCTCTTGAGCCCGGAGGCGGTAACGATCAGGACCAGCGGCAAGGCCAGCAGCGTATGGGCCAGCACCAGACCGGTCATCGTAGAATGAAACTATAGGAGTTGTAATAAAATATTTTTAAACACCACAAACAAAGTCAAACCTGTAGTAGACCAGAAGTATTGCTTGCTGAGTTGTACAAAAGAAGTCCAAGGAATATAGGGTTTTGATGGTGATACCGTGTACTGAAAAAAATACAAATATGAATAAATAACACACAACAAAACTACATCATTATGTGAGCCTAAAGAAAAAATAGCTATAATATCTAGGGAGAAAGAGTTCTTCTAAATCCCCCCGCCTCTCTAGACTTTTAAAGATACTTTTTGGTATTTTCTTGGAAAAATCGCAGTTTTTGGTATTTTTGTTGAAGAAAAAGAAATCTTCCCCTCCACCTAGGGAGCTTTAGGATGGAACCTTATACCGAGAAATACTTCCATAAATATTTTATTACATAATAAAACTTCAACATATTCCGTTCTAATGAAATGGATATTATTTGAGATGAGTGTGTCAAATCACCCTTCACTTGCCTTTGCTGCTATGAAATCGGTTTTCTAAGATCTAACCTAAGCGCAAATCTTGAGTATTCTTCGTTTAATTAACAAGTACCAAAATTTCAACTCAATACTGAATATTTTAGTCAAAAAATTGTAGTTTCACTTTGTTTTGATGAGTTATATTCATAGAACTTGCGGACTGCGGGCTGTGTGAATTTGATCTAAACCATTTGGATTATTCATTAAAAACTAGAGTTGATTTGTATTGGGATATCGCCCTACTTTAGAAACTGCGTGATCAGATCAAAGCTACTGCAACTCCTTATGTTTCACTGTTGATAAGGGGTTGTCAAAATAAAAAAAAAAATATATATAGCAGAAGATATTCAATGAATGTGCAAGGGGGTATAAAAGGGTTCCTTCCGAAAACAGTGCATTTGAAGCTCAAATATCGGTGATAGAGGTACCATTGAACCAATCGTTGAGGGAGAACACCCCCTTCCCTTATGATGGCAGGAACTTGTATGATTTTGGGCCTAAAATAACTTTGTTTATCGCTTCAAGTTTAAAAAAAAATAAAGCAACAAATTTATACGTCTGTTTTAATGTGCATATCCTTTAGCGCTTTCTAATCTTATCATGTATGCAATCTAATCCCTCCCCCCTTATCTTACTCAGAATTTGAAAAATACCTTTTCTGATATTTTCACTGACAAAAAAAACAAGCTTGTCCCCTTTCTAGATTTTGAAAAACATATTTTTCCCCAGCCCCGTAGATAGCACCCCGTAGTAGTAGCACCAGAGAAGAGGGACTCAACCCAGAGGAAACACCAGAAAAAAGATCAGAATCACATAATTTCTTTTTAATGCTCTTCGTAACGCTTATAGTCGTTTTCACGACAAGTCACCCCCCGCGCCTTTCTCTAACTCTATTTGACCCAGATATGTCTGCATATATTCAAAACTTAACTTGTCAAGTTAGAAAAAAAAATACAACTTCATATTTATCCGTCTTCCCTAAGTCCCTGACTAGACTCTGTTGCTTTTATTAATTCTTGATGCTGTTAACTATTAAATCTCAAACGAATCAGTTAAATTTATAAATTGTTTTTTATTCATATTAACTTTTATCAGTAAACTATATTTAGTTACTAGATAAATCAAAGAGTAAATAAATGAATGTTTTATTTTATAATCATCACATTGTATAAATAGAGAACAGAAACGGCCATGAACTCGCCCGCACCGCCCATTCGACTGTCCCGGCGCACGATGCTAAGCCAGATCTGCACGGGTTTCGGTGGCTTAGCCCTGAATCATCTCCTGAATCAAACCTCGGTGCGGGCGGGTTCTGTCATGATCCCTCAAGCCCCGCATTTCGCGGCTCGGGCCAAACGGATTATCTTCCTCTTTATGCACGGGGGCCCGTCCCACGTGGATCTTTTTGACTACAAGCCGGCCTTAAGACGTTATGACGGTCAGGCGCTCCCGTTTGAAGAGCGAGCGGTTCAGTTCGCCGCCCGGGGAAACCTCATGGCCTCACCCTGGGGCTTTCGCCGCACCGGGGCCAGCGGACACTGGATGTCCGAGCTCTGGCAGCACCTCCCGGCCGTGGCCGATGAGCTGTGTTTCATCCGCTCTCTCTGCGAGACCAACGTGGCGCACGGCGGAGCCTGTATGAAATTACAAACCGGCGACGAAGCGTTTCTCCGACCCAGCGTGGGATCCTGGATCAGCTACGGGCTCGGCACGGAAAATCAAAACCTCCCGAGCTTCGTCACGCTGTGTCCCACCTCGCTCCACGGCGGCGTCAACAACTTTGGTGCCGCCTTCCTCCCCGCCGTGCACCAGGGCGTTCCCTTGGGCACTCCCGGCTACCCGAATACCTTGGCCAAGGACGCCCGCTTCCACTACATGCGGAATCCCGGCCGGACCCCGGCACAGCAACGATTGCAATTGGACCTGCTCCGCCAGCTCTCCCCGCAGGTGGCAGATCCGGACCCGGAGCTCGAAGCCCGCCTCCAGGGCGAGCTGGTCGGATCGCCGAACCAGATCGAGTCTGTCAAGGCGAACTTGTGGTTTTAAATCTGAAAATATTAAGATTATTGATGGTTTCATCATCACGCGTTTAATGAACTTAAAGTAAAACATAATTCAAGTTTCGAATTATAAATAATCTCTGTGGCTGCTTTTCACTCGTGGAAATGGAGGACTTCATAGTGAATACCTACAACGTTGAAGGGTCCCAATGATTTTTAATTTACTGTAGTTTGCAGTACGGCTTTTGCCATAGTTTGTTGGTGTCAAAGATTGGGATGAGTTGTTGAAACGTAATTTTTCTTTTTTTTTTCAATTTCATTCTTATCTGGTCCTGATTCTGCCTATGGCATGTCTATTAACAACAAAATTCTTTTTTCTTTAATTTCTTTGGTGCCTTCTGATTCTCGCTTTTGCTCGGTACCGCTTGCCTTTTAACCAGACATTTTGCTGTTCAAATTATCTGGTATAGTTCGTAGTTTTCTACTATTTTGTTTTCGTCTCGTTGTAACTGTCGTTTTCGTAACTATTGTAACTACTTGTTGCTTTGTTCCTTGTCACAGACCCTTACGTGTTTGTGTCTTCTCTAAGTTATTATTTTAATCTAACTTCATTTGTTTCAAAGAATTATTAGTTATAGATTGTTCTTATTTTTCTTTCATATTGTAGTTCTATTTTCTTTATTTTGAAATTTAGTCATTCATTAGTTTAATAAGTCAAAATTTTCTTCTCTTCTCAAAATTAAATTAATTTGCCGGATAAATCTTTCTAACAGTTCTTGACTTCTTCTCGCAACTTATCGATCTTCTCCCCTTATTCTTCAATTTAGTCATTTTCAAATCCAAGGTTTGTTCTCTAGACAGACTCTATAATTTTCTTGTGGAGTTATGAGATCACCGATATTAAATGGCATTCAATATTCGAAATATGTAATCAGATTAATACCCCACAATTCAGACTTGTTCGGCCGTATATGGATAAACTCTTGTCAAACATTGAGTCACAGAAAGTAAGATATCAAAGATAAAAAATAAAAAAATAAATTGAATGCTACACATTTTGACTCTCAAGTTTTCTGCCCTCCCACGGCCTAAAATTGTGGCGGGAATCAGGCTTTTCCGTCTCGCTCAGTGACTTGTATAGACTGTATTGTCTATGTTTTCGAAGATAACTTGTTGTTTAAGACTCCTTTGAGATCTGAAAAAAAAAATCCCCATTTTATGCAATGGGACAATTTCTTTGTACAGTATTGACTGCTTCTTCTTGGGGCACGCTTGAAATACAAGAATCTCATCAATTTTCTAGAGACCCTTTTTGCTTAAATTCAGGATCACACAAGTTGTGCTTCATAGTCAAGCTCCCTCACCCCTGCACGAATTAATTGGAATCAAGTTACGTCATCATATGATTGTACCATAACGTCATTTATTGTCGTTACCTGCGATTATGATGTCCTTCATCATCTTGTAAACAAAGATGCTATCTTTTGTTAAAAATTTGATTTAACTTTCAACGCCACACCAACACCTTGTTGGTGGGGGCGCGTAAGTCGTTACGCGCCATATTAGTTACACGCCATTGTAGTTGTATCCCTGTGTCCCACCTGTGAATACAGATAGATATATATATATGTTGCATATAAATAGATTTTCAGGTTTACTGACTCTTGAACATGCAACATATAATTGTCCATTGCAAAACAATCCGTATTCAGATCTATACTTTCTGACAGATATATAAAAAGAATTGGCTTATTATGCTGATTATAACTATATAAGTTTCAATACGTTTAGTCTTAATCACCAAAACTACGGGCCTGAGAAAATCTGTCTGATTTTCAAAAAAGAGGAAAAGACCCATTAGAAGTTATAGAATCTTAATGGAAATGACACCATAAGATTCAGCGTATTAACAAAACCTAATACAGAGCTTTCAAGCTCCTATCTGTAAAAATCTGAAATTATATGGTTTTTGCTAGAAGAAAGATCACTGATGCATGTTTGTTCCCCCTTCCAAAGGTGATCGTTTCGATCCAGTGAGCCTAGAACGTCAAGATAGGCCTCATTCAATGGGAAATGAAAAGTTCTAGCGCTCTTTTTAAGTCACCAAAAGAATTGGATGGAAAACAGGCTCCC
>JAAAKM020073195.1:206509898-206534401 GCA_010016025.2 Alatinidae sp. Z8VKAUB7J3
ATTCGACCTCTACACGATGGTTATTGACATAATCACATTTGTGTGTTCTTATATAAGCTGTTATGTTTCTGCTCTTAGACCAAGACAATCCGATAATGTATTGGAACTGTACAAGGGTGTGTGCGTCCTTGTCTGATTATGACCCTTACAGTTCGCTGGCTAAGTTGTCTCATTCTACATTATCTTTCCCTGAAAATAATTTGTACGAGCATCTTCAGGTTTTGTGATCAGTAGGCTACAATATACAGGGTCACGAAATGGATTTTAATGTGAGTGTTTAGGGCAATCTTGACCTTCTCCCAGAATTGTTGGTGAACGACTGTAATTCCAATAAACCAGAGAAGGTTTAAGAATGTGATGGTATACCTCCTTCCTCAAGTTTCTACTTAGTGTAGAATCAAAAGACACCAATAAAAAAAAACACACGAAGGAAGTAGATTTTTAGATCAAAGAAAAGTTTTTCTTTGTAAAAAATGAAAAATCTCCCACACAAGTAATCTCACCCATTGATTAACTAGTATCTAAACGTATTCAATGCTATAAATATTCATCTTAGTGTAATGTATGACTACTATGAACACTTTTATTCATGACTAGGCATAAAAAGAAATAATTTAAAGACGAATTTGACCTGTTCCTAATTTAAGAACTCATGTAATAGCTTACAAACGTATTATACCTTACGATTTAGAAATTCAGACAATAGAAAAAAAATTGGTTTAAAAGTTATGAAGCGTATATAATTGATTTATTACGACTATTTCTTCAACCGTTCAAATCGCCAAGCTCGTGATTATCAAATCAAATACGGGAAGTCGGTGAACCAACCATAGCATTGGATAAGCCAGGTATTCTTTTGTTAAATACCGAGTATTTACAAGCTTTTCTTTCACAGAGAATCTATTCCCTTTTTATTTTGGCGAGGACAGGTGACAAGGAATCAATCTTGCGGAAGGGCTCCCGCTGAATAGGGAATTGGGTATGGATCAACTGTTTACCGTGTGCCTTGACTTCTGATCTCTTTTAATGGTTCTGATGTTTATCTAAAACGAAGGTAAAAACGAAGATTTTCTTACTTACTTGGTGGGCGAACTGCTTTTGTCTGTGTATTTTTTCTATTAAAGCGTGACCGCTTTACACAGTTTCTGGGATGCGAACTTAAACTAACTTCTGTACGTTTATCAACGCCTAAATAAATTTTATCGACCAAGATATCTGCGTTTGTGTAACCATAGTAAAGTGTAACCCACGTCGGACTCTGTTGAAACATACTGCCGTGTTTGTACATTATGTTCCTAGATACTAAAATTAGTATCTAGGTAATCAAAATAAATTCTTAGGTAGTTCATCATAAAATTGGTAAATACAATGGTAAATTCATCATTGGTAAATTAATTGGTAAATTCATCATAAAATAAAATTAGCAACATCTTAAAACTGAATCAGGAAAATAGTTATAGACTAATTTGAATACTCAAGCATTAGAATTAGCATTTGAAGATCTAAAATTAAATTCAGTACCAATACTACTAGAACTAATCGTCATTAAGGATAATGAAACATTAGATAATTTGAACTTAACTATTAGCCGAATTCAATATTTAATGACTTGAAATTGAACGAATTGAATTAAACAATTAGCAAATTGAACCAGACCAAAACTGAGTAACACAAATAGATATTGACTAATTTGTATATCGAAGGTTTGAAATTGACTATTTGAACATTGTCCTAATTAAGAATTAAATAATAAAATTTTTTTTCAACTGAAAATAAGGAGCAACATTAAAACTTAACGAACAGAAATTATTATATAATAAGAGGGTCCGCTCCCTATTCAATGCCTAGCTCTTTACACTAAAGTTTAAATTGTGTTCGTATTCTTTGCGAATGACCCCTAAATCCAAAAGGCCGTTTTATTAGAATAAATACCTTTTTTAAAAATAATGAAAAAACCTTTTTGATTAGGGGCCAACCCCTCTCATACACGTAATAACTTTTGTTCTTTTTAAATTTATTGCTCCTTACTTTCAGCTGAAAAAAACTTTTTTTTTATTATTTTCTGATCGTTTTTAAATAATGCTGGAAAATCCGGTGCCTCACTCGTAAAAAATTCCCTTCCTCCATTGAAAGATCCTCCCACGTAACCCCTTTCCCCCAACCCCCCACAAAAGAATACCACCTGAAAACGTCAGCAAACTTCCCGATAACCAATGCTATATGTAAACAGTGGGCAAAGCTCATAACTTGCAGCCATTCCCCCAGGGATCGGGGTGACCCAAAAGGTAAACGATTTATGCCTAAAATTCAAGAAATTTGTGTCTACAGCTAAAGCGTGGCGCCTATGCTGTCCCTCGACGAGTAGAGCCCCATTCCTTACTAATCAAGTAGCTGTCAATCCTCAGGCATCTTATGCTGTTGTTTTCAAAATGCCAAAATCTCTTGATAACCCCAATGCTTGTAAGCCGTTTTGGACAGCGTTTGTCCCAACTTAGCGGAAATAAGTGAGCTATGAAAGTTGAAACAGGCCTGGAAATTGTAGGACAAATCTAAATCATCTGCTGAGAAAATTGTTGAAACTGAAAGCTAGCAGGCCTAAGGTTGCTGCTATGCTCAAAGAGAATCTGTTTGTTGCCGTCCCAAAGTTGGTCAAACCTAAAATGACTCATACTGATGTAGAATCCCTTTTTTTCTACTGGATCAAAGGGCAATGGAAATCGTTAACTTTGAACGTTCCAAAGTGTTTAAGCTGTATTATGCGACCAATAAGGATCTTGAAGGTTTTCTTGCAGTATCAGTTCGGGTCGGCTATGAGAAGATGCCTGCGGAAGAGTTCAAATTTCTCCCAATAAGGTGTTTTTCCTGTCATGCATTTAGTTATATAGCGGCTGACTATGTACTAACGCCTATTTGTGGTTGTTGTGGTGCTTCTGGCCACACCTCAACCAAGGACAATAGGTACACGAAAAATATGTTCTACATTTTGTGCAAAAAAAGGCCATACATGCTACAGCGTAAGGTATCTGACTAATAAGGCAATAAACAATGCTAAACCCCTATCAAAATGAGTCTAAAACCCGCCCACTCAAGGTGCAATGAAGAAATAAACCAAGGATCGATCAAACTTTTCACTTTGATTCGGCTTTTTTTTTAGTCGGTAGGTGGGCGCAGTAGCTAATTTTTCCCTAGTCACCACCAACCCTAGAAGCGACTCTGACCCAATGACTATTTCATTGGATTTGCTCTATAGGAGCTGCTCCCCTCCTTTGGTCACCAAGAAAGAACAGGTGGGCCTTTGAAAACAGGAATATTGCAAAAAAAAGAACTTGTAACAA
Organism: Alatinidae sp. Z8VKAUB7J3; assembly: GCA_010016025.2. Lineage (NCBI taxonomy): Eukaryota > Metazoa > Cnidaria > Cubozoa > Carybdeida > Alatinidae > Alatinidae sp. Z8VKAUB7J3. The sequence continues at coordinate 206,513,234 of JAAAKM020073195.1, forward strand.
AATTGAAGACTTTCACCCCCGTTTTGCTTTTTTTTTTATTATCTATAGGTTTCGTTACGTTTTATTATGCTATAATATGCTTGTGTTCAAAGCATCCATTTCCGAAACAGCCTTGGTTTGCAATAAAGAGACCCGTACTGTGTTCAATTAGAAGGCTCAACAACCCTGCTAAAAGAAACTGAATGAGGATGAAAGGGCCCGTTTGTAATACTTGCGATATTCCCTCTAAAGTCGTAAAATTGTTCTATAATTTGTGGCTTCTTTGCGATTTTTTTTTAAGTTAACTCCTCCTCTTCCTTCCAGAGATATTCCTGCCAATGTACCTAATAACTGTAATTTTCCATTCCCAGGCCCTTATAGGGGCGTTCATTTCATAACCGGAGGATAAACATAAAATATTTTGTAGTTTAGTATCTTGAGTAGTACTGCCGCCTCTGGATAATTTATTATTTATAATGACTGAAAATCATTTATCCACATGGCTGAAAATCGGCAAGAGTGATAGTTGCCATTATTATCGGTACATCTATACCTCATCAACAATTGGTGTCATGGCAGAGATTGCAAAAGAATAGGGATAAATAAATAGACAGATCGAGGATTTTTTTATTTAACTATAGGGTTTTGTGCGCTCGGCGGTTTCGCGCTACGCGAAGGCATGCTCGACGCGACTTTGCGCAAGGTGATCGACCCGCCGCTGAACGTCGCCGGCGTGCGGCTGGCGCGGCTCGGCCTGTCGGCCAACGCGTTGACGCTGACCGGGTTCGGCATCGGCCTGGCGGCGATCATCGGCGCCAAGATGGCCAAGGCCTCGCGCATCATCGGTATCGACATCAACCCGGCCAAGGAAGCGGTCGCCCGCGAGCTGGGCCTGACCGACTTCGTCAACCCGAAGGAGCACAGCAAGCCGATCCAGGACGTCATCGTCGAAATGACCGACGGCGGCGTCGACTACAGCTTCGAGTGCATCGGCAACGTGCAACTGATGCGTGCCGCGCTGGAGTGCTGCCACAAGGGCTGGGGCGAATCCATCATCATCGGCGTTGCCGGGTCCGGCCAGGAAATCGCCACACGGCCCTTCCAGCTGGTGACCGGCCGTGTCTGGCGCGGCACCGCCTTCGGCGGCGCGCGCGGTCGCACCGATGTACCGAAAATCGTCGACTGGTACATGGATGGCAAGATCGAGATCGATCCGATGATCACCCATACACTGGCCCTGGAAGACATCAACAAGGGCTTTGACCTCATGCATGCCGGCGAGAGCATCCGCTCCGTCGTCGTTTACTAGAGCCGAATGGCCGAACGGCCGACGGTTTTCGTCGACGCGGACGCCTGCCCGGTCAAACCGGAGGTCGTTCGCGTCGCCGAACGCTACAGCCTTGCCGTCACCTTCGTCGCAAATGGCGGCCTTCGGCCGTCTCGCGACCCTATGATCCGCAATGTCATCGTCAGCGACGGGCTGGATGCCTGATATTTTACTGTCTTATTCCCCCCCCCACCAGATGGACATTTTATCCAGCTTCTCGTGACTTCCAATTATATAAGTTTTTTATATATTTCATTCGCAGGGTTTGCCACAGGTTTGCTGTATGTTATCGGTAGGCTACCTGCAATCGGAGGGGGAGGAGGGGGGATTTTATGGACGTGGGCAGTTTGCCTCTTAAAATGTCCCAAATGAACCGTTCTTCAAAAAGCTCTCCCCTAGAACAATCCTTGAATATTGCTTACGTTTTGATTTTTTTTTGTTTGATTTTTTTTACTGCATTTTGTTGTTGAAAATATAGTGTTCTTTTTCATTTTTCTTTTTTGGTTTTTCCAATTGAAAAAATAACTGGGTTTACATTAGCAATATTGGTACTAATTAATACATTAATTATATCATGTTATCAGCTTATTGATTAATTACCACTTTACTAATTTACATAATTATTTTTAACTGATTTTTATATTTGTGATTTTGTTAGAATTTTTTTTATATTTATTTAGTTGTTAATTGTTTACACAGTTTCTATTGGTTTAAAATATTTGGTATTCTATCGTTATTTTACTGTCTTTGACAAAAGTGATGATCTTGTTTTCTTGTTTCCTTTCTTTTTTTCTTTTTTATATTTTAACAAAATAGAAGAGAAACCTAATACGAAGAAAAGAATAAAAATTCCAGGTAGCTGTCCAAAAGTTCCTCAGTAAAATAAAAAAACAAAGCAAAAAACAAACAAATAATGAGAACTAAAAACCAAAATGATACAACATGTTACAAAATATGTTATTATTTAAATAACTAAATAATTTGTTTTTATATGTATTTAAACTTGCATTTAAAGAGCAACAGAAAGTGAATTTACACAAGAAGGGAAAAGGAGATTTAATTGATACTCAAATGGGTATTTCAATATTCAAGACATGTGTTTTAGTTTAATTTCACATTTCAATTTTAGTCTTTGTAATTTCAAAGATGAGCTTTAAGAATAAATCCTTGTAATATACTAAGTTTTCTTTTTAGGAAAATGAAGAACCTCAGCAAGAAGAAGAAGAACAGGAATTAGTGGTAAGACATTTAGATATGTTATTATTTACATAAATTTATTTCTCTTGGACCTTGTTGAAATTATTTTTCATCTTAGAAAATTATATTTCCTGTTTTATCACTTTAGAAATTAAATATCATGGAATTTGTTTTTGTGAAAGTCCTGTAGTAAGTATCTGTAAAATCTAAGAGAGCAGGGGTAGCAAAGGAGGGAGGGGGGTAATACCCTATATTTTCCAAGACTCAAGAAGTGAAGAGGCATGTCTTCACAACCCCCAACATTCGTATGATTTGCTCAACCCAAAACAAAGATCTTAATAGTAAAAAAAAGTTCAAATTTGTATTTGGTTGTAGCGAATTTGTAACCTCTATTCATTATTTGAATTATTCCTTTCTAATGCAAGAATCAAGGCCATATCCAGGATTTTTGTTCAGGGGTTCTTTGCATTTCCGTTGTTCAAAAAGAAGTGAAATGAATTATTCAATTTTGAATTTTAGACTATTGCGCCATTAGCAATTAATATTCAAAGCTAAGGAATAGAAAAAGTCCTGGATTGAATCTTCTCAGCAAATGTTACTGATTCTTTAAAAAAAAAAATATATTTCTTTAATTTGGTTGTTTTCTTCCCATCCGGAAAAACCCCGGCCGAGATCCTGGCAGTCAACGCGCAGGAAGTCTTTGCGCGGCTCGGTCTGGATCGACATCTAAGCCCCACGCGGAGCACGGGATTGAATGCCATGGTTCAGAAGATTCGCTCCTTGGCCGAGGCAACCACGGTCTAGGAACCTGCCCAAGCAATAGCACCCCAGAGATAGAGGGGTTTAGGCGAATTTAGCCCGGTAGTTCTTGAGCGGAAAAAATTTTCCCGGACACTGGTTTGGCTCCAGGTCTTTGTGTCCATACGCTTTCGGCACCCGGCCTAGCATCCCAGAGCGCAGATAGGCCGTCAGATTGTGGAGCGATTGGATCTGCTTCGCCGTGGGTCTCGTTTTCTCGAAATTGCCCACCAGGCAAATCCCGATCGAAGTCTCATTGAGGGCGCGGCCCCGGACATGTCCCCCATGGAGTTGCTTCTTCCAGCGGGAGCCAATCTCAATCTCGCCATCCGCCGTCCCATTGGTCCCATTCCCAATGACGAAATGATAAGCCAAACCATTCTCCATGCCGCGGCGCCGGTGCGCTCGACCAAAGATAACCGCGTTCCCGTTTTTGGTCGCGGAGTGATGGGCGATAATGCGGCGCCACCGGGAGCGCTGGACGCCGTCGAAGTTAATCTTCGACCGCAGCGAGTAGGGTAATGCGGGTGTCAGGGAAGCATTCTTGGACAGAATCAGCCGATCCCCGGCCCGAATCTTGTTGATTGAAGTGAGGTTATTCAGCTCCTTCAAATCAGCCACCGAGCAATCGAAGCGCTTGGCGATCGCCGTCAGGGTATCCCCCCGTTTGATCACATACGTCTCGTCACCGTCGGCGAACTTACTTAGTTTGAGGGTGTTAAAATATCACATAACGCCTTTTTTAGCTACCGCATTCCACATGCGCAACTTATCACATATTTCTTTTCCATGAAACTCTTTTGGATACAGACAGACCCAAACCCCTTTCGTTTGGGGTTTCAATGATTACCTGTAGAGCTGGTGAGGGTTGTGTCGTTGTTTTTTCAAGATATTCATCTAAACCAGACGCTATTTGTATTGCCTTCTTTAATAAAATTTTTACTTCATCATTTCCAGTTATCAAAGCTTCTGCTTTCTTTAGGACATCAGCTAGTACTTCTAAAGGTGTATCTAGAAATAAACAAAAATTATACATTATTAAATATTAAACACGGTGACTATGGACACCAGAAGTACCTGCCTACTAGGCCAGGGGACCATGCGTAGGGTTGTATTTTCGATGGATGATTAATACACATTCTTACTCCTAGAATTTTTTAGTTTTTAACTTCAATTTAGAATTTTGTTTCCAGTTTATAAGGCCAAATTTGAGCCCGAATCCTAAATTGTTAACAAACGAGCTCAGACCCATGCTTCGGGTTGTATGTATTCTGAATATCTGTTTAAGGGGTATTTCATCAATCAGTATCTTTGTTTCATCAGTCAGTGTCTGTTCAGTTTTGTTTCTAGTGAGAAGTCAGACTCCGACTTGTAAGCGTTCTAAGCTACGAAACCCGCTTTTTACTCTATTAAATCAAAACAAACAAGTTTTTGCAACTGAAAATCAGCAGTAACATTAAAACAAACTTGAATAAAACTTAAAACAAAAGGAAATTGTTCCGTATATATGAGGGGGCTGCCCCTTCCTCAGCCATCGCTATAACAGAAGTTTAGAAACTACTTTTCTATTTCCAGGATTGTTGATAATATGAAATTAACTTTTTCATGTTCAAAACTAGAAGTACAGATTTTTATCTGCATTTTTATTTAGCAGATTCACTCAACGTCCTTCTTTAAATAACGCGAAAGAAGTAAAGTTGAAACGTGATTTTGGACACCTCTCCAATCTATTTGTTGCAAACTTGCAGAAAGTGACTGGGGAATATTGAATGATCCCAAGATTTCTACAACAGTTTTATGTTGCTCTCTTTGGAATTCTTAAGATTTTACAATAGCCAAATACATACCTAGTTGTCTATTGTCTCTTAATTCTCAAAATGATGTTTGTATCCAATTTTTTGCAATTAAAGAATCATTAATATTCCTTCCGTACCCTTTTGGGTTTTTCAATCAGAAAAGAGGTAAAGATCTTGCTAGTTCATATTATTGGCTTCCGCATAAAATAAACATACTGCTAGATGCCATTTTTTATGTTCTTTCTGATATAATAACTGCTTTTCGCGCAAAATCAATTTTAAGCCTTTTTACGATCCTTCAAAATAATAATAGCATTATATATATTTTGGATATAGGCCGACAAATGGGTTACAACCTTTGTTTCAAACTTACTATTTCGTTGTAAATCCATATTGTATAAGTCATATAATCCACAAACATTGATTTGTCAGGATTAAGTTGAATAATTTTTTTTTTAATCCGCCAAGTTTTTTGCCTATTCTGTATACCGTTTAAAAACTACCGTTTCATTTATATGTCAAAAATTTCAAAGCCGATAGAGGAAACATGGCGATGGAAAAATAAAGAAATTGTTTTGAATCTTCTCTACACGTTTTCACTGATCTGCCTACGTCCCTTAGTTTACAGATATAACCGAACACCTTTTTTGGTTTTAGCCGTCTTCTTACCCTTAAAGTTGTATTTTTGTTTTCCCCGTGCCACATGGGTGGTTGAGATAACACCATAAACATAGGATTGCATGGACATGCACATGAACCTTGAGACGTACATCTAAACGTCCTAAAATAATTAACTTGGCGTACGGTATTAGTAGTGACAGGGCCCCTGTCACTATTGGTATTTATCTAGGGTTAGAAGTAAAAATATTCACCTCAGAATAAATCTGACATCCTTATCAGCTGATTCACCCCATGTCTTCCAGATTCGCCAAATACGAGTCATTGGACTGAGGCTCCGCTCCATTTCCTGCCATCGCTCTGCTATAACGTATTTTTCCCATTGCTCCTTCGGTATCCCTTCTGATGAAAGAAGGGCCTGAATGGCCTCTGTGCAAGTTGTGTAACGATTTACCCCGGAAACAGTGAGTGGTGACCCTTTATACCAAACCGTCACCTCCATCCGACATTTGCCTGAAAAGTACACGTAAGTTTAAATTTAAGACACAAGTTAACAAGAAGCTTTTTGAGCCAGACACTGTAAAAACAAGTTATTCAAATAAATACCATTTCATTATTTAAAGAAGTATCTTCTTTACAAAAATTACAATTTAAACGGAGCAACATTTAAACTTAAACGAACAGAAATTGTTACGTATATGATGGGGTTTAACCCCTAGTTCATACCTTGCTCTTTACGCTAAGGCTTAAGTTTTGCTAAAATTCTTTAAGAATGACCCCTGAATCACAAAGGCCGTTTAATTAGAAAAGAAATGTTTTGTAGAGCGAAGTTATGAAGCTAAAAATACTTTTCTTGTATTTCATTTAAGCAGAAGATCTGTTTAGTAAGGCTTTACTTTTATAACACACAGATTTTTAAAGTTCATCAAAGGCCAGTGCCTTCTAAGGGGAGAAGGAGTGGTGGTACTTCAAAATACCTTCCCAGAACATACTTTAACCTCTAGATTTAGCCCTGAAGGTTTAATTTTCCTAACCTAACCCCTTTCCAAGATAGCAAAAACCAGCTGTTCTAGAATTTACCTTCAAAACCTCTGAAAGTTCATTCATTTTGCTGACATTTTCATCAAAGATTTCAAAAATAGCTAAACTAGAATGTTATCTTTTTTGTCATAGGCTATTACCTTAAATTGCACTGTTCAGCAAAACACGAATTAAATCTAGAAGAATTGCAGGTTAGTGATGATGATGTAAACTTTGTAAGTGTAATGATGGAAATATAGCCTAAATGTAAAACCTTGAGAAAATGAACTAAGGCCTACTGCTTAAATGAGGCAGAAAAATGTTTTAGCCTAATATTTTTTCTTAATCCTGATTTATAAGGTAGGCTAGGTGATTAAAAATTAGTAAATCTAGGCTACATCTTAAATTTATAGGTAAAATGCCAATACAGCTATCTCCTATCTCCTATTTTTAGGAGCCTATATTTATAGGAGATAGGCTTAGCCTATATTTAGGCTATCTCCTATTTTTAGGAGATAGCCTAGGAATTAGCCTATATAAGAAAAGTAGTGTCACTTAAAAATAGACTGGAAACTATAACTAAAGTTAGGATGTTCATGCAAAATTTTAAATAGCCTAGGTAGGCTAATGACCTGGTCTGGTCAAGGGCAGCTATGAGTTTGCGGATCACCATCGGATCGAGGGATCCTTTCTCAGCTTCAACAACGACGCCGAGGAACCGAACAACGGCCAGGGCGCGGGCGGCGTTGACAGCGTGGACAAGGAGATCCGCACGAACACGCTGCGGGCCGCCTACAGCTACAAGAACTCGACCGACGATCTGCTCGACCTGGATATCGTCGCCTATTACACGGACTTCCAAGCGGACGAGCTGCGGCTCGACGACCTGGGCGCTGGGCCCACCGGCGAGCTCCTGAAGCGGGACGTCGATACCATCGGCGCCCGGCTCGACAACAGATCGCGCGCGACGCTGTCGGAAAGCGTCGTCACCACCTTCACCTACGGAGGTGAGTTCTACCGGGATGAGCAGGACGGCGCCGCCGGCGACGGTGAGCGCGATGGTGTGCCCGACGCCGATGCCACCTTCTTCGGGCTGTTCGCGCAGGCCGAGGTCACGATCTCCGAGTCCTTCGGCATTGTACCAGGTGACTTTCTCTTCATTCCGGGGCTGCGCTACGATGACTACCGGATCTCGAGTCTGATCGGCTACGATCAAATTTCTATGCTCATAAATCTGTCAGTTAATGGAGGCTACTATTGCCAGAAATGGTTCCAGTTATGATAAATTCAATAAATTAGCATTGGAGAATCAATGTTTGGATATTCGTAAACTCTGTAGTTTTGATGTTGCAAGTGTTAGATCTGGATTTTTTTTTCTTTTTTGCAAAACTTTCTAATGTGATTTATTTCACAGTAAAAAAGGAAGACAAAAAAGGAACTCCTATTCAGTGGCGTAAATTAAAAATTTTGTCCTGCCTTCCAAATCTTGCTCAACTTAAGTTTGTCATCGGTAGTAAAGAATTTGGCGGCTTGGCGGAGAATGAGCTACGCAAGGCACTGGCCAAGAAGTATCGACTGAATCCAATTCCAATCACGTTTGTTGCACGAGCTGATGCCTACCGCGAAGCACCGGTGGCACGTCCAATCTTCGATGCCCAATTGGCTCAAATTCAACAGCTAAGAAAATCTGGATCCAGCTCGCCTCAGCAGCGAATCTCACGAGCGAAAACCTGTCTGCAGTTCTTGCAGAAAGTCATTGCCGATCGCAAGTCTTACAGCTACACCGATCCAATTCGGCACGAAAAACGAATCATCAACGCTTTGCAAAATCGGGCACTGACAATTGAGGCTCTCGGCGTGATGGGAGAACTGGCGACACCGACGGCACAACAAGCCATTGTGGACTTGGCCTCGGAAGCCACTCGCACCCAAGCAGAAAGACAAGCTGCCCTCGCGGCATTCGCGACTGCAATCAAAAAACGAGGAATCCTACTGACAAAGGCCGCGATTCTGGAACAATACGACCGTTACAACAAAAGCGAGACCCTTGACCCGCAGACACAGCAGGTCCTGGGAGCCATCCTGGACGTCATCGAAGGGCCCCGTAAAAGCAATTAGGCCCCTGCCCTATTCGATGACTTCGACCATGACGACTCCACGACTTTTCGTGGGAGTAAGTCTCAAAATTCCACGGAATTATGTCTCATAGAGGAAACGCGACAAACGTAATACAATGTCGGACAAAAGGTGATTCACGGATTTGCTGTTCACCTTGATGATCAGGACCGACACGCTGATCGAGACCCACACGCTGATCGAGGTATAAACTTCAGAGAGGCGTCATTTGAGTAGAAATGAAAAGTTCTAGTTCACTTTTTCAGAGTCAAAAGTGACCTGAGGACAACAAGCCTCCCCCCTTCTTCACCCTTTTTTCCAAAAATACATCCGGTATCAATTTTAGATATCAATTTTGTTAAAAATAATTCAAAGATCATATTACAAAAACTCCCGTGTCGACACATCCTACATGGCTTGGGGGCAGGCGATGTAAGTCATGCCCTCTGGGCTAATATGGTTCTTATAGAACGGATGCTCGTCTAAAATTTCAGATAGGGCTCATTTGATCGGAAATTATAAGTTCTAGTTCATTTTTTCAGAGTTAGAAAAGATCAGAGGGCAACTAGCCCCCCTCCCCGCACACGCCATATTCCCCAAATGCATCACATTAAAATTTTGAGATAGCCATTTTGTTATAAATAGTTTATAGGTCAGATAACAAAAATTTCAGTGTCGAGACATCCTACAGGGCTCAGGGAAAGACATTGTAAGTCAGGCTCTATGGGCAAATATGGTTCTTATAGAAGGGATGCTCGTATAAATTTCAGAGAGGGCTCATTTGATCGGAAATTATAAGTTCCAGTTCAGTTTTTAAATGTTAAAAGTGATAAGAGTGAAGTTAGCCACCCCCCACTACGCCTTGTTTTTCTTGAATACATCAGATATAAATTTTGAGATAGACATTTTGTTAAAAATAGTTCAAAGGTCTTATAACAAAAACTTCGTTGTCGACACAAACTCCCAGGGACTGGGGGGCGGGCAGGCATTGTAAGTTATGTCCCAGGGGCATATATGGTTCTTATGGTAAGGCTGCTCGTATAAACTTAAGCGCCCCCACCAACTAGGTGTTGGGGTGGCGCGAAGCGCCACCCCAACAGCTAGTGATTAATAATTATTTTGATTTGATGCCTGTGGAACCAGGTTTTGGGGGATTATTTTTAATTTTTCGTATTCTAGAATATTTTGTTTCATGCTTTAAACAGATGGCAGTATCTTTTTTGTTCTTTAAAACTAAATTTCACTTACAATTTAGTACTACTTCTTTTAAAGTAGTCTAGGGACACTTGTCACCTTGTAAATGCTAAGGATCGATGAGGTAATTTGGGACACTTAAAAAAACTAAGTATCAAAAAGCCATTTTCGGCTAAACTTTTGACATTTTGAGAAAAATGGAAAAATTATGTTTTTTGCTTTTAGTTTCTAACTAATGACGGGAATTTTCAAACGGTCGGAATTTTACAGTCAGATGAGATTCATCTAGAGAAATACTTTAGCTTTTATTTTATGGAAGAATTGGGACAGTCAAGTAGGCTAGTGTTTTCCTAAATCAACATCGCCTATAAAATTTTTAATTTTGGTATAGTTTCACTAAATGTTTAATATGCACTACTGCATCAATCCAAACCTCTGAAATCGCCAGATGTTCTTTTGTATTTATTTCTTAGAAATGAAACTACTGCAAAATCAAACTTTTTTGAATTTGGACAGTCAAAGTAAGATAGTTAGTTTAAGTTTTGAATATTGCTTTTGGTATTACACGAGAGATTAGAATTGATATGTTGCAGTTATTGTGGTCGTACTTTGCTGTCATGTGAATTTCCCCTAATTCAGTGAGTAAATATATTTACCCTAGAATGTGTTTTTTTTTTTTTTTCAAGAATTTTACAATGGAGATCCAATCTAGAATTGGCTAGAAAAAGTTTAAACTAACACATCTGGCTTGTAATATGTCTATCTTAACAATTATTCTCAAAAACTAAGTTTATTGTCTTGCGAAAATCAATCATGTTATCACAACAATAAAAGTGATAGGCACTGTATGGTGGGAGTTTGTAGATGATTTGTATAGTTTAGTTTAACTTGAGACTGATCTGGTGGGTTCTGAATGTTAAGTGGGGCATCTTTTACATAAAAATTTTCGTCTGGAAGGGTCCTGGCCTCTGAGATACCTAGTACGTATACTAAAATAGCTCAATTTCGATGTTATACGACTTCAGAATCATTTGAACAAAAATTCAGGTAGTTTGCTAGAATGGTCCCATCCTTTTTATGTAGGTTCATGTCGTAACACTGGCCTCTAGATGGCGATGTTACAGTCTTTTTACTTATGAAACGTGCACTAAAACCTTAGATTCCTATTCAACTATAAATATGTTTCCAGTCGTTAGGACTGAAGGATAAGCTATTTATTTCTCTCTACGCTAGATCCCCAGCATGAGCAATAAGTAAAGAAATTCAGGTGCTATTATTGTACTACCGTTCCAATCAGTATCTCTACTGTCTTTTTGATATAATTCAATATTTTCTGAAACAATATTAACAATAAACTCCTAAATAATTTAAAATTAAAGAGACATAAGTAAACCTTCAAAACATCTTTTTTATAAATTGAAGAAAGGGTTTCTTCGTAGCACTAAGATAGTTTTCCTATCCTAGACTATGCCTGAATCCTCCTGGTTATCCTGGCTATGGCCCAGATCCTCAGCGAAGCAAACTGAAGACACGTCAAGTGGAACGCAGAAATTTGCGATCGATTTCCCCAGTTTTGGCTGCTTTTTTCCACATCCATTGAGTATAGGAGGCCTAGCTCAAGTCGCTGGCTTAGGTCGGTAATCCCTGCATTAGTTCGAGCGCTAGGTGGGTCAGTCAGCGAGATCGCCTACCGCGCGCCAGTACGGCTCCAAGGCATCGATATGCGCCTGCGGGCTTGCCAGACCATTGCCTTGGCCTCGAAGCGCCATTGCTCGCATGGACACGTAGGTCGCGCCTCGTTCACGCCATTGTTCGATTTCGGTCCGCCACGCCGATTCTCCAGACTGGAAGTTCAACAAGGCTTCGATCCCGAACTCCTCCGGGTTGCGCCCGCTTTGCTTCAATAGGTCCAGCACCGTGTTGTGGGCGTCAAGATTTTGAGCTTGGCCACCGCCAAATATGAAACCATCTCCGTAGGCGACTGCACGGCGAAAGGCCACGGGTGCGAAACCGCCAAACCAGATGGGAATGCTGCGTTTTGGTAATGGCTTTAAACCCGCTCGATCCACTCGATGCCACTCGCCTTCGAAGTCGACCACCGGTTCTGCCCAGAGTTGTCGAAGGAGGGTTATCTGTTCTTCCTGACGCTTGCCGCGATTGGCGAAATCTTCGCCCAGACTGTCGTATTCCACGTAATTCCAGCCTGTGCCGACACCCAACCGTAAACGGCCTTTCGACAACACGTCGATGGCAGATGCTTGTTTGGCGACCAGTGCAGTTTGCCGTTGCGGCAGTATCAAGACACCGGTGGCTAGCCCAATGCGTTCGGTGCAGGCCGCGAAGTACCCGAACAGAACGAATGGTTCGTGAAAGGCGTCTTCTTATTCCCTTGAAGGCGCGCACCGGAAGCGCGACCGAAAGCGGCAATCCGCTTTGTGGAAGAACCTTGCGCAGCACCGCTCCGCGTCGGTCGAGCGTGAATGTGACGCCGTCACGGTCCTGTCTCGATGCGTAACTGACCTGCTGTGGGAACCGTCCCGGATCGAGCCGCAATTGGGCACCCGCCCAAGCGGGTTTGCGCAACGTGTTCGTCATCTGTGCCTCTGTCTCTCCTGAGAGCCGAAACGTCAATTTCGGAGCGGGACTTTTGTCCTCTTGCTGCCCGGAGAATAGGCCAATTGATGTGGCGTTGCTTTAACATGTACGGTTAAAAAAAAGCTGCCTTTTCGGATGGTTAGCAAAAGGCAACCAGCGCGTTGTGCATTTAACGTGTATGCAACCTTTTTGCCGGCTCAGCGTCAGCTCATGCCGACGACCTTGCCGGGGTTCATGATATGCGCCGGATCGAAGGCGCCTTTGATTCGGCGCATCAGATCGATTTCGATGGGCGGACGGATTTCGGCCAGAAGGTCGCGCTTGAGCTGTCCAATCCCGTGCTCGGCCGAGATGGATCCGCCGAAGGAGAGGGCGATGTCATAGACAATCGCGTTGATTTCCTCGCGCCGTGCTTTGAACGCTTCGGTCGAAGCGCCCAGCGGCTGGGAGATATTATAGTGGATGTTGCCGTCGCCCATATGCCCGAACGCGACGATACGTGCGTCCGGCATGGCTTCCAGGACGGCTTGATCGGCTTTCGTCATGAATGCGGGTATGCTGGAAACCGGCACGGACACATCATGTTTGATTGAGGCGCCTTCAGGCTTTTGTGCCGCGGACATTTCCTCTCGTCGTCAAAGGTCAGGGCCCTCTAGAGGGAGAAGGAGTGGACGTAGGTACTTAAAAATATCTTCCCGGGACATAATTTAGCCTGTAAACCCATCCCTGAAAATTTCATTTTCCTAACCTAAACCCTTTCCGAGAGCTTATTCTTCTTCGATACAATAGGCCTAAACTAGTCTACCATTCATCAGTTTGATCTCAGATGGATTGACTGTCGTTCTTACTCGGATAATTTTGAATAGTCTAGAAGCTTTATTTCAGATTAGTAACAATCTAAATAACTTACGTTTATTTATTGATTTAACATCCAAAATTCACGACTAATCCCAAAATACATTAATATCCAATACTTGTTACTTCATTGAGTACTTGAGACTAACTAAGGGTAAAATCTGTAGAATGTTTCAGCAAGCAAAACTCCAAGTGTCTCGGAGCAGGAGAAACACTTCGGGCTATAAAAACTTATTTCGGATTTGGATGAGCTTAAAAGAAGGGTCATCCAGGGGGTTTTACATCTACGGAATAACAATAGCCTACCAGTCGCTTCTTCCGCAAACAAATTTGGCCGGACAAATTGTGAACAGTTAAAGAAGAGTGGGATAACTTTTGTTCAGGAGGCCGAAGAGAATGCTTTTGTTCATCGGCCATAACAACATTGTTCATTTAAAACTACTATTTTGCCTAAACTTAAAACCGACTTGAGTAATTCTCCTGCCATTGTGGGGAATGGTCGCGCAGGTGCTTAGGCGCAGTTGAAACTTAAATGAACAAAAATTACTGCTTCGCAGTTTGGGTAAGATATTTTTAGAAATTGTTTCAAATAAACTGTCTTGAGATATCTCCCTATCTGCCCATTGCATAATTGCCTTCTATTGGGTGGCCCCGCTCCCCCTTTTTTTGAAGGACGAGAGATCAATATCGTTACCAATCAGAAGACAAAGAGCTAAAAGACATGTTTAAAACTCTGATATTCAACCTGTCTTTGTACTTGATAGCCCATTCTATGCCTTCGATTACCGCGGCATAACTGCCCACACCTTGTTCCCCGAAGGCTTTAATACTGACTAACCTTGCCGCCGGAGCAATGCCATAGAAGCGATTGTAGATGTCGCGTTCACTATTAGCTGCAATACTGGCCAGGTGAGTACCGTGTCCATTTTGCTCTTCATCGTTATTTTGGATCTTTCCGGTAATGGCGTTGTAGGTGCCATAAATGCGCTTGCGGCCATAGGCATCCTGGCGGATCCCCGTCATAGATTTAAACCCGGTATCCAATACGGCAATTGTAATACCATCTCCATACCAACCTGCATCGTGCAGGGGTAAGACGCCCATTTGGAACGGAATTACCGATTGGGTGACTTCTGCCATATGCTGTCTACTGGCATTAGACTCCATGTAGATTTCTTCGCGGGTTTTGGGTTTTGCGTCCACCTTAAATGATGCATTAGGGCTTACTCTTAAGCCTTGATCTTTTAAGTTTGCTACTTGAGTGGAGGTAAGATCCGCGGCGACACCATTAATTATTGCCAAGGAACGTGTGATCGAAGCATTCTGTTGAAGAACCGAAGATTCCGCATCTTGTAGGGTTTTAGCCATAACTATATAGCTAGCGGTTTCAGAGGAGGCTGTTTCCTTGCTCATATAACCGGTTAAGGTTAACGCGAGAGCACCTACCAGAGAAATCGAAAATAGACGATCTTTTAAACCAGTGTCAAATTGTTGTTTTAGAGTTATCCTGTATATGAACAAAATCATATTCAATCCTTTTTCTGCCAGCCTCTTCGCACTTGTGTGCTCTGAAAAGTGCAAGGCTTCGCAAAATATGTCATTAAAATATATAAGGTACCGTTATTATACGTAAAATACGCAAATTATGTAAGATTGGTAAAATACTGATTTTACAGGGGTCAAATATTCCGGTAAAATACGTAAAATACCCAATTTTACCGTGACCAATTTTACCAGTTACAACACTAGTCATGACCAATATTTTAAATGCTAAATATGAAAAACTTTATCCGTCTTTAAAAAACGAAATTTAAAATTTTCAGAGAAATTGTAGCCATTTCGAACACTATATTTATATTTCCTCAGTAAAGCTACATGTAAATAATAAAGTATGATAACAGATCCCAACTTAGATGTTTATAACATTAAACATGTGTATTTTTATTGTCAAATCATGGCCCAATAAGCGAATCTTCCGCGTTAATTCTGATAGAATAAGGATAAAAGCCTAGAATAAGCTTGATTCAAGCCAGCTGGTTACCAGCTTTCGTTTTGCTACAGGTATAAATCAGGGCTTGAAATAAGCCAGCAGAACAATTCAGATTCATTCAAGCCTGTAGTTTTAAGAATATACTCAAAGCTATTGAATAGCAAGACAAATACTCGTTTTGCCTTGATATGAGCCAGCATCTCAACCCAAAAATCAACTCCTTGGTTCAGGCCTAATTCCTCAATCTGTCCACTAGCAATTATCTGTGACCTTGTGGAAATCTAATTGTTACCTGACAAAAATTTGAGGAACCATAAACCACTTCATTTCCTTTAGAGGCATACACAAAGAGTGAAGATTTCAAAGTGAATCTTTCATGGGATCCTATGAAAGTAGAACCAGGTATTTCTACAAATTTTGTGTTTACCATACGAGATGGATTGACAAATGATCCTCTAAGAAGTTCTGATTATACATTTGTGATAATTCAAAACGGTCAGGAAATACATCGTGTATCTGGAACTGCACAAATTGGTGGAGAATTTGAAAAATTTACTTTCTCTGAGGAACAAACTGGTCCTACAATAATCAAATTTGAAAATATTAGAAACACAGGACAAGAAACTGAATTTGCATTGGTAGTTGTTCCTGAATTTGGTACAATTGCAATGATGGTACTTGCAATTGCAATGATTACTGTAATTGTTGTTGGTGCCAAACGTGCGACTTTTACTGTCACATAGGATAAATTTCTTATATTTTTGTAAATTTTTAAGCCTAAATATTACTTTTATAATTATATACGAGTTTCTAGTGGAATAATTGACCGCTTTTTGGATAAGAAAGAATTACAAAAAATCGTCAGTGATGTTCGAAAACAAAACTCTGTATTTTTAGATAAATCATATCTAGATAATCTAACTGTACCAAAATCTATTATCGGTAGAGAAGACGAATCAAAAAAACTAGTTAATTATCTTCTATCTTATGAGAAAGGTCTTGTTGTCCCATTAATTTCAATTTATGGTAGAAGTGGTTCTGGCAAGTCTACTATTGTTCAATTTGTTTGTGAAAATCTTGATTTAGAGTTCTGCTATGTTGATCTCCGTAAATCAAAAACTGTTTTTGGATGTGTTAATTTGATTTTATCTGAATTAGTATTTGGTATAATTTCGTCAAAACTTGAAGAAAAGGTGGGATTTGTGGTAAGTACCGAATCCTGAAAAGTATACCGAATAAATTACCGAAACCTAACCATGATACCGAATTATTTTGGACCGAAAGTTTATTCAGGATGCTGTGTAACTACCGAATCTCCATAAATATACCGAATACTTCACATAATATTCAATAATTTCACTAAATTCTCTCGTCGAATTCGTGTTATTTACCGAATCCCAATCGTTTACCGAATATATGTGTACCAATTTCCTATTTGGGATTTTGTTTAACTACCGAATCCCTTTAAATATACCGAAAAGTTCTGCTATCAAAAGAATCCCGAACAATTTTAGTGAATTTTGGACCTCCGGCCCAAAATTTTACAGCATCTCAAAAAGGTGGGACTGCACCCCTGCAACCCCCTTAAAACACCCCTGGTCCCTAGGAAGTGACTCTGTCTCTTCTGGTGGCTCCCTTGACTCGTCAAGGAGTCCCCGAGAAACAGCAAAATAGGGCATTACGTAAGGGGATGACTTTTACGGATCGATTGCTTATAAGCAAAACTATTATTCTCAATATAACTGAAAAGTAAATACTACCTGAAAGTTCAGCTAAAACACAAGATACCCCCCCCCCCCAACTGATAACGGGATCCTGGAATGAGAATGACACTATATTTCCTGGTCCTTTTTCGTATGCCAAGTATCATTGTCTGGCACCTAGCTGGAAGTGCCTGAACTATCAAAGGTCGGACAGCAAGATAGACGTTGCGAAGGCATGCTATGGTACATGAGCAATCCAAGACCAGGCAAGCATAATTAACATATAAAAAATCATCATTGTTTACCTTGGCAGGAACTGAGAAGTCTGCTACGTTATAATATGCCAAGTTAAATTGCTTCCAATAAATATGGGGATTGCCCACTTTAATCAAATTGTTCACTTTTATTCGGCTTTTTTATTTACATTTGAGTCGGGAGGCGGGGTGGTACAATTGATTATTCCCCAAGCACCACCAACCATAGGAACCGCTCTGTGTCTTTTTATTTAATTCAGAGTTCGTTTTAACATTCCCAAAAGTTTTACCTAGACACCTTTAGCTTTTTTAGACACGCCAACGATCGAACAATCCCCTTTTCATAATGATAAATGCTGCATGTAAAGAATGGGCAAATTGCATAGTTTACAACCTTAACCCAGAGGCTGTGGCGGGCATGGCATCCCCGGAGGCATAGTTTTTAGACCTTTTGACTATTTTGAACAAGCGTATTTTTCTTCTTCAAAATTTCGATCAGTGTAGGGGAGATGGCATCTAAATAGGGTAAGTGGGGAAGGAACTTGCTACCTTCCGGTTGATTTCTAGCATCCCTCCCCCGAGCATTTTCTGGAAGTTGCAGCTTAATACCTTAAACCATCAATGATTTTTTGCTGATACTCCTTTTTGACAACCAGTATGTAAATAGTGGTATGATTTTGTTCAATACCCCTTTCAAATTTTCCAAAAGTAATATAATTAGGAATCTTCTGGTGCGCTGGACACAACGGAAAATAGTAGATTTGTTTACTTACTGTTTTTCAGTTGTAAGCGTGATTTCCTAAAAAAAAAAAAACTTTCTTCAATATTTTCAAGGTCTAAAAAACTTATCTTTTTTCTTCGTTGAAAAATTGAAACATAGCTAACCGGTCACGATCGCAGACATTTTTTTTTTTTTTTTTTTTTTTTTTGTGTTCGAACAAAATTACCGCAACTTTGTTTCAAATTTGTTTTAGAGTTGGTAAAATGGGTTATTTAAGCGAGTTTCGAATATCTTCTGAACATATAAATGTTATTTTTGGCTCGAAACCTTAAAGCATAAATGTATGCTGAAAATCATCAAGAAGTGCAAAGTGAAAATCCAAGGTGTATCATTTACATGAGAGCTATTAGTTGGAGAGTTAAAATGAACCTATTCTTATATTCCAAATACATTTCACAGACATTAAACTGTCGCTACGAATAGAGTGGAATGCCTTCAATGTATTTTTCCCCTGGCCACGTCGTATGGAAAGGGTGCCCTTTTGAAGGACTAAAGTGACTAGAGGATGCCTATTAAACAGAGCATTAATAACAATTTTGATACTTTTTCTAAAATATGTAAAATTCATCAAATTGAATGTTATCCATAAAAAATTATGAGCCTGAGATAATTTCACCAATTTCTTGAAAGGGGGAAACACCCCCAAAATACCAAGTAATTTTGATGACACCATCAGATTCAGCATAATTCAAAAATCTAATTAATTGAATTTTTTCTTTTCCTTTAATTTTTGTCTTTTTTAATTTTTTTAGTTTTTTTTAGTTTTTTCATTTTTTTAGTTTTTAGTTTTTTAGTTTTTCTTTTTAAGTTTTATCTTTTTTAGATTGTTCTTTTTAGTTTTTCTTTTTTCATTTTTTTTTCTTTTTTTATATTTTCTAAGTTTTTTCTTTTTTTTTATTTTTTAGTTTTTTATCTTTTTAGTTGTTCTTTTTTTAGTTTTTCTTTTTTACTGCTACTACATTTGGATTTTTTAAAAATAGAATACAATGCTCCGTAAAATACAAAGTTGACAAGAAGGGAAAATTCTCTGCTCCACAAGTGGACTGGAAATTAGGGTGACCAGCACCAATAAAAGTGCTGCTTTTTATAGCAGAACGAGACAAATTCAAAATAATTTGTAATTAAGTAAGCTTAAATAGGCAGTTAGTAGATTATTCTGTTTTTAAAGTATTTCTTGTGTTATAAAACATTCTGGTCAAGATTTGTGAGTAAAAAAAGAAAGAAAAATAATAGAAAAACACTTAAGATTTGGCGTTCTGCAATTTTGTAGTTCTGAATTATTGGCGTGTTTCTGCGCCAGGGGGTTCACATCCTTTTTGTGGAAATTAGATTAACAGTTTAATTATTCAAGTTGAATTAGTTCATTTTTTTACATTTTTCATAATTTCTGATAATATTTATTATCAGGATCTTAAAAATTTTTGTGTGCGGAAGTATAAATTTAGTTTTCTTGTAAAAAACAAGAAACTACCCAATTCAATATTTTCTTACCAGCAAATTTATTGCGGAAGCTTGCTATTGTACATAGCCTAACTAGCCATACCCCTGACAAATCATAAAAAAAAAATTCATTACCTTCTGTTTCTAAACCATGGAGTTTATCTTCTTCTTCTTCTTCTTCTTCATCTGAACGGTGTTCAACGCTGATATCCCTCTTGTCAACGCCATAATCGGCTACTGGGTCACGTGGCTTGAAAGTGTTGCTCAAAGCGTCAAGAATAACTTTAAACATGCTCTTTTCACCTTCAGTTGTTGTAGTTACATTTTCGCTGGCAAACTCTGCTGTAGTTACTTGTCACTTAAGCTGAGTCGAAAGTAGGCTACGTAAGCTTTAATATTCCACGGAATTACTTTTATTTATTTATTTGTTTTTTATGCTAAAACTTTTGTACCGGTCTCCAATACCCTTCATAAGTTTTCAAATAAAATGTCATGCTTAGTAGTAGTGATGCCTCACTGGTTTTAGAGTGACACTACTCCTTTCTTCCTTTAATAATTAAAGTTGAACGGCGATTCCTTCAAGACCCGGTGTTATTAAGCTTCTTCGAGACGAAGGTGTTAATTACATCATAGGGAATGTTTTCTAAGAGATGCTGGTGCATGATATGTCATAGGAAATGATTTCTAAACGAAACATGTGTTAGTTATTTAAAAACCTAAGGGTATAGGGAAAAACCTTCAGGGCCCGCTAGTGGGGGACCTTCAAGACGTGGGATCCTAGCAGGCAATTCCGATGGGACCCCTGGCAACCATTTCAATTGGAGGCCCTAGGGGCCCGTAGCAGTCAATTCAAACCTGGGCCCTAGCATCCAATTTCACCGTTAGCCATTAACAATAACCTAACCTAACCAACTGTGCCCCAGCATCAAATTCAATAGGGGCCCCTAGTGAGGAATTCCAACGGAGGCCTCCTAGCAACAAATTCAATCGGAAGCCCTAGCAGTCAATTTCGTTGGGGCCCCTAGCATCCAATTTCAACGGTGCTCCTAACCTAACTACCGGAGGGCCTTAGTATCCATTTTCACTGGGGGGCCTAGCATCCAATTCCGTCGAGCCCCTTGTCTCCAATTTCATCGGGGCCCTAACCTAACCACCGGGAAGACCTAGTAACCGTTTCAACCAAGGTGCCCTAAGCATTTCCCGGTCGCCTCTTCTCCTTTGAGAACAACTTCGCATCCCAAGGCTTGCAGCAGGGGCGCCCCTAACTGAGCTCCGGCCCCATGATTGCTGTCGAGCAGCACGCGAAACCGCGCCGCCTGAATCTGGGGGACGTTGACCGTTGCGAGCACCCGCGCCAGGTGCGGCTGATGCGGATCCTCGCAGGCGGAGAGCGTGCCCAGCAAGTCGTGAGAGACCCAGGGGAAGGGATCTTGCTGATACCCGGAAAGGACGCGCTGCCCCACGTCGGCGGGCACCACTCGGCCGTCGGGGCCAAACAACTTCATG
>JAAAKM020073195.1:206540574-206583476 GCA_010016025.2 Alatinidae sp. Z8VKAUB7J3
AAATTTAATTGCCTAAAAATGTTATGTTAGCTCCAAACAGAATTATAATTGTTTGAGCATGAGAATTATCACAAAATTCAAGCATTTGAAGCAAATCTCAATTGTACCTCCCTCTCCCACACCCCTGATTTTGTTCAACACAAATTTTATATTTCTAGGTTGAATATTTACGAAGCCAAATTTTAGCTATGTGCTCTGTGTAACATATACTGAGCTCTGAATTCTAGCTCTATGTTGTAGCTTTGGACATAGATCTGTGTGGGGAGTTTTGAGGTTAAATTTATCGGTGGTGTCGGTGGCCAAATTTGCTTTGTCGGTGGCCAAATCGTCATTTTTATGTAGTATATTACCTGCGTACGTAAAGACATTAGGAAAACATGGCAAGTAATCAATTCTTTTATCAGGCCATCTTATCGGCTTCTCTCTGTTCCTTCAATTGTTTTGATTGAGGGTAAAATCGTAGAGGGCGAGCTAAAAGTTTAAGATGTTCATGCTTCTTAGTTTCCCAATATTGGGAAAACTACAGCCTCTACTCTAAGTTCTTCTTCTTTTCTAAATGATTATAGGTCTTATCTTGGACCACCTTGTATCGTCTTAAACGAGTAGCTTATGAGTCTATGTCTAATGTTGAAATAGCCAGAATTGTCAATGTTTTGAAAGGCTCTTAATCTTCAGGCCCAGGCCGTGTTTCTACTAAGCTTGTCAAGTTCATGCTTCCTGTCATTGTTTCTACTCTTGAGAAACATTCCAATATTACTTTTGAAAATTGTGTCTTCCCAAGTGCTTCAAAGCGTGCTTGCGTTCTTATTTTTATAAGGTAGTCCACGGAATGATCTAGTAAATTATCGTCTTATATCTCTGATCAGTGTTGTCTAAATTGTTTGAAAAGGCTATGCTTTCTTGACTTCTTAATTCTAAACCTTTTTTCTCACGATTCTCAGTTTGGGTTTAGGGCAAAGCACCCAACTGAGCACGCTCGTGCAACTCTCTTGAATTATTTACATACATCTCTTTACTCTGGTCTGATGCTTGCTGATTTTTTTTTCAGTATATAAAAAGCAATTGACACAATAACAGACAAGATTCTTCTTTGGAAACTATCGCTTCAGTTTCATCTTTCAATTAAGTCTTCCAATACACATTTTATAACACCAAACGAATTACCATATACACTTACCGAATATGCTATTTCCATAAAGTGGGCTACCAAAATATGGAGTCAGGTTTGTCTATCTGTTTGAAAAAAAAAGGGAAAAAAGTAAGCTGCCAAGCTATTGAAACTAACAGAAAAATACTAAGAAAGTAAATCGAGTAAGAGAAGCAAAGAACAGGGGCTTAGTTTCATAATTGGTTCCGAACGCAATGGAACATACAGATAATATGAAGAAAATTATTACATCTAGTGTAACGACCAGTCGTTTGAAAATAAGGTGCTTAGCTTGTACGATTGTCAGCGTTTCCACTTTCCCTCCGAAAATAATGGTTTTTGGGTAGCTCAAGGGTAAACTCTTTTATTTAGTGTCTTGAAGAATTTCGGTGATTTTCGTAAGTCTTCTGAATTTTGTAAATTTTTGGCAAATGAGAATAAAGAAAAGCACATAGTTTACTATCTTTTGCACTGTATAGTATCGAAAACACATTATTTTGAGTGTTAGCCTATGCTGGTTAGAGACCTTACTCTGTAGTTCTAGTACCCTTTCTAAGAATCAAAAGGGATCAGAGGGTGAAAAGACCCCCTCCCACGTCCTTTTTCTGCGAAACGTCGATAAAAAATCTAAATATCCATTTTGCACAAAATAATCCAAAGGTGAAATGCCTTCAGAATTGACATAAACCCTCATAGCCCCTTGGGCAAGGACTGTATGCTGTGTAACTTGCCCATTGCGAAAATTAACTTTTTTTTAAATTTAGTATATTTGATCTTGGGCCTCCATGACGACTTAGGGTATTGAGGAACATGATATCACATGGAAATGTTCTACTTTCCTAGACATTGACAACGCAGATGATGTGAGGACCCTAAATGAAATGTTGGCGACAAGTACATTTTAGAGGTCTTAAGAGTGCAGTTTGCAAAAATAAGTTTAATATAATACCTCGTAGAACTTAGACTATGAATATATGAGAGTGAAGAAGTGATATTTGGTAACAATGACTAGCTTCACTTACCTGGGTTGTAGCATTAGTAAAAATAGCGAATGCGTGAAGATAAAAAAAAAACCGAATGCCGGAGATATATGGTGTTTGTTGCAGTTGAAAAAAAGTTCGGAAGAATAGGAAGATATGGGTGTGAAGTGTGATTGGAATATTGAAATGCACGGTAATGACAGTACTCGAGGATGGTTCTAAAACATGGGTACTTTCGCAGGCTGAGGAACATTTGTTAAATAGCTTCCTTAGAAGTTGTCAAAGGATAGTTTTAGGTATTCGTTGAACTCACCTTACACAAACAGTAAGCTATACAAAAATATAGTTCCATTCCAATTTCTAGGGTTTTAATAAAAGAAATTTTAGAATGGCTGGGCCACATTCAATGAATGAAAGATGACAGATTACCAAAGATTGTGCACAATTTCCTAGACCACACTGCCTTTCTATTCACAGTATTTAATAAATGAAAACATAGAAAGCAAACGGGTATAATATTTAAACAAAGCAGTTGAAAAAAAACCAACAAAGTTTATACAATAAAAAATTCAAACATTTCAACTACACATCCAGGGGTATTGAGGATGTGGAGTCAAAATATTCCAATAGTTATTATTTAAAGTTATTTTTAGTCCACTGCTATCACCGCGTCCATGGTGCCTTCCAGCAGCATGGCCCGCGTCGCGCTTGTCAGGTCATGCCCGATGAACACGACGTCGTCAGCGGCGTTCGCCTCCTTGAGGGCTCTGGCGATGCCCTGGTTGCCGGAGCCGATGCTGTAGATGGCGGCAGGTCGATCATTCCTGAGCAATTCGACCGCCGCATCGTAGGCCTGTTCGCGGTCATCGTTGATTTCGTGCATCGAAGACACCGTCAAATGGGTGAATTCACGCTTCAGGATCGACCGGATGCCCATCTCGCGTTCTTCGTGACCGCGATAGGAGGGAGAACCGATGAACACGGCGACCCTGGCCTCGTCAGAAGGCGGGAGGAACCGGCCAATGAGGTAGCCGGCGAGCCGTCCGGCGGCCCGATTGTCGATCCCGACATAACCAACCGAACGGAAGCTCGGCACATCCGACACCAGTGTCGCGACCTTTGCACCCTGTGTGGTCAGTTGGTCCAATGCTTCCGAAACATTGGGGTGATCGATCGCAACCAGACCCACCGCGTCGGTGGTGCCCGTCAGTTCCCGCAGTTTTTCCGCCAGGGCCGTTTCGTTGAAACTGGCAACCTGGTGCACCCGGCCAAGGACATCGGACCGTGCTTCGATTTCCTCGATCAGGTGTTTTCGCAGCAGTGCCATGAAACTGTTGGTTCCGGCCGGCAGCAGAAAATCCATGCGAACCGCCGGCTCTTCCTGTGGCTGGGGTCCGAAGTATCCCAGCGTCTGGGCGATGTGCAGAACGGTCTGTCGCGTGCGGTCCTTGACGCCTGGCCGATTGTTGAGAACCCGATCGACGGTGGCGATCGAAACATTGGCCCTTGGTCGGAACCCCGGCTTCCAGAGCCAGTTCCACGGCAGTCAGCACGGCCTGTTCATCGTGCTGCAGCACCAGGGCCAGCACCTCGGCCATTTCCCGATCGCCCCCGCGCCGCCGGAGCAGATGATGCTGGAGTTGGCGGAAGGCATCCGGCATCTCGGCGAAGGGAGCCCCGTTACGCAAGGCGCCGGGCTTTCTCTGAATGACGGCCAGGTAGTGCCGCCAGTCAAAGACTGTCCGTCCTGGTGCCTGGTGTGATCGAACGATCACCCGCTGATGCTCGCAGAGGATCTGTCCTTCTGCGGCAATCACGATCCGTTCGGGATAGACCCGCAGGCTGATGCGCTGGTTCGCGAAGGATGCCGGCACGCTGTAACGGACACGTTCAAAGGTTACCAGGCAGGTTGGCGACACACGTTTGCTCTGCTCGATGAAGCCATCGAATGCTGGAGGCAGGGACATCAACGCGGCTCTCTCGGCATGCCAGACATCCGCGATGGTCCCGGGCAATGTGCCATGGGCCGTGTCCTTCCACAGGGCAAGGCAGCCTTGCTCCAGCCAGGCGTTGAGCGCGGCCAGTTCCGGGAATGCCGGCATGGTTTGCCAGAGCTGGTTGCGGCTGTCCTGGACGTTCTTCTCGACCTGCCCTTTCTCCCAACCCGCCGCCCGATTGCAGAACTCAGGCTCGAAGACATAATGGCTGGACATCGCCCTGAAGCGGGCATTGACCTGCCGATCCTTGCCGGTCAGGACCTTGTCCACCGCTGTCTTCATGTTGTCATAGATACCTCGGGCCGGCACCCCGCCGAACACGCGAAAGTCGTGCCAATGGGCGTCGAACAGTCCTGGTGTCTATCAACGTCATAACTTCCCAAGAGATAGTTACCTTTCCTATATTTCATATATAGACACTACTAGACACACTATATCGTTCATATATACTATAACATATTGTACTGACATTCTTACCATCTTACTGACATCATTACCATTTGAGTAAAGTTAACCCAATGTTAACTTTTTACAGGCCATTTTGTTACCAAATACTGAATCGGTTAGAACTAGATTGTTATACCGAGAAAATTGCTGCAATCCATAACTGTTAATATTTTTTTTTTTCTCTAAACAAAATCTGCCAAAACTAAGTCTGCCTAAACAAAATACCATATTTCTGCGTGGAATCCTGTTTATTGGTCATGTACATGTAAGTAATATTCCCCTTAGTCATCACTCTCTATCAGTCGGTTCCACAGGTGCAAATACTCCAATGGATGATATCTCACTCTATTTAGTCGTAAAATTACTCTAACATCTAAATATTGACCCCCCAAACATGAGTAAAATTTAGCAACTTCTTTATTCATCACGAGCACTGCTCCCAGCTTGTGCACTCGACCATTTCTGCCTGAGTAAATAAATTTCATTTCACCTTATTTCACTTTTTCTACTCCTGAAATGTTAGTTTTGAGACTTCTAAAAAGTTCAGTTTAAAAACGTCAGAATTCGTCAAACAAAATTTAATACGATAGTTTTTCTAGCATTGTATTATTCTAAGCTGCAATTTTTATACTAGTTAAATCACTAAAATTATTGTCCTCAGTGAAAGCAACGGGGCCCAACCAGTGGTGGACAGAGGCAAATACATCTCAAGTTTACCAGATGGGCTTAAGCTGGCTTAGAATCTTACTCGCAGGCCCCAGGCCCACCGGCCCGGCCCGCAGGTTTCCCAGCCATTCTTCACCTGGTGTCTTTTTCGAGTGAACGGCTTGAGGAGCACCAAGAATGACCACCGCACCCGAGGGCAGCACGCCCCCCGCCCCGCAGATCACCACCGGGCCGCTGCCCGCCTCCCGCAAGATCCATGTCGCGGGCAGCCTGCACCCCGATATCCGCGTGCCGATGCGGGAGATCTCGACCCATCCCACCGCGGGCGAAGCCCCGCTGCCGGTCTATGACAGCTCCGGCCCTTACACCGATCCGGAGGCGGAAATCGCGATCCGCAAGGGACTGCCCGGCTTGCGCCGCGAGTGGATCCTGGCGCGCGGCGATGTGGAGGAATACGTCGGCCGCGACGTGAAGCCCGAGGATAACGGCTTTGTCGAAGGCGACCGGCTGGTGCCCGAGTTCCCGGTGAAACCCGCCCCCCTGCGCGGCATGGGTAACAAGGCACCGACCCAGCTGGCCTATGCCCGCGCGGGGCTGATCACGCCGGAAATGGAGTTCGTCGCGATCCGCGAAAACCAGCTCCGTGAGCTGTCCCCCTGCCACCGCGATGGCCACGACTGGGGCGCCAACATCCCGGACTACGTGACGCCGGAATTCGTGCGCTCGGAAATCGCCGCCGGCCGCGCCATCATCCCCGCGAACATCAACCACCCGGAAATCGAGCCGATGATCATCGGCCGCAATTTCAAGGTGAAGATCAACGCCAACATCGGCAACTCGGCCGTCACCTCCTCGATGGAGGAAGAGGTCGACAAGCTGGTCTGGGCGATCCGCTGGGGGGCCGACACGGTCATGGACCTCTCGGACTAGGGTGCCATGTATTCGCTCAAAGTATTAGAGTTGAAAAGACCCCATTGGTTTAGCCGAGTCCATCCCCATATCGCTGCAACATAAGGCAAAATTGGTATTATTTTTTAATTTGAACTCTTTATGCTGTTGGCTTGTTTTAAGCTGCTATTTTTGTACAGACGAACATGACTGCTTTTCTTTTTGCAAGAGTGGTTGAAATGTGTATTTTCCATACGATGAAAACTGAAAACCAAGGGCATACCCACGATTTTTATTAGGGGGGTAAAAAAATGTAAAAACGCATCAAAGATTTACTTATATGTATTTTTGTTGCCTTTTTACTGGTCAGAAAAAACTACCAGCTGGTCGGCCGGTAACCCTCCTGGATGTGGCCTTGCTAAAAACCAACTTGCATTGTTTACTAGCCGAACGGAATTAGCCACGGAATATTTTCTTATGAAAAAAAATTGGATTAGAGGTATTTTTGCGAAAAAAGTCATTTCTCTAAACTTTGTCCTGTAATAGCTAATTATATACAGAATAGTCCATTAAAGGTAATGATCTTTTGTGGTGTCTGATGGGCTCTTCAGAAAACTAAAAACCATCATCTGAACTTTATTGTCATTTGAACCTTGTTGGACTAGGAACAAATTAAGGTACGCATGTATACCTAGTGGGGCGGGTTGGGACCATCACTAGACATCAAATATTTGCAACAAGACCAAATGTCGACTAATATCAAATGAAACGAAGAATAAAAGCTCAAGTGTAATACAGTTCTTTTTATTAGCTAAAATGTCCCATCCTTCAAAACAGAAACATATTATTGTCCCTGTCTATAGGAATCAACGTGATGGTGTCGGGATTTACCAATAGGCCTATTAGACCCGGGCCTAGGGATGCTGAATGCCAGAAGGGGACAATTACTGAGTTAGTTTTTTCTTAACAAAAACTGGACTGATGTGACTTATCGCCAAAATGCCAGGTGCGTACCGCCACCGCGTTACCTATTCACAGAAAAGTGATTTTAAAACAACAGAGAAATTTGGTGGTCACTTATAAATTGCCAGATATAAACTCTTTCATTACTTTTGGCTCATCAGTTGCGCATTGTTCAGTACACCCACAATCTCCAAATTTTCGGGGATTTTCCCAAAAATCTCGCCAAAACGGAGCGGCATAAAATGAATTGGCCTAGATGCATCGAAGCTTCAAATCTAGCCTTGTTTATAAGATTGACAACACTGCGAACTAACCTTCATTTCTGTCATATACACGGAAATATTTGAAACTGGCCCATGATGGGCGTCTTGTACTTCAACCAAAGGCACCAACAGCTTCCGCAGATCGTAGGTATAAAGTGACCCTTTTGTTGAGCCAACAATCACTGAAGTTCCATTATTCAAAAATGATATTGACGTTAAAGGATGAGCAGTGGGTATGGTTTTGACGAGTCTGAAAAAGAGGTAAAATATTAATTTAACGACTTGATTAAAATAGCAAGAATATTAAAAAAAGAATTAAATTCTCATAAGGAAAGTAAAGAGTGAATTCCAAACACAAAACAAGCACAAAATAGGTTATATGAGATCTTATACTTTTAACGAACAGTGAGTGAAGAAATGAAACAGTGAAGAAACAGTGATGAAACAGTGAAGAAATGAAGCAAGTAGAAATTCAAACAAATAATGAAGCTCAACAAGTAAAAAAATAAAAATAAAATAACAAGATTTATCTGCATTTAATGCAAAGTGGCGATTCTAATATTCGAAATCTAACAAAAACCAAACCAGCACTAGCCAATAGGAGGAATTTGGGCTTCTCAGAGAGCTATTGTCCGACTTTCCCGCTATATTCATGCAGGTTGAAATAGTTGCGTGTTTTGCTTTGAATAAGCTGCAACATCCATACATCAATAAAAGAAATTGGATGCATGGGGATGGGACTAGGTAAATAAAAGAGACACGGGCATGTTTTGTGCCTTAGTATTAGAAAATGAAAATCTTTACACGATTGCGCTTCAAGCATCGTGTAGCATGCCTACCTTTCTGTAAAAAAAAAGAAAAAGAAAAAAAAAAAAATGCAAAATAAAGAAATAGCAAGGAGATGATGTAGGGGCCAACTGCTAGTTTTCCAGCTCTATTCATACTGAGTTAAAATTCATTTATTTTTGGTTGACATAGCATAACATGTGTTCATCTTTCTATTAAAATGGTTACAGTAAGAGAGAGGGGAAGATTGAGGTGTGACTGCTCCACTTTGCTTCTCTGATTACACTTATTGAAAATACATAATTTCGGTTGAAGAAAGGTGCATCATATCTTCCTTTACGACAAAAATTGACAAGAGAAGACACAGAAGATTACTGTGGAGAACACTGGTCCGCTTTGCTTCTCAAGTCATATAGATTAAAAATCATAGCGTGATTTTGGTTCAAACAAGGGGAGACATGACTACCTTTATGACAAAATTTGGTGGGGTGATGTTTTAGGGTCCGAAAACCCAGACTACACACCCAGTAACAGCTTACTTTATCACTGGGCCGTAAAATATCTATTAAACCCTGTAATTTGATTTAAAACCCCTATGAGTTGTTTTAGGTTCGTTCATTGTTCAGATTTACATTTAGACGCTCCTTTTGTCGGAATTTCCTCCTTACACCCAGGTTTAGCAGATCGTCTAAAACAAGCGACTGAAATGGCTTTTAGTAATATTGTAGATTTGTCTATTGAAAAACAGGTCGATGCAGTTTTGATAGCTGGAGATGTTTATAATGACTTAGATAAAAGCCTTCAAGCTCAATTAAAATTTCGGGATTATCTAAAAAAATTGTTT
This sequence comes from Alatinidae sp. Z8VKAUB7J3, assembly GCA_010016025.2. Lineage (NCBI taxonomy): Eukaryota > Metazoa > Cnidaria > Cubozoa > Carybdeida > Alatinidae > Alatinidae sp. Z8VKAUB7J3. The sequence goes on from JAAAKM020073195.1 coordinate 206,549,556, forward strand.
GAGGCAGGAATTCCTTCTTTTATTGTACATGGAAACCACGATCCGTTGAATAGCTGGTCAGCTTCTCTCGAGTGGCCCCTTGGAGTTAAAATCTTTTCCGGAAACCAAGTCGAGAAAGTTCCGATTCTAAGAGACGGAAAAATAATCGCTCAAGTTTATGGAATAAGTTATCCCCAAAAAGAAGTAAAAGAAAATTTGGCTTTATTGTTTAACCGAGAACAAAGCTCTGGATTCGCTATAGGCCTTTTACATGCAAATGTTGGCAACAACCCTAACCACGGAGCATACTCTCCTTGTAAAGTTGAGGATCTAGTAGCTTCTAAAATGGACTATTGGGCTTTAGGGCATATCCATAAGCGTCAAATCCTTAGAAATATGGAACCCGGCATTGTTTATTGTGGAAATTCACAGGCCCGCAGCTTCAAAGAGCAAGGGTAAAAAGGGTGCTATCTAGGTACTTTGGATGAAAATCTTCCTCCTAAATTAGAGTTTTTTGCTTCAGATAGCGTCCGCTTTCATACCGAGCGAATTGATATTTCAAAATGCGCACACATTCGGAGCTACAGCGTCTTCGGGCTGACGCGATTCTTAACCTGATGCCGACTCTCACTCATGCATGGCAAGGGCCTAGTTCCGTGAATGCATTGGCTATGGATTCTTCTGGTGAGGCGGTATTTGTGGCCGGAGATCAGGCTCATGTCGCTCGGTACTCCACCAAAGATTTGGAGAAGGCGACGCTCTTCGAAGGGCATCTCGGGGATGTTCGCGCTCTCGGGTATCATGAGGGGCGTGACCTTGTCGTGACAGGATCCCAAGACAACACCGCGCGCGTGTGGAATGCCGTCACAGGACAAGAGATCGGTACGTATCACCACGATGCGGATTTGTGGGCCGTTGCATTTGGTCCCGACGGCTCCTGGTTCGTGACCGGAGGTGCGACCGATGCGAATGAAGAAGCGCGACTAACCATTTGGGCCGTTGACGATACAGATGAACCGCGCCGCGAATTGGTGGTTGATGATCCGATCTGGGCGTGTGCCGTAAGTGGTGACGGAAACTATGTTGTTGCCGGCCGTGGGAAAGGTGCGGTCACCTTTTGGGAAGTTGAGACGGGTAGGCAGGTAGAGCAGGAGCTGATGCATCCAGGCATCGTGTATGCAAGCGTCTTCATCAACGATGATCGCAAAATGATCACGGGTTGCGTCGATGGTCGGTATCGCATCTGGGATTTGCAGACAATGTCCATTCTTTATCAATCTCAACCGCAGAATTTCGCGGTCCGGGCAGTTGCAGGTAGTCCGGATGGTCGATTCGTATCAACGGCTGGTTGGGATTTGAATGTTCGCATGTGGCGCCAAGGTGACGGTTCACTGGTGGACCCGATTCTTCCTCACTTTTTCTAGGGTTACAGATGCTGAATTTCCTTTTCTGACATCCCTCAGTGGTGCTATACGGTGCTATACCCCTTGCAACTCCGAAGTTATGGGCCTCTTTTTCATTTCAACTGATGACTGTGCCGATGACATGCTCGAACATTTTTTTTTAATAGAAGCCAGTTTCTATATGCTTAGTAAATCTATTTACAACAACCACCTACTTCGCTATGATATCAATATAAAATACGGTCATCTAATACGGCAAAATATATATGGTAATATACGGTAAAATATATAAGGTAATATACGGCGAAGTAAAGAGTAAGACTTACCAGCATAACGTGTCTGCTTAACATGAAGAACTTTAACATCTCCAAAAATCTTTTCCCTTCCTTTAGTGACAGGCTGCTGGTCAAAATCAATTACAACATGATCAGAATTGAGAGTGCCATTGCTGGGGGTTGTGTCAGAGGTTTCGGGATCAGGTACAGAGTAGATGGTGTTAGAATTTGCGGCGCTGATTGTTTCTGGCTCCGGCCAATAGCGAAAACATTTCGTTTTATTGTATTCTTCCAAGTTGGTAAGCATAACAATTATTTCCACACGTTGCTCCCAAATCATTCGCCAAAAGTCCTGCACCGTTGACTCCATGGGTCCTGTAAATGAGTGAATGATTACTTATTCTCTAATTGACCCAATTTTTCATTCATAATATCCTAGGTTCCTCTGCCTTTCAATTTACAATTAAATCAAAATGAAAATTTTGGAAAACATTTTTTTTTAATACAATGATGCATCGTTGACTCCATGGGTCCTGTAAATGAGTGAATGATTACTTATTCTCCAATTGACTCAATTATTGGACTTAGATCATGCTGATGATTCACACATATTAGATGAATGTTTGAGCAAAATCAATGAATTTTTAGAGATTTTGTGAGTTCATGGTGCTAGAATAGGCTTGAAAATTAAAGTGAAGAAGACTAAGTCACTAAGGCTAGGAATAACTGAACATAAAAGGTGAAGTTGAAGTTCGGCAAATGCACCCAAAGGGAATACTTCTAACGCTTCTCGCACGTATAGTAGCCAGCCACGAGTTAAACGAGAACTTCGAAGATGGAGCCATTGATAATTGGACACTTGGATCTTATTCCACCCAAATTGAATTCCAAGTTTCTGAGACTAGCTCTGGACCAGCGCCTCAAAATTCATCATTAGGAAACTATTACCTTGTAACGGTAGGATCATCTGGGACTGCTACTCTAAGATCAGCTGACTTCGAACTAACAGATAGCTTGATTTTGGAATTTGATTTTTGGGGCAAGTCTCTGTATGCAGGCAGTAGTGGCATCATCGTAAGAATTCTATCTCCTCATTTCTAGGCCTTCAGCTATATATAAAAGTAAATATTCTGCAACAAAATCCTCATACTGTAGGTAGGAATATTATTGGAAATTCTATTTTTCCTAGCCGCAGTTTACATTCCTTTGAAATCTACAAGCTAACTTTGGCAGTAGTTTATGTTCTAGGATTTACTGATGTTTTGTCTGTGTTTAAATTATCCATTTTATCCTTTCCTCATTGAATAAAACAAGATCAATTCGGGAAATTGAATAAAATAACATCTTTTTAAAAAAAATGAAAATAAAAGCAAATTAAACCTTCAAACAAGCAGAAATCATTCTTTATGTGAAGGAGAAATACCGAGTCTTTCCCCTCCGCGTTGTTGGTTCCCTACGAGGGGCCTTTGAACTCGCAGCCGGATACGCAGTTTCTGACCTATACCCAGTTGAAGAACAAAGTGGGTACGCTGTTCGAGGATCGGTGGGTTCGGGGTGGTGTGGATCAGTTTGAAGCCCACGTCGCGCTGTTGGGCGGGGCTGATTTCAAGACTCGCTTCAATGAGTCCGCTCAGGCCACTTCCGGCTACATGACGGCTCTGCGCCGATTGGCTAGCGACGTGGCGGAACGGATCTACGTGACGCGCGCCGGGCCGTTTGGGCCGGGATGGGCTGAGGATCGCTGGGCGGGAGGCGATGTTGATGGGATCCGGCACCTGTATCGGGCCGTGCTGTTCCGGGACCCAACGGCTGAAGAAATCGACTCGGCGCAGTCTTTGTTTGCGGCCTTGCAGGCGAATGTGGCTGAGTCCCAGGCCCGGGTTCCGGATTTGAATTTCGAAGTGACGGTTACCGATCCCCGCAATGGGGAACGCGAACGTCGTGAGATTCGGATCCCGGTTGCTTCAACTACGGGAGGCGCCGTCTACCAAGCGTGGTGGGATCAGAGTGCCGCCGAGAAGGCTCCAGCTAAGGAGCCGATCCGATTCGTCCTGCCGGAGAAAGTTGAGTTGCATCCCGATCGGTCGAATCAACTCCTGCGGATTGAGACGACGGGTGCGGACGGCCCGGTTTCCTTCGTCGGCATACTACTCGAACAGGAGGCTGGCAAAACGGTGGAATGGATCGGCGTTGAAGATTCCAGAACCGTGCTTCAAGGCGCTTGGAAACAGCAGCATCGGAGTGGTTTCACGAGCGTGGAAGCCGCTTTTTTTTGGGGTCTGGCATGGGTGCCGAGTCTTCGGGCGTCGTTTTGTGGAGCAGGGTTCACCTGCGGGCATCTACAACACGGGCTCCGAAAACTCTCTGTTCAACGCTGTACCGAACAATGCTGCATACCTGGGAACCAAACATGCCGTGCTTGGCCTGACGGACAACCTGCGCGAACAGATGCCAGATTTCGTCAATGTAGGGCTGATTATTCCCGGGTTTGTTAAATCAGGTCTGACCGAAGCCGTTGGACATCTCGCTATGGATACAGATGAGTTTGCAGGCATCGTTTTAAAGCAGGTTGAGGCAGGTAGCTTTTATATCGTCTCGCACGCCTACAACATGCATCACATTCAGGATCGCTACGACGAAATTGCCGCTGCATATGAAGCCTTTGCGCCGCGTTACGACGGTGATGAGGAATATGACGTCAGATATCTTCTAGCGCAGATGAGAGCGCAGCGAGAGAACAGCTAAGGTTTACCGAACTTCTCTTTGCGCTCATCCCGGGCGAGTTCTACTTCCACAAATATGGCCTGTGCATCGACAGTTCTCGCTTCAGCCGTCAGCGCCTCGTCCAGGGTTTCAGGCCGGATGCGATAGATTGCTCCGTCGGTAGCGCGGCGTAAAAATCCATAGTCGACCAGTGCACGCCGCCAGGTGACATGGTCGATCACGCCATCAAAACCGGATAAGCCGCTCAGCCATGTAGATATGTGCGCATCGATTTCTGCTTGATCAAAAATCCCTTCAGGATCGAGCGGCACAAGAGACAACGCGAGCAGGGCCAGGCGCTCGCTCTGCTTCTTGGGCAGTCGATGCAGGCCACCTCTGAAAATGCGAAATCCGTCCAATATTTTTGTATGCTGTTCAATGACTTTGCGGTTCGTAAAAGAATATTTAATTTTGCAATTAGGCTTTTAAGATAATTTTAAATGTATGCTTAGACTGGTTTCATAACTGGTGTAAGAATATGAAAACCTTTATAGATAAGTTTATTGATGTCAGGCTACGTACTCACTTTTGACTCCCGAATCAATATTCTTGTTTTTTATGCTTGGTTTTTGTGTTTTCAGTAAAGCGCTAGATTTTTATAATCCTTCAAACATAAGGAAATATAATTAGTTGGTTTATTTGTCCTAGTCTTATTCGTATATTTAGATAGACTGTGAAGTAACAACTTTTGTCCGTTTTAAGTTTCAACTTCGTTCTTTACTTCACTCGGGAAACTTTTTTTTTTTAATTTAGATTAAGAGACAGATAGTTTCTTCAATTATGGGTTTACTGATGGGAAGAATTTTGTTTCCCTGTTTGGCAAATTTCACATTGATTTTGTTGAAAATTACGCTGTGAATAGTCTTCCCTTGAAATGATCTTTTTGGCTCCGTTTTTATGACGATATTTTATCAGTTTGGGAACATATGCACGATCCTCTAAAGGATTTGTTGGTGCATTTGAACACTTTGGGTTCAAATCATCAATTTATCTTAGAGTTGGAAGATTTAGGGATACTTCCTTTCTTAGATGTTTTAGTTGTAAAAAATTGGCCTAATTTTGAATTTTATATCTACAGAAAACCCACCCACAATCATCGTTATCTATATTTCCGGTCAAACTACCCTCCTTCTGTGAAAACAAGGGTGCCAATCTCTTCAGTCGATCTCTGAATTAAAAATTAAATTATATGGCTTCGGGACACCGGGGAAATCCAAACCGAACCAGTAGCCGTCTACACCGTCGCCACGGGGAAGTCAGCGGTAGGCACTCATGCCTTACGCCAGATCGCCCTAAGCGCCATGCGCAAGGCAAGGCAGGATGCAATCATCGCGATCCTGGTAACGGTCGTTACTGTTGCATATGATTTGATGGTGGCAGTGGGCCTCGGTGTTGTTATTGCTATCATTTTATTTATTCGAACCCAGATCAAGGCCAGTGTGGTTCATCGTCGTTCCACTGCGAAACAAATCCGTTCGGTGAAAAAACGGAACAACAAGGAACGTGAACTCATCGATGAACATGGTGATCGGATCATTCTTTATGAGTTAAGGGGCAACCTGTTCTTTGCCACGGCCGATTTGTTGTTAGAGGCCTTGTCTGCTGATCTTGATAAACCGAACTACATTATTCTACATATGCGGCGGGTCCAGCAGGTGGACCTGACCGCAATCAAATTTTTACAACAGATCGCAGCTCGTCTACAAAAAAATGGGGGTATATTAATTTTCTGCAATATCCATAAAGGTATCGGTGTGGGGAAACGAATGCAGAAGGCGTTTAAGAAAATGAGTGCAAGCGATGTGGATCTGAATGTATTGACCTTTAATGGTAAAGATGAGGCTTTAACCTATGCCGAAGATAATTTATTAGAAGAATTGGACCTGAAGCCGACGGAGTTTCATGACAGTATCGCTTTGGCTGAAAGTGATCTTTGTCGTGACTTAAGTGAGGAAGAAAAGGCCCATCTTGAATCCGTGCTTGAAACAATTTTGTTGGATAATAAAGAAACATTATTTTCCGCTGGAGATTATTTCACTGGCTCGATATCGCTGTTTTATTTTATTTTTTTTTGTTCCTTAATTGTTTTTCTTCGTTCTTCATTTTTTGTAATTCATCATGTATAGCTAGTGCAGTCTCAGAACGTATTTACTGGCTTAAAGTATACAACTGCCAATAATTACAGTCACCAACCTTGTGACAGCGTAGTGGATAAAGCGGCCATAAACACTGGGAATTAAGGTTCAACACATACTCGTCACATGGTGTTCAAGAAGTGGGAACTCTCAAGAGACATATCCAAAAGACTTGCAAAACTTTGATTTTTTTATTTTTGTTAAAATCCTTTTCTTTTGAACCAAAATCATAAACATCCAAACACTAAATAAATAAAAAATGTTTCACATTCGGAATAATAGTGATTAAAAATAAAAAAAAACTGCGGTATCCCAGAGTAAGCGGGGGCATCTCATCACAGGAGAGTATCGTACCCTCAACCCTGTTCTTAGCCAGTAAGGATATCACTTGCGTTTCACCTACAGCACCAAATAAAAACAAAAGATTGGAATCTATTCGAGCCATAAATCTTATGCGTTTTCCCTTCCATTGTGCTCGATCTGAAGCCAATTTACTCCGTAGTGCGTCACTTCTTTAGCGTTGTTTGCATCTTTTCCGTTTCAGTATATTTTCAATTTACTTTTATATAAAAAGAAATTTCTCTAAGTTTGACTTCCTCCAATATAAATACACTGATGTTAGATCCTCTCCTTGAGCATACACACACTAAGAGTGGAGACCTTTTGGGTTGACCCCCCCCCCCCCCCTCTCCATGTTTTACCGGCCTGCCCCCTTTTTTTCTCTCTCATGTTCTTCTTTTTTAAAATAGTCTAATATCTTCATTTTTTCAACATACGTAGCTATTACCCTCGAAAACTAAAACTTTTGAAATAGGGCATTTTTAGTATTATTTATTTATGTAGCACGCGCTCAAGGTTGCCATTTGTAGCAGGAATCAACAGTAGTGGCAGTCCTGATCGGAAACCTATGAACCGTGGGTGTTTCTGGAGCTCATTTATTGATTCCAAGCGACTCTTTAATTCAAAGAGAAAGTAATTTGTAAAATTAGAAACATGAAACTATTAAACTATTATTTTAAATTAAAAAAAAATGAAGATGGATACTAAGAACACACAAAATTCTAAGTTACAAATTAGAAAGAAATTACATCAAACAAGCCCATGTGATTTCGTTCTGATAGCCCACCATTTTGGCATTTCTCTTTTTGTTATATCTCTTAAACTCAGCAAAGAAAAATTAAAGTGGATTTTTGGTGGGCCGTCTGATGTTAAAACGAAGGAATGGCACAACACTTTCACAGAAAATAAGAATCCCCTGAGGGATTCTCAGGTGCTTTTTTTTTCCAAGAAAACTACTTCAACGCTATTTTGGACAGATAGAGATATATTTATCGGAAAAGAAAGGACAGGCTGGATTCTCTAACAACAATCAGTCACGCACAACTGCTCAAACGATAGAAGATACAAACTTGGAATCAGTTATCTCAATAATGACAAACTTCAGCGTACTAACCTCCAAAACTAATCCTGAAATAAAAAGAATTTCTCTTCCTGTGTCTTCAAGGCGGGAAGACTGAGAGTCCCTCATGTAATTTGACAGTATATTCTAATCATGGGGATCATAATAGCCAATTACCATTTTATCTTTAGTGGTACACACCCAAACTTCCCTGGTTTTCGAAAGACCAATTTTGCAGGTAATTGAATTTTCACTAATACAAAATAGGGTCCTAAGAGGGAGAGCCAAAAGGGTAAGCCGCTCCAGGCTCCGCTGCTGGGGTAGTTTTGTCAATCCATCAAATTTTTCACTTTGATGCAAGAGTTTTTTGCTTATATATGAAAAAAAAATAGAACTGCAATCATTTTAAGAAAAGGGAGACAATTAGCAACTTTTGTAACCTCTGTAGGCTAGGCCTAGCTGGAAGATTAGACGTTAGGTGGTGGGACTGGTATGTAAAAAACTGGAAGTAACAGAAACTCCATTAAGGGGAAGTTTCTGAATCTAATCGTTAGAATTTTTGATAGGCCTACTACAGCATATGGGTTCAAAAAGGTCATGCAGGCCTAGTCTATGGCCATATAAGATTGTTATCTTAGTAGCAAAACTGTATGCCCACCTTCGATCATTTGTCTATAATTTCCTTAATAAAGTGAGAAAAAACGATTTGCCGTAAAGGCAAATAGGATTAGCCTATTGGGTCAGTCTGGCAACCGACTAATAGCCTATCAACTATAAACCAAACTTTCAGACTTGGCCAGCTGTGCCAAATCATAATGTTCACGAGGTCTAGATGAAATTGACCCGCTAAAAATTGGTCCCAAGGGCTTAATACTAATTAGATTCAAAAATGTCGCAGTCACCCCAGCATTATAGGCCTAGCTGAACAAACATGAAAGCAATTACCTGTGATGACCTAATCGACGGCAACCTTGAAGTTCTTTGGGAAGAAGGCATTGACCTCAAGCTGTTTCTGACAAATTGTCCTTCGCCATAAGAAAATATAATAATAATAATAATGGGCTAATAATAATAAAGAAAAAAAAGTAGACAATGTATGGCAAAATTGTTTTTTTGTATATATGGAGAGGCTGCCGAGTTCTTCAGACGAAACAACCATGTTGATGCCGCTTTTTTAGTGTTGAAAAATTAAACCAATGGTAATTCTCTTAAATGGTTAATGTTGTTTTTTGAATGTCTAAAAAAATAATAGCATCTTCGTTTCATGTGTTAGAACTTGTGAAAGGACATATTCTTGGAATTTTAAGACCTAAATTTTAACCATTCAGGAATGGAAGTATTCTCATGGCTTAAAACCTCGAAATAAAGTGAGAAATTAAGCGTCAAAGTAGCAAAGCTTGCCAAATTGCAATATTACTTGTACGTACCAATGAGTACATACTCTTTGTATGTACATAAAAAAAAATATACCAAACTGAGGAGAGAGGAAACTCGAGCTCGTCTATGAGAAAAAAAGAATCCAACGCCATCTAGTTCTACTCAGTAAAATGTAAGCTGATTGTAAAAGCAAAGTAACTTATAAGTTGTATTGTCTCCTATTTTTCTTTTACTATCGCTTTACATTAGGCCTAAGGTAACTTTTCTAAAAGGATATTATACAAATATTTATTTTATCAGTTTTTTTTTTATTTTGTTTTAACTAGCCAGTGTTCTGTGTGCTTAACAGAACAGTTTATTTTATAATCAACAAAATAGCTTAAAGAAAAATAACCTGCCTACTTTCAAAAATTATAGGTTCCAACTAATCATAGGCAGATGAATAGCGCTGACTAAGTAAAGAGCGAACTGGCGACAATATATTATTATCTTTTTTTTAGGACTATGCAAAATTAGCGCTTTACTATAAAACAAAACCGACGCAACAAAACGAGACTAATTTATAATGCTACGATTATGCAGAACTAGGGCTTCACTGAAGACACTAACTTTTTGTAAGGTAGCAACAAACCACTTAAGATTATTTTTTACTGTATAAAAACAAACTATTTTAAGAGTTTCACAAAACTAGTACTTTAGTGAAAATACAAAACCGACGCAATAAAACAAGACTAGCAACAGAAAATACTTAAGTAGCTTACCGAAAACGAAAAACTAATTTGTAAAGCTATGGACGCAATGTTTTACTATGCAACTTTAATCTTATAAAATACTTAAGCAAGCTTAGTTTTCAGTAAAGCACTAGTTTTTTACAACTCTAAAAATCATAGGCAGCACATGGAAGAAGCTGTCGCAGAAACTAAAGAAGGTGCTCATTCGATAGCATTCCGAAACTCATAGTGCCCTTTATTAAGAGTCAAAAGTGATTAGGGGATATTCAGCCCCCCTCCCACGCACACTTTTCTCAAAAGACTTCCGATTAAAATTTTGAGACAGCCGTCTTTTTCAGCATAATTGAAAGATCCAACAAATATGTTTGAGAATGACAATCTTCCCCCTAAGCCCTTGGGACAAGAACTGTAAGTTAAACAGTTCCCCCATTGTCTACCTATATATTTTTTATCGGGAAATGAGGGCAGGTTTGACCTTTTGCGGTCAGAAAGGCCAATGGTATTCAGGTAAAATTTCCAGGGAATATCGAGGTAAGTGCTGAAGTAAAACAAAACACACTATGTGCATGCGGACTATCAAAGGGCCTATATCAGGAATGACTTAAGAAGAGAGGAAAATTTTAAAATTAAGGGGCTACAGACTCTCAGAAACTATGTACACCAGGTGGCGCGTGCCAAGAGCGCTAAGCATGGCGGAATTGTGCCAAGCCTGACAGAACTGTGACAAGTGTTGTTGAATTGTGTGGCACATGTGCCATTCTGAGATGTAAAACACGTGGCAAGTAGTAGGCAATGCTTAGGTGAAAATAGCAAAGAGATGATTAAATGAATTAAAAAGTATGGAAAAATTTTGCATCTAGAAATTTTTATGGAAGTATTTTAAGATTGAGGAGGGAAAAGGTGAAGCTGCTTGGGAGAAAATTATCCTTCCTGTCAACGTGCATGACAAAAAAACTTGAATATTTCAGCCATTATTAGGCGGGTTAAATTTAAGTTAAGTTTATGATCTGCTTGGTGTTTAAATCAGCTAATTTTAAAGTTTTCAAATGTGATTGTATTCTACCTCTATCTCTCTTTTCCTTTCTCCCTTTCTCTCCATTTTCCCCTTTTTCTTTCCCATTATTTCTAAAAAAAGAAGAAATTTCTTTTGTTTTATTTTTTGTACTCATCGAGAAACTCAAGCGGAGTTAGTGAAATATGTATTTATGTATTCTACCTAACACACTCAAGAAGTGAAGTTAGGCTAATCATAATGAAATATACCAAAACATTATGAAAATATAATACATTAGTTATATAATGATATAATTTGGGCTATAGATTTAAATGGCACTTGGTATCTACCAAGTGACATATAGCGATTGCAAATTCTGTCGGTCGATCTGTCGGTCTGTCTGTCCCGGTTTTGCTACTTTAGGCACTTCCAGGTAAGCTAGGACGATGAAATTTAAACCAAGCCATTCATTCAAAGAAAAATTCGATAGCGAGCATATAATATAGCAGCTATGCGAGCATTCTTCTAGAAGAGGTCACTTCGTTAGAATACTACCATGAATGAATCCACTACCATGAATACTACCATGACTTCTACTGAATACTACCAGTGAATACTACCGGTGAATGCTACCATGAATTCGGCTGAATCCAGCTGTAAGGGTTTCAGGGATCTGGTGAACAATTTAAACATATGTTGGACTTTTCATTTTAGCTTCCAAAGACTGATCATGAAAGTTGCAAGCCTGCACTATCCAGTGAGCACCACATTGATTCGACAAAATGAGATGCCAAACAGCCTTATAGGGACTTAATACAATAGTGAGATCACAACTATTATCGCAAAATTTATTACGAAAGGCTTTTCCTGATTCAGCATGGTCTAGATCCTTGGGTGGTTCTTTTAGACTACCGGACAGGTCAGTTTTGAAGCCTGGGACAACCCGTTATGCGACAAACTACCATTAACATTCACCACTGCGAAATCGGCGAAATTATTAAACTTCAGACAAATTGCATTGATATCTAGAGTAAACATAGCAGTTTTCTCACTGGGAATTACAGGCAACTCGTCGTGTTTGGAAATGACACAATGGGTAGGACTACTTTGTGTTCATCACAGGGAGAAGGCATCTAATAATTGCTCTGACATAATCAGCCATTTTCTGTCTATTTGTGGTGCGTGTAGAAATGGCAGCCTCAGTCTACGAAAACTTCTTGGCATCAATAGCGAAAAAGACCCAAGCAATTTTCACAAAACCAATGCAAGCATTCCCTGCCATTCTTTCTCAAAATAAGCATTCAGATCGTCGCTGCCGAATTCCTTAAAATTCTAGTGAGAATATTAATGCAAGGGTATAAACAATACAATATGTCAAATTAAAATGAGTGCTGAGTTATTTGGATGGATATATTTCGATATTAAAGTCGCCTGTAATAATAACAGCCCGTCGGAAAATCGACAAATTATCATATTCAACATCAAAAACTATAGAAAATCTTAGATAAAACTAGATGAAGGACGAATTCTGACAAGTAAAGAGCACTCACTTGTTTCCACTGAAGTTGTTATACACTGAAGTCTTTTTTATAAAAATATTTTGAATGTCTGACCCTGTATACACCGCTAGACCACCACTTTGACAATTATTCCAGTTTTCTAAAACACTAACAATCATAAATACACCGAAGACCTGTATTGCTATCCTTAAGCCAAGTTTTGATAAGTAAGAAATCTTGAAAAAGATGTATGTTGCTGTCGTCCTTATCCTATCAGTAAAAAATTGATAGCTTTAGATTCCAAGTGAAACAATCCAAGGTCGTCCTCCATACTGTAATTATATAAGGTTACCAAAGGACAAAGTCAAAAATATAGTTAAAATCTTGATAAGCCTACAAATGTTGTTCAGTGTCATCCAATTCACCCATGAGAATTTCATTATGTCTAGAAATGAAATCAGCCTAAGTCTGTTCCAAATCGTATAAATTCTATATCCTGGGAGGAATAACAATATCTCTAAAAAGTATCAAATATAAATGTATTAACCTTCATCATGCTAAACCGTGTACTAAATACTGAAAAAAAATATTAAACATAAATAAAAAAAGGCAAAAAGAACGGGAGGGAGATTGTGCAAATATTAATTTTTGCGGAAGATCTGTTTAAGAAGAAGCAGACGAGACAGTAAGTATTTTTAGGGGGTCGTGAAGCATGTCATCTGAGATTATGGAAGTGAGAATTTACCCGATGAAAAGAAGTCTTACTTGAAACATTTTCTTTTTATAGGACATTGGTGGCAGATATTGCGTGAAGCATGACAAAGTGTAATTTATTCAGTATACTTAAAGTGCCATATAATATATGCTAATAAGGAGGTCACTGATCTGTTCAGAGCAAGCGCAATGACTAATTTTACAATGTTTATTGACGCATTACTTCTTTTTTGGCTAACTTGAGTTTAGCCAATATAAAAAAGTTAACAAGTTGCTGAAAGCAAATTTTGTTTTTGTGTGTTTTTGATTTTTTGCATAAAAAATTCCTATATTTAAAGCAAAATTATCATTATAAGCTATAAAGGATTGATCAAAACTGAAAAAATTTTGAAGATACAGCTTGAAAACAAACTAATCCATAACGATTAGTTCTACAATTAACTGAAAAAAAACTCTTTCAAAGCAGGGAAAGATCATTTATATGTTCATTTTTATACACTTTTCTCACAATTTAGCTAAAGTAAAACAGTTCAAAATAGGGATGAAACTTTTTAATTGACTGTGAACAGATATAAAATTATTTAACTGGATATTTCGAACACATATACAGTATTCATCATCAGCAGTAAAACTTCGAGGTTATCTACAATTTAACTATCTTCAATTTTTTGACTTCCTCCCCTCCAGAAATAAAATTATGTCTATATTCATGTCTCGGACCCCTCTCTCCAAATAGAATCTTAGAACTCAGTCCCCCTTCCCCCCTCACCCTCGATCGGCTACGCCGCGCTGATTCTGGGCTTCTCGATCGAGGGCTCCGAACTCGCGGCCATTCTGGGCTGGGGCATCCTGCGCGGTGTTCTGCGCCGGACGAGCATCGTCGAGAACAACATCAACCAGAGCATCGCCTCTGCCGTGAACGCGGCGTCGTCGGGGATGATGTTCTCGGTTCCTGCGCTGTTCATCCTGTCCGGGGAGTACGAGAACCTCACCGACTTCAATCGCGGCCTGATGATCTTCGGCTGCTTCGTCGGCGCGGTGATCGGTCTCTCGTTCGTCATTCCGCTGCGCAAGCAGATGATCGACTTCAACCGCCTGGCCTACCCGGGCGGCATCGCGACCGCGGCGATCCTCAAGTCGCCAGGCGCGGGGATGAAGAAGGCGATGCTGCTGCTCGGCGCCGCGGCGGTGTCGGGCGGCATCTACTTCTGGGTGCTCAAGTACTCCGGTGACGCCTCGGCGCACATCGACCACGAGGAGCTGCACCTGGGAGCCATGCTGGGGCTCCCTTCCTACCTCAACGTCACGTTCTATCTGTCGGTGATGACGATCGGGGTCGGCTTCCTCTCCGGGAAGAACGGTCTCTGGTTCGGCGCCGGCGGTTTCCTCTGCTACTGGTTCCTCGCACCGCTGCTGTCGCAGTTCGGGGGCACCGAAGTCCTCGAGGTCGTCGCCGGCGGGCCGGGCCCCCTGCGCGGCACGCTCTTCCGCCCCGCCGGGATCGGCATGCTGATCGGCGCTGCCGTGGGCTCGATCGTCTTCGCGGCCCCGATGATCAAGAGCGCGATCCAGTCGATGCAGAAGGCCGCCAAGGACACGTCGGGCGGCGGCGGCGCCTGCGGGATATCGATCTGGTAATGACGGATGATCTCAAGTGCTTCCAGACCCGTGGTCGGATCAGCAACCGTCGGACCGGACGCAATGATTGCCGGATCATCACCCGGTACGTCTGAGACAAGATAGGTCACCATGCGCGCCGGTGCGGCGGCCTTTGCCAGTCGGCCCCCCTTGATCGCAGAGAGATGTTTGCGGACACAATTCATTTCCGAAATCGTGGCACCACTGCGCAGCAGGGCCTTGTTGATGGCCTGCTTGTCATCCAATGTCAGGCCCGGGCCGGGCAGGGCCAAAAGGGCAGAACCCCCACCGGAAATCATGCAAACCACCAGATCATCAGGCCCGGCGGTTTTAACGATTTCAAGGATGCGTTTGGCGGCCTGTTCGCCCGCAGCATCCGGGACCGGGTGGGATGCTTCGACAATCTCGATCTTCTCGCACGGTACGGCATGCCCATAGCGGGTGACTACCAGCCCTTCGAGATCGCCTTGCCATGCTTGTTCAAACGCGCGCGCCATATTGGCCGATGCCTTGCCCGCGCCAATGACAATGGTTTTACCCTTGGGCGGTTTTGGCATGTTTTGCGGGATTTGAACCCCCGGGTCTGCTGCCTTAAGGGCCGCATCCATCAAGGCCAAAAGCTTCTCGCGCGAGGTCGTCATGTTGGGTTTCCCTGAATGTATTTATGATCCCGGCCGTTATGATTTGGCGATTAGGTCGCCTGTTTGTCTGAGGCCGTTTTAAAGAAGTCGAGGACAGCCTGAAGATGATTGGACATTGCCTTTTCGGCGGCGTCCGGATCACGTGCGGCAATTGCTTCGATGATGTCGCGGTGGTGGTTAAATATTACGAACCGATACCTAGCAGAAATAATGATCTAAACTAAGGAAAAAGACGAATTGTATTTTAAGCGATTTGGTTGGTTTTCTTTGTCAGAATTTATGTTTTTGTCAGTAAAGTGGTGTTATTGGGGGGGGGGAGGGAGGACTTAAAATCGGTGATGTATTTACCCAATAGCTCGAATCTAACATTTTAAGAAGAATTTGGAGAATTTCTGGATTAGAATTTTGGGTATGAAAAGTTATAAATGAAATCATAATATGCAAATGTATGTAAGTACCAGGGCTAAACTTTCAACAGTTAAAACCGGTAAAAAAAAATCAACTTTTTGTGCAAATATTGATAAAAACCCGAAAAAATAAAACAAACATCTAATAAACTACAACTATTGTTTTCTAGAACGTAAGCTACAGCCTGGAGAGATTCCTCACTCCATTTATATACAAAATTATACAACTGCTGCTGCCACCTGCCTAATTATTAAAAGATGGCTCTTTTCTATTAGCGAAGAAATAGCGCTTTGTCATAATGACCAAATTGCCACGTTATTCTTTCACCAAGTAAGTTTTGTTTAATTCAAGTTATTTTTGTGATTATTTAATTGTATTTAGTTTAAATTGTAATTGTATTTAAGTTTTATTTAATTAGCATTCTTTGTTAATGCTTACGATTTTCGCCTGAGGGGTTTTGCCTGACATACATAGGGTGTGCACAAAGCACCTCTGTAATGGCAAATGGACACTAGTATCTCCAATGAGATCTGTATTAACTATTTGGTGTGTTGGCATTCGATGAAAACATTGATTTAATAGAACACTTGTAAGGAGGGAACCACCCGTGTCTACCCACCAGCTTTACATGGCGTTGTAAGGCCGAATCACGAAGCTGTTGTATCGGAGTTTATAACAGATTTAACTGAAGCTATCGCGGCAGAACGGCGAGATCCGACGTTTCAATCAGGAAAAGAAGCGATTCTTTATGGTGGAACGGCGCAGACCATGGTTAATACTGACATCGGAGACATTATGATTTCAAAAATCGAAGAAAACTATACGCTGTAGTTACAATGGACGTAAACTGGGAAAAATTCTTCGTTGACGGAACAGCAAGCTGCAACTATCTCGGACGATTGTATCGTGCATAGACAGAAGTCGGTACAACAAATTTTTGACGAGTACTATGCCGAAGATCATTATTCGATTTCGGCAGCGAACCCGATTAGTGAGCACGAGCGCCTAACTATAAGCCTCATATGTCGCCGCCCGGAACTTAGACCACTGCTTAAGCAAGTGGAGTTTGTAATTGGTGATACTGGCACCATACCGTTCATTGTGCTGGATGACCACACCGTTTCATTGAATCGCGAAATACTTCGTGATCCGTTCGCTTCAATATTGCATTTTTTCCACTTGCTTGAAATTCTTGTACTGAAGCGACGCCTCAAAAATACTCATTCGCGTATTGATCAGATTACTATTGCAATTGCCGCTTTTTATACCACCTTACAATACTTTGAAGACCTCATTGAGGTCGAACAAGCCGGTGTTTGGAATACTCTCGCTGGATGGGAGCAAGAAACAATCAATAAATTCAGGAATTCCGCAAAATCACGATCCGAGTACACCACAAGGTTCAGTTTGATCGCTGCAAAACTTGATCGCTTGTTACTATTGCAAGGACTAGATCGTCATCGAGTGCTGATAGGCAGATTGGCACTGTCCTGGCGTGTGCCTGGCAGTAACCTTTTCCCTCATCATACGTATTGGCAATAGGACAAGAGGGATTTTCCATGCGTTTCCTGACAATTTTGCTCCTCGGTTTGGCCAGCACCGGTTGCGCCTATCGCGATTTCACGCCCGTACCGATGGGCGACGCCAGCCACTTTGCGGTGCCCTTGGGCGCTGCCGATCAATTGGTGGTGCGGGTGCCGGCAGGCGATGTTGACGTTGTCGGCGGTGCCGGTGACAAGGTGATTGCGACGCTTGAGATCGAGTGCCCTGAAAACAAATCTTCCTGTTTTCGACGCATGCGCGATGTGCGTTTCGTGGCTGAACGCGACGGCAATGTACTGACCGTTCGGCTCAACCGCAATGGCGCCTTCGGTTTCCGTGACGCTCAGGTCAATGCCACCATTGAGGTACCCTCGGCGCCGCAGCTACTGGTCGATATGACGGCCGGCGACCTGAGCGTGGAACACGCCAATGCCTGCCTCGAGATAGACGCTGGCGCCGGAGACATCAATGTGGTGGATGAGGCCGATCGTTATCGCCGGGTTTTTCTAGACGCCGGTGTAGGCGATGCTCACCTCGAAGTCCATGGGCGCTCACTCCCATCACCCAGAGCCCTGCTTATCGGTGCCGAGGTCGATTGGCACCTCGGGTCCGGCGATTGTGAACTTTTGGTTGATTTGCAGGCAGGCGATATCGACGTTCGACTGCAATGAGCGAAGGTGAGCCAGATCTGGTTGAAGTCCAGCGGTAAACGTGCACACTAGGCGGTATTGGGATTTTTTTCGATACGATTTGCCTGAAATAAAAGTGAGATAAATACATTCTTGAAAATATTGTGCATTCGGGATGCAAGAAAAGGTTTGCAGTTTAATGCTAAGAAAAGTAAGTCGTTTGGATTAGATCTGGAATAAATGAGGTTAAAAGGTGATGCTAGGCAAAGATGAAATTTATCAACTATTTGGCTTTACTTACCTGGGTTGTGATGGGATATGCATGGTGCAGGTTTTTTTTACGCTTAAAAAGGTTCCGGATCACGCTCTGAGATATGGGTGGCTCAAAAGATAGAAGAAGGCTCATTAAGTCTTTTTTCAGAAGAATTATCTAAGGCCAGTTTAAGATACTCGCATAAACAGTCGAATTTTCGATAACTCGAGCGCCGATAACCCGAAATTCTTGATATCCCGAACTATTTTCAATCCCCTTTGAATAACTTGCCTAAGTCGAAGAAAAAACACTCCAAAACTCGAGATAACTTTGTGGTTACATTTTACCTATGTATGTCGAAGTGACCCAAACATTACCTCTTTAACATGAAATTCATTAAATGAATCGTCATTTAATTTTCACTTCACCTCCAAAAGTCAAAGTTTGCCTCTGTATGTCAAAGTTTCTCCAGTGTGCATCTGTCAGTCTTGAAGAAAAATGTCTTAAAAACGTCTTGAAACGTCTTGAAAAATGTCTTGAAGAATGTCTTGAAGGAACAGGTCTTGATATGAAAGAAGGAGTGAGATTGTTACCATTTAATGTTTTGTAAAATAAACATGTTTCTAAATCAAAAAATATTTTTTCTTGTTAAATATTACTGGGTTACAACTCCTCTATCTAGGGGTTCAATTTTTTGTACAACCAGGGGCTGCTTAGCGTAAACATGTTAGATTCTAGGTTTGGTCTTGCAGATCCTGAACTGCTCGAGAAGCATATTAAGGTGGTACGTCTTTCGGTTTTATACGAGTATAGGCGTTTCATTCCTTTAAAGGAGATATTTCGCGTAATGCCTGCTGGAGCAGAGGTACCAAGAATAACTTGTCACTGTCTTTCTCGTACTGTTTGCCTTTGCTTGACGTTTTCCAGTCAGAAATATTTATATTAATCGTTCATCCAGTAATGAGCTATCACATAGAGGAACCTCCCAGCAAAGCTATCCCTTGATGACCACCCTTCAGTTCTTTTGACAGTTGTTACTGCCTTTTATATAGCAAAATTTGTCATTGTAAAAACTGTGGCATGCCATAAAACAAATGATGGTGCCTCTGAATCTTGCCATGAAAAGCGCTTTTTTGCCCGTCTCCTTCCACTGACAAAAGCTGATATAAAACAAACAGAATATTAAAGTTAGGCCCGCATCCCATGTGGAATGACTTAGAAACGTGTTAAAAAAAGAAGGGAAAACAACATTCTTCTCTTTCAAACATTCCATCGTGTCTTCTTTAGATAGAATGATTTTCAGACAAATCAACAGAGGAAATTTGAGTGCTTTCTCAAATGGTTTCCTAATTTCCCAGACTCTAAAAGGAATACTTCTAACCTGAAAGCAAATATTTGAAATAACTTAGGATATGAAGCTATGTCTATTTTTCCAAGTGCAATATCCCTATTCGAGTTACTGTTTGACTTCTTTTATTTCCTTTTCTATGCGTTATTTGCTGTTTGTTAAATAGTAGCATTTTATAGGAGCTATTAAAAAGAAGTTTTTCATAAATCAAAGATGAGAATCGGCAATTATTTCCTGCAAAGCTTACGTGTTCTTCGAGTTCCGTATACGTAACTCGTCCTCGACTTAGGTATTCAAATTTCATCTTCAGTTGGCATCGAAGAGTGTTCTTCTCTCAACTATCTCAGGGAAGAGGATCTAGAAGAAATTGATGCATGATTCGTTAGATTCCAACCTGATTTCCTTGTGCCCCTATCATTTTCAAAGGCCTTTGTATTTTCTGCGATACATTATTTCGAATTATGCCAATGGGTGGTTCGGGTTTTAATTGAGATGTGGTTCAAAATAATGTCAGTTCATTTGTTCATAAATAAGTCTATCTATGATCCGTCAACGCATCATCGCTTGGGCGGAACTAGGGTAGATAGTCATAGAACTAAGGGGTGAAAGAACTGGATTGATTTTGGGTTAATGCGTGACGGGCAATGTCCACTGGACTTGTATGCAAAATCTGGCAATTTCAGAGGAATCAATTCCAGGAATTTTCGGTCTTCTTATAATAACCGAGGTAATCGAGGTCCCCGTCAATCTCGCTCCTCTAGACGGGGAAATCTTTAAAACTCGTTTAATTCACAAGAAAATACTCAAGAATATCAAGGCGCTAATCCAGACTCAATTCAGACGACCAATGCTAACGCTTGAACATCCGTTAGTAACAATCGTCCGTTAGTAAATTACACATAACACATCTCAGGATTGTTACTAACGCTATTGATACTTACACTATGGATTGTTACTAATACGCTTTTCAATGTGTGAGCGACTTAAAAAAATGTAAAGACCATTAAGTGACAGAAGATTATCAGTGGAAGGTAGCTTCTGTTGTTTAGACTTTAAGGCTCGACGCGGGTGGCCATCATGCGCGACATGATCGCCGGAATTCTGCTCGACAATGGCTGGGCCGGGATCATCATCAACGGCGCGATCCGCGACAGTGTTGAAATCGATGCCATGGACGTCGGCGTACGCTGCCTTGCAACGACGCCTGTTAAGAGCAGCAAGAACGGCACCGGCAGTGTCGGAGGCCCGGTGCGCTTCGGCGATGCCACGTTCAAGCCAGGAGACTGGGTTTATTGTGATGCGGACGGTGTGCTGGTTTCGGACAGGGAATTGACCGCCGGCTCGTAAGCCCGAACGACCAGATCAGCTCCGTGCGGCGATCGCCGATGCGGCCGCGGCCATCATCCCGGCGCTGAACCGGTTTGCCAGTCTGACCGCACGCGGACTTTTCAGCAGCCGTCTTGCCCGGGCAGCCATCAAAACCCACGCGGCATCAATCGCGATCAGCACGACCAGCATGACGGCGACAAGCTCGCCCCAGCCCCAGACCGTCAGGCCGCCGAGATCGATGATCGTCGGCAGCAGAGCCAGGTAGAACACCATGATCTTCGGATTTCCCAGTGTCACCGCCAGTCCGGCGGCGAACATCTTCGTCGAGGAGCCGCGCTCGGGCAGCCGTTCTCCGGAAACGTCGACCGGCGCGCGCCACATCTTCCAGGCGAGGTAGAGGAGGTAACAGACGCCCACCCATTTGATGACGGCAAAAACCGGCTGGAACGTCGCGGCGATCGACGCCAATCCCCAGACAGCAAAGGTCAGCCAAACGGCTTCGCCAACCCACATGGCGGCAAGAAAGGGCAGCACGTCGCGGTGTCCATTGGCCAGCACACGGGCAACCAGGGTGAGGTTTTCCCCCTAAAGAACTGATCTATTTTTTTTATACGAATCAAATACTTGCCCGTTTGTTTAGCAAAACAGGTTTTTATGTTAAGAAAAGAATTGTAATTATTCCGGATGCATTAATCAAGAAACGATTAGGATCAAAAAAAATGGTTCATCAAACGGTTCGTAACAGTAAGTGATGAACAGCTATTGTCGGTAAAAACCAAAAGTTAGGGGTGTCTCAGCTTGCTTTTAATCTTACCGTACTGAATTTCTGCCTATTTCTTGTGCTAGCCTTTCAAATCCTGGCGGTACAAGTAAACATACCTCATCAGAGGGAGTTTAGTAGGTTTTTATTTGTAAAAACAGCTACTAACGCCACATCAAGCCTCTCACTGAAAGAACGTAAAACTATTCGATAGGAGCTACATCTCCCCTTTGACGCCCGATTTTGGATCCTGGGGAGTGATGCTAAAACGGTTTTGGGAGCCAATACAAAAAGTGATTACCCATGTATACCCGAGGCATGACTTATACAAAGAGATAATCCAGCTGAATGGATAGATGTTCTTAGAACGAAGAGCCCGCCAAACTTTCTTGCACACGAGGGTTAAGCCTCATCGGGATGTGCCCTTCAGAAGAGGTCTGAGGAGAAATCAACTCCCAAAAGTCGAAGTTTGTCGACTCTGTTAACAGCTTCGTCAGTGCAGTTTAGTTCAGTTCACTTTATTTATAAATCAAATACATTTAACTAATATGCAAGTACCCGCCCAAAGAAAGATACAAAAAAGCACTTACGACGGGGTGGGTACATGAAACTCATTTCTAACTAATAATTCACTACAAACGAAAAAAAAAATTAAGTTATTCGAGTGTTTTCAGACATCATTTTTATTTTGAGTACTGGGAAAATTCCTTGACATTAATGAACGGGGAGGCTAGGAGGAAACAGGTCGAAAGAAAACAAGGTCTAGATGTGGTTTTGGGATATAATTGCGCACAAGAAAAGAATGGCGAAGGCCGGATATTCTTTTAGTGTGGTAAAGTTATGTCTGAATTGAAACATAAATTATATGCTTTCTTTTCCATATTCGAATTTTCATGATTTATTGGAGTCAACTAACGTGAAGTAGCATTATGAATAAGACTCTAAGAAACTCGACTTTCAAATCCCATTGTCATGAGGATAAAGGAGATATTATTTATCCTTAGCTGATCATATACTATACTGTTCAAGAACTTTTGTGTAGAAATTAAAAAAAAAATTACAACAAAAATCACGTAATTACAGATCATACTTGAGAGTGAGTAGATCTTTCCACTTTCGAATTCTCCGCAGAATTAAACGAAAAGGTAGTAGAGGTGTTAGTAGTCACTTATTATGAAGAAAAAAACAATGATTTTGTTAAACAATTCTCTTTTTATTTTTTTACTTGATAGAAAATGCTTTTAAGTTAATTTAACTATTGAACTTAGCTTAATGAACTTCTTTCCTTTATACTAAACTCTTAAATTCCCTCCAAATTATTTATTTTTAAATTTTTTGATCCTTTTCTAAGATGTTCTATGTTTTCTTTGCAAAACTCGCATTATTTCCAAAATTTAAATCACAAAAACTAAATCACTTTTCTTTCAAACATGTAGGTTACGTGTGTCTACCTGAAATTGTACTGGAAACCATAAACTGATTTAAAGCACTAAGTTTCTTGAAAGTATATATTTTTCGTAGCTAGTTTTTTTTTTCTATTTGTTTTACTCCGCTATTTACTTTTTGTTGTATCTGGGTTAAAATTGAGAATAAATAGAATATAAATAAATTCAAAGGGCTCTGCGTTGTACCAGTTCTTGTCTTTTACTGCAACATATTGGTCAAGACGCTTATCTTCCAAAATGAAGCATTCGAGTTTAATTACTTTTGTGTTAGCAATCATACTGCAAAGAAAATGACTGTTAGTCATATCGTAGATCCAAATCTTTGTTGCACTGCCACCTGTCACTGTTTGCATCACTTCGGCCAAAGCACTCGATTACTATTTTTAAATTTACACTAAACTTCATTGTTTTTGAAAACTATCTAGTCATAATAAGCATAAAGTCAAAAATTACAATTCACTGATTGGCATTAGTCAAAACGAGGAGAACAGGGTACCACGAATGCCGAAAAGTACATCAATTCTTAGTTTACGTATGCATCGTTGCGCTAGATTTTGGCGATTTAACTCTGTAAAATACTTAGTTTTAATTCTTTAACCCTTAAATTTTATTATTCTTCTAACCCTCGATTCTCTTTGCTTAGTTTTTTTTTTTACTTAAACCCAGAGTTAAAGTGATACCTTGAGGGTCATGTTGCTGTGCTCAGTGTTACGTTTTGGCTATATTCCAAGTGCTGTAGTGTTGAATGTCAATTGGCTGTTCGTCTGCTGACAGTCAACAAGGTCATACCTCATTGAAGGATTAATCCGTGAGACAGAATATTACGTGGAAAGGCGAGTGCTTCTATTCTCAGCAAAAATGGACCATTTGCAAACGATAGCTATTACTATTTTTAAATGTACCAGATCATAGTAGAGAAGCAGAACAACCAGCTGCGAAACGGCGACGAAGGCAAAGAAGAAGAAGAACAAGAAACACCGAAGAAGCTATTGCAATCAATTCAGATAGTGACGAAGAACCTAGAATGGAAATATTGGCAGAAAGTAGAGAACTACATTTTGTATTTTTTGGTGACACCTCGAGTAGCGAAAGTGGATTAGAAAGCGATGATTTTGACTGGATAGCTTGAAGCAAGGACTACGAACTCGGACTACACGATCGATTTAGTGATATTGACACGAAGTTTTACCACCCTTACGAATTAGTTTTAGCATTTTTGGATTTTAGTACTATCTTGGTACTATAAAATGCCCAAGTAAAGATTTCATTTATAAGAGTGCGCTCGCCCCAGTCTTCCAGAATTCACCCTATACTCTGCGAGGAGTTGTAAAATATGTTTCTACCCAAAGAAAGGAGTTTTAGTTTCGTAACATACCCGTTAATAGTGAAACAATGAGTAAAATGCAGGAGAAAGATGTTTATGTTTTGATGACGTCATATCTAAAAATACCAATGTTGGCAAACAAAAGCAAGATATATATGAGTCGATAGCTCTTTGTCTGGTAAATCCAAAAATGCATATTTTGTCGATATAGAGGGTAAGGGAAGCGAGTAAACACAGATTAAAAGGGGGGAAATTTATTTTTTGACGTCATCAAATTAGCATACTTCCGGTCAAAATCGAAAGAGACCCATCTTTGATTTGGAATCTCCAGGGTCGATTTAGTAAGAATATGTGAAAAAATTTGAGGCTAGGTGAAAATTCAGTCACTTACAGAGAATTCCCTGCCTATAGAGGTGGCAGTCGATGATCATCATGGCCGCCCAATACCCCCCGGCTCGATTGATTCTAGCAGCGCGTCCAGCCTCGCATCCAAGCCGCGCGCTTCCAAGGCCTGCCGGCGTTCGGAGGACCAGTCCTGACGCGCGGCACAGGCGCTGCTCATCGCCGGGTCCAGGCCGGCGCCGGCCACGGTGACCGCGACCTCGCGCATCTCCTCGGCCCGGCGGCGCCCGTGCTGCAGCGAGCGCGAGATCATGTATTCGGCGATCTTCGGCCAATCCATGCCGGGGAACAGGTCGTCCAACGAGGCCAGCACCGTGCCGTCGACGCCATAATGGCGGGCCGCGATCAGGCTTTCCGACAGCAGGCTCTCGATGCCCTTGATCACCACGCTGCGGCACATCTTGGCGGCCGATGCCTGACCGAGGGTGTCGGAGAACACCGACATGCCGGCGAAGCCCAAGGCCTGCGCGATGGGCAGGAATTCAGCGGCATGCGGCCCGCCGAGCAGGATGGAGGTGGCGATCCGCTTCGGCCCGATGGGCGACATGGCGACCGCCTCGACATAGCGCCCACCCGCGGCCTCGATATGGCCTGCGGCCTCGATCTTGGTCGCCGGGGCATCCGACGGCATGACGATGGTTGCCGCCACCCCCAGCATCTGCGCTGCCATGGCCACACCCTGGGCATGATTCCCCGAAGAGCACGCCACTACACCGGCGTGACGCTGTTCGTCACTCAGTTGCGCGATGGTGTTATACGCGCCGCGGAATTTGAAGCTGCCGGTCAATTGCAGGCATTCCGGCTTCAACAGAACCGTCGCACCGCTCAAAGCGTCCAGGGCGGGACTGCGCAGCCGCGTTTCTAAGTTAAAGTGGTACTCGAGTTTAGTTCGAAACGATGAATATTATGAACTTGATTCCCAGGTCTCTAAGCTTAGCTCTGATAACCCTGGTCCGTTACAGATGGGAACGGAAGTCTATGAAAAGTACAAAGAACTTAGCGCAAAGCAAGAGGCGATTAGTTCAAAATTATCTAAACCTACAAACAAGCCTAAAGAGTGCGATTTTATTAAGCCTTTTACACCCGACCCTGATGCAAGCTTTAAGCAAGTTTACAAAGGGTATAATGGCCCCAGAATTAGTAGAGCTAGAATATTTGAAACAGTGACAGAAATTAAAGATTCTTGGATTTCAAAAGCATTAGGGAAATTTGAGTTGGAAGCATTGTTAAATAATATAGATTTCAATAATAAGATTCTCGTTTCCCTTAGCTTCGGAAAAAGAAAAAATGCGACTGGAACCATTCATGTGTCTAATATCGAGTTTAATAGTACGTTTAAGAGCCTATTAGTTTCTGGTCTCATTGGAGTCAATGAAAAAGACTGCTCAGAAAAGCATTTAGACTCTTATCCTTTTTCATTGGCTGTAGCAGAGAAGCCAGAGGGCTTGAGCGGCTTTCCTAATTTTTCTGTTCAAAATTTCGGTGATGGCTGTAAGAAAGTAGTTTCAGGAAAAAGCAGTTCAGAGAACTAGTGATTATTCAGTTGATATAAAGATGTATTATGTCTGCTTTGGAGAAAGTCCTTAACAAAAAATGGAAATCTCCAAGGTCAGCAATGGACGAGAACCAGACTAAATCCTCCTGTCCGTCATCCTGTGCGAAGGCACAGGATCCATTAACATCTAAATGATCAGCACAAGCTACTGAGAGCTGCCAAAGAAAAGGACTGCAAGGTGATAAGTCGCTGGATCCCATCGATACAAAGCCACATTTATTGGTGTGCCACCTCTAGAAGGGAAGGTTTTGATGCACTTATCCTTGAAAAATGGAAATCATTCATGACGCATGTCCAAAATCAAAATGATTCGCATCCAGATAGCCTTTTTAAAGCATGTGCGCACAGACCATTGGAACAGAAGCGAGCCTGGGTTAAGAACGGTCAGTCCTTCTTCACTGGGATATGATTTAGGTAGAAAATGGTCTCATCATCTTTTCAAATGTCGTAATTTCCCTTTGGCTGCTCAATTTTGTTCTATTTGTGATTTTTTTCTGGTAGGACACTGTTTAGGGAGAATTTTCTGGGGGGCGGGGGGGGTGGGGGTAAGCCGGACCCCGCGAAAAGTATAGGATAGTGTCATTAACCATTTTATCAGTATTGTGAATCAAACCAATGTCCAGTTTACATCCAATACACTTCGAGAGAAAAAGACTGCATAAGAATTTTTGATTGCCTAGAAACAGAATTAGACAGAGCTTCTTTCTCAAAGCCAACATCTACCTTCTCTTTTTTACACTCCAAAAGCTTTCGATCGTGCTCATCATTCTGGTCTCCTTTTCAAACTTTAACGCTACGGAGTTGATGAATTCCACTGCAGGAAATTCCCCCCACCCTTTCACTGGAGTACCCAAAAGAGAACTTTGTTCGTCCTACCGTCTTAATGGGACATAACGTACGAATAAGGATTATCCTTAAAGAACCTCCTGTTAGTTAATTTGAGACAGGGTTTAATAAATATTTAAACTTTAAGTTAGAAATTACCAAAGAGATTAGAGTTTAATTTCTATCTCATCCCCTCCTTCTCTTCAGACCTTATTCTATGTTATTTGAAGCCTTTAGGAGAGGTAGAAGGTTTTAGTATAAAAATTACCGAACCTCATCTATAGCAGCTGATACTCAATTAAACATAATTGCCTATTATATTATCAGGCATCAATCAAATTGACTTAATAAATGAAACCTTAAACGGAATTTCTATGTTGAACGTTTATATGTTTTGACATTTGCATCATTAGAACTGTTAATTCCCTCTCTAATATCTGAAGTTCTAGAATCATTCATTTCGTAAGATAGGCCCTGCAAATAGAAACAAATAAACAAATATACACTCATCCGTTATCATTCTCCTCAGAAACATCTCAAAATTTACGCTGTTCTATATTAGGCATAGGAACTTGTACAATAAAGTTCTTTAATGTACCAAATCCGATGTCAAAATTTTCATATAAAATTACTCCTCTCTCTGGGGGTTTCCCTCTTTTTCGGAAATAGGACGACACCTCTCGGACTCGTAAACTTTGTTAGGTAGCTTTAAACTTAACAAATATTATATACTTGGAATCAACATAAAAATCTAATTCCTTTATTGTATTCATTGTTACCAGAATTATTTTTTTTATAGTTTAAGCTACTGTTAGCCCGTTTTGCTCCGTTAGCTACAATTCATTACCATGAACTATATAGTGAACTATAAACAGTTCTTAGTAACGAACGGTAATAAGGAGCGAACCGGCTCAATAGTAACTGAAACTCTAAAAACTTAATTTTGATAACAATGGTTACATCAAAAGGATCGTATTTTTATCCTGATTGACCAAAAGTTACGGTCCTGATTCCACCTCTTGGCAGAATTGAGTTCATATAGTCTTAACATATTTCACCAACAAATTATGTTTAACAAAATACGCTTTAATGCTCAGCTCTCCAACTCTGATCACCTGTTATCAAACTAAGCACATATATCTCTTATTTGTTTCAATGAGCTCTTATACTCAAAATGTGGACCTGTTCCACTTTCTAGGTCTATAACGAGAGAAATGTTCAAGTGGCTAGGACATGTTCTGCCGACGAAGGTTGACAGATTGCCAAAGATCGTCCTCTTCGGCCAACCATCTAGAGCCAAACGAAAAGCAGGTCGTATCCAAACGGGGTAGGAGGAGGTCGTAAGGAAGGATATAGGGAAATTGGAACTTCTTGGTAGAGTATAAGAAGGAGACTTTGAATAGATTAGGACAAAAGGAAGAGTGTGGGTAGCTGCGTTGACTTTGGGCGGCTTGGCGCTGCAGTGAATTGTTAGTACAGAGGCGGTGTTAAAGGGCAGAGAGCCCTTACCCCAGGTGGAGAAATTTTAGGGTTGCAAATTTACAAATAAATAATTTAGCATTATAATCATTTTTTAATTTTTATTTTACTTTAAAATAAAGTAGAGGATGCACATGGCAGCAAGTATAAATAAATTGAAACATTTTCCCCATATCTTCATCACCATTCCTTGAAAATTAAAGTAAGTAGACCAAAATAAATTAATTTCAGTGTTATTAAAATTAATAGTGCAAATGGAGAAGTCTCTGCAAAATGAGAGTTGCCTATCAAATATTATTAGCGATTGAAGTGTAGGTGGCCAGTAACGAGATGTTGTTTAGCAAGCTTAAACTAATATTAACGCACCCCTGGGAAAATTAAGTTGAAATTTCCACGACATGTTGAAGGGGATAGTTGATTTATATTCGTGTATACTCAGTGTTGTAACATGATGGTAATCAGAATGGGTTCAGTCCCACAGAAGTCCAAGGATTATTACAAATTTCAATCAGTTGATTTGAATAAAATTCCGCGTACGAATCTAGCCGAATTTGTAAAACGCAACTATTATTGAAATTGTTCCAAAATTATGTCCAACACATATACAGGAAGCCAAAATCTTGACTTCAAAGGAGAACATCCGAAAAAAGCCTTAGAAACATTTTTTTACTAGCCATAAATTGTCTTACTTCTACACAAACAGAGAGTAATAAAACAAAAACTTTCCCCACAAGTTTTTAACTTAATTGAGATTTTCAACTTAATTCCCTAAGATATTTCTTTTGGAATTTGCACGCTCATTAAGTTAAACATCCTCTTCAATACTATAGAAAGTTTTGCCTTTATACCCTTATATTTTTTGGAGGTATAGGAAAAATATGCCAGGCCTTCCCAATAACAAATCCTATATGTAAACAATGGGCAAATTGAATAACTTACAACACTTGCTCCACGGGCTGAGCGTGGGAGGAGGGAAGTCATGTGACCTGACATATCGCTTGTCGACAGGATATTCGACTTCTCATTAATTTTGAACGAAATGGGTATCTAAAAGTTTTGATCGGACGTCTTTAGGTAGATGGGAGCAAAAAAGGTTATGGGAGGGGAGCTGGTTGTCGTTCAATATCTCTTTGCGGTTGAGGCGGGTGGTTAATCTCTTAGTTTTCCCATGTGATAAGCCTTGCTTTGGTGGTGCTATTGTACTGCTTGGCATTGGTTGCTAGGGGCCTCCGTTGGAATCAGATGTTAGGGACCCCCACTGGAATCGCTCGCTAGGGCACCATTGGAATTAGTTTCAAGGCCCTCGGTGAGATAGAATGTTAGGGTGCCTCCGCTGGAATTGCTCATTATGGGGTGGGTCATCCACATATTGACAAGGTGGCGTGAAATATGGATAGCTTTGGCTCAAACAAACGTGGCATTTCTATTAAAATCTCTCAGAAATGCCTCTTAATATGGCTTATGTTTACCTCAAATAGAAAGCAACCTCGTCTTCAGGAATTGGATGCTAGGAACCACGGTTTTCCTTAATTCACGCTTGTTTTTGCTTAAGTTTTATCCTATATCAGGTTTTTTCACGTTTTGTTTTTTCGTTTGTTGAGTTTTAACTGCTCTTTCTGTGCTTTCATAATTTTATAACACTTTTCTATTAAAAAAACTTTAATCTACAATAAAAAGTTTGTGAGTTTCTAGATTACTTGTTCCAGGAAAAATCTTCAATACGTAATTATTTACACAGTGAAATACCTAAATCCAATGTCATGTAACATCTTAGAGATTCAAATGGGGGCTGATACAAATGGGAGGATAATTATGGGGGCATTGGGAAAGGAGTTGTAGTCTTTATCATCTGTTTTCTATAGTTTTCCACTGGGCTTCACTTTTTTTTAATGTTCTTCTAATATTAAAGAATACACACTTTCCTGCAAAAAGTCTTCTCAGTCTTGTTATAATTTTTTTTAGGTCATGGTTAACATCATGCCAAACAAAGGGAGAGAGGAAAGGTCCTTCGTGGTGGCCTGTTTAGACGTGCAAGCTTTTGAAAAGACTGCTGTCGACCATTTGCCGAGGCTGAATGACCCTTGCGACGCCATATCAATGCTGGCGGTGGATACCGACAATTCGTCGAGACCGGCTGAATCCAGGTTGGAAATCAGCAATTGCCCCAGTTTGAACGAACCGATAGTTCCCGGATTGTCCATGTCGGGAATTTTTCCGGTCACGCCATCGATCGAAATCCGTCCGATAGCGATCGACCGGTAGATATCGAAAATCGCGATTGCAATCTTGGCGGGATCGATTTCCTTGCCTGAATATTGCGCATCAAGCAGAGGCAGCGGATTGGTTTCAGGCGGCCGCACGCGAATATCCTCATAGGCGATGCGATCGACATTCAGACTGATCGGATCGGCATCGATGTCGTATCCCAGCATGACCATCGATCCGGTGGCTAGTGCGTAGCCGGGATCGGTTGCATGCGCCGGATCCAGCACGTTCAGCAGCGCACCCAGATCGTAATCGACAATGCGTGTGTCGGCGATACTGATTTTAATCTCCGACGGGGCGCCGCCATAGTCGGCGCTCAAGATGACCTGCTTGCTCCGCCCCGACGAGTATTCGGCAATACGTCCCTCGCGCATGTCTTTCAAATACAGATCATGCAGTTCATACGCGAAGATATCGGGACTGTTCTTTTCGACGGGCCCCCGCAGGTTGAGTGTGAGTGTTTCTATCCTGTGTTCGTCTATTTGGTAGTCGAGAGCCATTTCCAGAAGTGGCAACCAGCGACTGACCGGGTGCGCGGGATCCTCCGCGATTTCGGGATAGTGCGGCCAACTGGCTCCATGCACCTCATAACCTTCGATTGAACCATCAATGACGGCTTCACCGGGATCGGTAAGTGGGTTAGCACGTCGTAGGCGATAATGGACCCCATGGAGTGGGCAATCAGCATGATTTCTTTATCTTTGTGGGCTTCCAGCGTCGTCGCTAAGGTATTTCGAATACGCTCTTTCGCATCTAAAAAGAAGCTATCCTGTGCCTGCGGGTCGATTTCGTAATAAATGCTGAGATCGCGAAAATAACGCCTTAAAATATAATCGGAAACCGAGGAGAAGTTTATTGACTTATTCTCATTCAAAAATAATTTGTCGACTTGTTTTTCCACGTATTCCCGGAGAGTGTTTCGCCACCAGGAAGGCGGCGCCTTTTTTTCGCAGTTGGCTCCCGGCTGGTAAATTTCTCGTATAAAATGCGGGTTATTTTGATCCGCTTCGTTCGGGTTTAACGCTGCTGGATACAGATGATTTGCCCAATATACCAGCTCAAGCGGAAAATAAAGACGCGGGAAACCGAGGTTCCGCAATCCTTCGTCAATCGATTTTCGCCACCAGGAAGCTAATAACTCCTCCGGTGGTTTATTGCCCAGGCCGTGTATAGCGATGATGATTTTTGCCACAATTAACGCGTTTTTTTCAGTGCTTTCGTAAAATCATTTAAAATATAATAATAATGCCAATTACAAGTTGAGATATTTCATTTAAGTCGTTTAGAAACAGACACTAATTAAATTTTCTGATTTTTTCTGAATCTGTATATTTTTCCCCGTTCACGTTCAAAAATCACTTTTTTGCAGAAAAATAAGCTGAATTTTCAGATTTCAGAGAAATTGCCAAGTCCCTTAACTTAGGCGCTCGCTGGACTTCTCTTAGTGAGTTGTGGAATAAGTCGAAGACATGTAGTAGTCATTTTTACTACATATGTAATATCGCCTTTACTCGGCCGTTCACTTGTTGATTTTCTTTGTGCTACACTTCCTTTTTAGAACCCCTGTTTAAATTACAGGGGGTGGTTCTATGAGTCTTAATTTGGGTCCCATCAATAAAGTAGAAATAAATAAAATAGTACCATTCTTTGGGAACAATAAACTTTAGAACAACAGAAATTATCAAAAGTCAACTGTTTTATTTAAATTAAAAACCATTGAAGTATTCTATGTTTGCCTTTTTTTTTATCGTTTTATAACACGAAGAGACCACGAACTGTCATAATTTTTCTGTCGATAGATATATTTTCTATGCTTTTTATAGTACTCTAAGCAGAAATATACTGTCTTTAATTCTTGATTATTTATATTCGATATTCTAAAGGAAATTCACCTATGCTGCTTGAATCATCTCTGAAGTTCCTATAGCTTGGATTTAGAGTTGCACTTAATTAACAAATCAATACCTTTGCTTTTCCTGCCCAGAAAGAGGGAGTAAAGATAAACCATGGTTTTTGTTTTGCACCAAATTCACTAGGTAGCACATTGTCAAGATAAAAAGCCAAGAAAGCGTATAATACAATATCCACTGAAACCATAATCAATCCACCAGCAAATGGCATATCTGGGCCATTCCATATTGTTGACCAAGAGAGTCCAACACCTTGAATATCTAATAGAAGAGCCTAAAAAATTAACTGGACTAAGAAATACTTATGATTGAGCTCCTATACTGGCTAGTTAGATTTTGATTAATACTCTGAAAAATTGTATGCATTTTGACAAACGAATAAATAAAATCTTATTTTGACAAATAAGTCCCATCCCGACAGGGGGGCGTCGGGCGCGACCGCACCCGGCCTGTGATAGATGCGGGTCGCCAGCCCCTCCGCGCGCGGATCGGGGACCGCCAGCCCCGGGTCTTCGCCCGGCCCGGTCCCGTGGTCGCCCCATGCCAGCGCGACGGCGCGCGAATCGGGTGCGATGGCGATATCGGCCCGCAGCCTGTACATCGACAACCGCGCGGTCAGGGCCTCGGCCTGGGTCGCGTCCACATCCATCAACACCGCGTCGCCATCGCCGATCATCAGGAAATCGGCCAGATACTTGCCCTGGGGGGTCAACAGCGCCGCATAAAGCGCCCGGTCTCCCGAAATCCGCCTGGCGTCGTTGGTGACGAGCCCCTGAAGGAACCCGATCCGGTCCGGGCCCCCGATCCGCAGGACGCGGCGATCTTCGGCCAGCACAATCGTCATTCCGATCCTCCGTCGACGGGGCGGCGCGCTGCGGCTAGGGTATGCGCGAACAGCA
>JAAAKM020073195.1:206588404-206612222 GCA_010016025.2 Alatinidae sp. Z8VKAUB7J3
GACCTTTCACCCTTTTTTTCCTTTTTGTTTTAACGAAAGCATCAATAGTTTGTTTTGAGCTACAATACCTAAGTATAAGCAATAAATAGCAACTGAAACAAAAGGGAATTTTTTTTTTAGACAATGGAATTCCAAATTTTAAATGAACATTGAAGCCCTTTGTCCAAGGGCCGTCCTCAATGCAACACAAACGAAAATATAGAAGAGAATCTTGAATTAAAATACGAACTTCAAAACTAAAAAGTTTTAGATTTAAGCTCTTTAAAGTTTAAACTTCAAATAACTTTTGAAGTTTTCTTAAATATTCTTTTAAAGTTTCAAATTTCACTGTCTTTAGAAAAAAATTCCTTATTATTTCTGCTTGTAATTTGTTGTTGCGATGGAAAGGCAGTGTGGCCTTAGTCGCTGCTTAAATCGATAACTAGGACCATCTCAAGCGTTGTTGTCAAAAGCCTGATTTTTCTAAATAAAGTTTAGCCAGTATCCCGGTGGCTGTCGACCACCTCGAATGTGCGAATTCGACGAGCCATCGATCGATAAATCTCTTCCTGTTGCTTGGGCAACTCGATTGCTAAACCGACGGTCGAACTCACTCGTCCATGTCCCTGCTGCTCGTATCTGGTGCCAACATCACTGCGATCACACCGAGTATAAAGACCCAGATGGTAGCGCGACCGATGACGGCATAGTCGTTGTCAAAATAGTCTTTCATGGCGCTCGTGGCGACGATCGTCAGAGAACTGACGACGCCCTTCACACTGTTCGCGACGGTGACCTTCTTGGTGACGGGGTTGCGCAGGAGCACGAGCACCATCAGGCCGCCGACCGCAACGAACGCGAGTGCCATCCACAGCGTCGCGAGTTCGCCGATGAGCGGGATGACAGCTCCGGCGAAGTACGAGCTCAGTACGCCGAGCCCGAGCGTGGAGAAGAACCAGTACCAGCCGACCGCTCGGCCCATCACGTGCTCATCGGTGTCGATCGTGACCCAGACCAGGAACCCGTAGGCGAACATCGGATAGCCGAGGCCGCGGATTCCGAAGGCCAGCAGCATGATCTCGAAGTTGCCGCCCATCACGCCGAAGACGAGGAAGAGCACCTCGAAGACGACCCAGATGCCGAAACCGAGCATCATGACGCGCTTGGGCCCCCATGCTTCGGCGAGAGCACCGCTGAGCCAGGCCGCCACCGCCACGACGATTCCGTAGACAGACCACAGCAGAGCGATCTGACTGCCGTCGAAGCCGCGCTCGTCGAGGTACGGCGAGAGGAAGCCCGCCTCGATGCCGTCGCCGATCATGAAGATCGTCAGCGCGACGAAGCCCTAAGTTGAAACCTCCATTTAAGGTTTTCTTTGGGGGAAGGGCCAAGAAGACTTTGAATATCTTATGCTTATCCATGCATCTCTGTTTACTACCATATAACAAGGGGAGGCCATGAAGACTATGGAAATTTCTTATGAATTTTGCTCCTCCTCGAATTAAATTCCAGTATGTCTCTCTTTTCCTAAAAATGAAAAGTTTATCCTTGCTCTGTAAGCTAAATTGTCAGTTTTTACCTGAAATGAAAATCCTTCAAATAATGTGTCGTTTTACACTTAAAAACTGATTCTCGACAGGATAAAGAGAAGGGAATGGGAATTATTCAGCAAATCATTTTTGAAAAATTAAAATGATGTATGTTTCTAATTCCTGTCTTCCTTTAATTCCTTACATTTAGCATAGTTCATCTAATATTGTGTTGGGATGGGGGGAGCGGGGTAATTTTTATGACCCTTACAAAAGAGTGTGCTCTATGCTTTTTTTTAGAGTATACCGTGACTTATAGTTAATATCAATTCATACGTTATTCATATTTCTTCAAACTACTGTATACAAAAAATCTATGCAAAAATATTTTATTTTTAGTGTATTATTAACGCAGGACTTTAAGTGTTATTCACGTATTTACGTTTTAAGTTATTTTTCTTGTACATTTCCTAAAAATTGAAATGTCATGCACCAGAAATCTTCTCATCAGTTATCTCTTTTCCCTTTGAGGAAATGGAAAAGGTTAACAAGTCGATATTGAAGCTTATGACTAAGATTAGATTTCTATTGTAGATGAAAAATGCTATTAGAGACACAAGGCTCCGTTGGGAAGGAGGAAAAATTCCATATGTCATTTCGATGGATCGGTTCCCATTTTTATATACATGAGTCATAGAAATGATTTTGTTTTCAGAAACCATCAATTTTAAAAATACTAAAAGTAAAGCTAATTATAAAATCCTAACTCTTATGTAGCTCCGTATTCTTTGAAACCACAAAAATAAGTTTTGAAGATTCCAAAAAAGAACGTAAAAATATAAGAAAAAGTACGAAGATAGACAAATTATGTAAAAAAAAGATACAAGTGAAAAATACATCATCAGCGAAAAAATTGGACAAGACGGTGGTTTCCTACGCCGTATCTTTTGCCTTGAAACTAAGCCGAAAATACCTAAATTACCCATAAAATATTTTTTGTCTGTCCAAGGTGGAAGATAAAGAACAAATTTGAAAAATTTAATTAACTTTGTCTATTAAATGTGTATTACTTTTCTTAAGAATAGTGAAAAGATCTGAAGCAAACAGTGTAAAATTTCCCCTGGAAGAGTCACCCCCGGAAATTGGCCTTAGGCGGCTTGGTGCTGCGGTGAGTTGTTAATAGCAGTAGTAGTAGTTGTAGCTTGCTTTTGTAAATTGCAGACTGTAAGCCAGTAGACTTGTAAATCCATGTTGATTCAGTAGGTAAGGGTGTTGTTATTAATGTTAACCGCAAAGCTTAAATAGACCTAGTCAAGAAGGATCATAAATGATTAAGATGAATCTTGTTTAACAGTTTACCAGGTAAATAAATGTTGAGAGACTTAAGGATTATAATTTGAAAGGAATTTGATTCTTTAAATAGATTGGAGTGGAGGAGGAGCGTGTTCAGCAGAGTTGGGCACCACATATAAATGCTAAAAGTCACTTGAGGATAAGGGTTATTTGACACACCGCCGCTTACAGGCTTACCAGAAGTGGCCGCCGCAGCCGGGTGCGCTGGTGACCAGGCACGGCATGCAGCCATGATTAAGAACGCTCGAAAACGGCTGGGGGCTGGTCATTGGCTTAGCCAACTGGTTCAGTTGATGCAGCAATAACCTGGCCCAAACCTTCTTCGCCGGCTGCAAAAAAGGGGTCGGATCCAATTTTTGTGCTGAATCTCTTTGTCCTCGCAGGAAAAATTTGGATCCGACCCCTTTTCTCATACGCTGCTACAGTCATCAGATGAGGGCGCACGTCTTTTTTGCTGTGGTTTTGCTTATTACCCTGGCCCTTCACCTAGGGGGCCCCGAAGCGACCTGGGCGCTGTGTTATGACCGCCTCGCAGTCCTGGGTGGCGACTGGTGGCGTGTTCTAACCGGTCAGTTTGTCCATTGGAATGCTCGACATCTTGGGCTTAACCTGACCGCTCTGGTGCTGGTATGGGTCGCCTTTGCCCCGTATGTGCGCGGCCGGATATGGCTGTTCGCCACCGTGGCTGGCATCGTCGTCATTTGACTCACCACGCTATTGGCTTCACCAGGGGCATACCTGAGCGCGGGCCTGTCAGGGCTGTTGCATACGTTCGTGGCCTTGGGCGCGTTGGTGATCCTGCGGCACTGGCGAAAAATTGGAGTTGCCCTGCTGCTTATGCTGGTTGCGAAACTGATCGCTGAAGGCGTATTCGGCGGGCTAACACCGACGCTGGGCAATCAGGCGATCGACACGGGCGCACATCGCGCCGGTGCGATCTGGGGTTTGTTGGTCGGCGGTTGGCTAGCGACGCGAGCGCCGATAACGAAGCCAGCCGTGGCTTGCCTCTACGGGCTGGCCGTAGGATTTTTCTGGTATCGCAACGTCAGTTTTGGCAAAGTCTTCCACATCGCCCGCGAAACTGTCGAGAGCACTGCGGCGATCCTGTTTCTGATCGCGGCGTCGAACATCTTTACCTATGTGCTGTCCTCGCAGAACGTTCCTCAGCAATTGGCAGCGGGCCTCCTGGGTATCTCGCAAAATACTATGGTGATCATGGCGATCATTCTCGTGATGTTACTTGTGATTGGAACCTTTCTCGACAACGTGGCCGCAATCATTTTGGTTACGCCTACGTTGATGCCTGTGGTCTCTGCGCTGGGGATCGATCCAATCTTCTTCGGGGTCTTCATGGTGATCGCGGTGGCGGTTGGACAAATCACGCCGCCTGTGGGAATAAACCTCTTCATCGCGACAAAACTCACTGACCAACCTCTTGAGGCGGTGGTGCGCTCGTCTGTGCCCTATTTCCTCCTCTACACCGGCATCCTGATCGCATTCATCTTTGTGCCGGCCATCATGGCTCTGTAGAGATTACGGTGCAGCTACGCTTGCTGCACTGTGTTGGGGCTGACCTCGAACAGCCTGGCGAGGTCGGCGCGATGGGGCAGCCGTCCTCGTCGCAGACTTCGCACCAGTGGCACGCACTTTACTCTCTTGGGTTAACGGCTTGGCCGAGCCAAAGCGCCACAAGGAGCGGTTTCCGGCGAAATCGCTGGCTTCTAAAGTAATAGGCCACACCTGGCCTTCCCCATCGCTCCAAAAACGGTCGTTTTTGACCCCATGCCCTGCCCCACGTCAGTGTGACCTTCACCGCTATCTGGCGTGCTTTCTTCGGCCAACACAACGCGACGCTGACTGCGCCAGTCCGGTGGTCCGGAGAGCTGCGCATACGCCTCACGACCCGATTCGCGTGCGGCGTCGACTCCTCGATCTGGTCGACCCTGGATGTCTCGTTCGTTCCCACGCCACCCGCCAAGATGACTCCCTACGGCGACGCCTGTGGCGCCAGCCTTGCAGGTCGTGGCGTGGTCGATCCGCAGCGCTGCGAGCACGGATTGACGTTCGCCATCGCGAACGCCGTCCCACGAAGCATCACCGCGCTCGCTTTCGGGACGAAGCCGGTCGATGTGCCGATCCCGACCACGCGCTGCCGCCTGCGCACACTCATCGTCAACTCCGTGTTCCTGCGGGCGGACGGCAGCGGCGCGGCGCGTTGGCCGCTTGGCAGGAGTTTCCTTGGCCGGGGTATCCTTGGCCGAGGCGTCCTTGGCAGAGGCGTCCTTGGCAGAGGCATCCTTGGCCGGCGCCTCGCCGCCCGCCTCTCCCTCGGGCTTCTTGCGCGCCGGCTTGCGGCGGCTGCGCTTGGGCTTGTCTTCCTCGACCTTGCTCTCTGGCGTCTCGACCAGCGTGCTGTCGGCGTCGGTGTCGGAAACATCGAGCACATCGGGCTGCGGTGCCTCGCTCGGATCGGCGGCCTCGGAGGGCTGCGGATTGCCGTTGCCGTTGCCGTTGCCGTTCGAGGACTCGCGCTCCTGCCGTTCGGCCCGCTCGCGATCGCGCTGCGCCTGCCGCTCGCGGTTCTGGCGCTCCTGCTCCTCGCGCTTGGCGTCCTGTTCCTTCTGCGCCTCGCCCAGAAGCCTCAGGTAATGCTCGGCGTGCTGCTGGAAATTTTCGGTGCGGCCCGCAGTTTTCGGTCGTTTCAACCCCTGAAGAACAGCAAGCCGCCGAAGGTCGAAGACACCGGCTGGACGCGCACTGACATCGACCGCTTCATCCGCTTTCAGCAGGAGAAAGCGGCGGTGATTCCCAACGGGACGGCCGACCCGCGTACGTTGATTCGCCGGGCCTGCTTCGACCTGACCGGCCTGCCGCCGACGCTGGCGGAGATCGACGCGTTCCTCGGCGACCGCGATGCCGGCGCCTACGGGCGCGTGGTCGACCGTCTCCTGCAGTCGGTTCGCTACGGCGAACACATGGCGCGCCAATGGTTGGACGTCGCGCGCTATGGTGACACGCACGGCTTCCACCTCGACAATGTGCGCTCGCTGTGGCCCTATCGCGACTGGGTCATCGAGGCGTTCCGCAGCAACATGCCGTTCGATCAGTTCACGGTCGAACAGCTCGCTGGAGACCTGTTGCCGGACGCCACGCCCGAGCAGCGCATCGCCACCGGGTTTCACCGCTGCAACCCGACGACGGGCGAGGGCGGCCTCATCGCCGAGGAGTACCTCGTCAAGTACGCGATCGACCGGGTGGAGACGACCGGCGCCGCTTGGCTCGGGTTGACCGTGGGGTGCGCGCAGTGTCACGACCACAAGTACGACCCAGTGTCGCAGCGCGAGTTCTATCAGCTGATGGCGTTCTTCAACAACGTCGCTGAGGAGGCGTCCGATCGCAATGCGCTGACGCCACAGCCCGCGATGGCGGTACCGAGCCCCGAGCAGGACCAAGAGATCGCGGCCTTGCAGCGGGACATCGATGCTGCGGTGGCTGAGCTCGACGCGCCGATGCCGGAGCTGCATTTATTCCATTAACTAATTAAAAATGTCAGTTGGGTGACCATAGATCGAATCTCTCTTAATCTCGTATAACAGTCTCTTGGAGACAATGTTATCTTCGGGATAAACCCAACAAGGAAGGGAGAATTTAGAACGCAAACATTTGTCGTCATAATTCCCGAAGATACAAGAACAATACCAATCTGTCCGTACACCAGGAAGCATTGGATCTGCTCGGAAGCATCGGCCTAAATTCTACTTTCGTCAATTCGAAATACTACTAAAATAAACTAAACTGATTGTTTCACTAAGTATCAACATTCATTTTAAAAGCTATATTTAGGCATCAATTTTCTCAATGTTTGCCTGGATTAGAGTCAAAATAAAAAATTTTGACAAAAGTCTCCATTTGAAATAGCCAATCATAGGCATCGCATTTTTTTTTTCACCTAGGCACTTTGGTATGTAAGAATTTATCGTAGAAAATTCGAAAGGGACTAATTCGATTGGAAAACGAACATTATCTGGGGTTACAACCGTCAAACACAGCCTTTGGGACAAGGGCAGTAAGTTATTCAATTGGCTGATTGTTCATATATAGTATTCGCTATCGGGAAAGGGGGGGGGTTTACCTTTTCTGTCCAAAAAGGCTAAGAGCATTTAGGTGAAGCTCTCAGGGTAAGGTTGGGTTTTCACTAAATCATTAAATCATTAAACTAAATCATTAAATCATTAAACTAAAGCAAAACACACTACGTGCATGTGGGTTGTCAAATGGGCGTATACTCCTACCACCACTACTATTACTGCTACGACAACAAATATTTCGATTGGGACAACTAAGGCTCAGGATACTAAGGTGAACCAGAAACTAGGTCTGTGGCTTTTAAATTTTTAATTCTTCTAACTTTGGATTTGTATCTGTCGTTACTTTTGTTGGTTTTCCGTGTTGTTTGATTTTCAGATTTTGAACCCTTCCAATTTTGGTTTTATTTGTTTTTTAGGGTGGCTTTCCGTGTTGTTTGGTTTTTTCAGTTTGGTTTTTACCCCAGGATGTTTTGTTCAGACTTCATTTTTTTGTTTTCTTCTGATTTATATAATAGTGCAGCAGAAAAAAGACGGTTACCCTCCCAGAAAATTCATTTTGTTCGTCCAGTATTTTCATTGGCCTTGAAAAAAATTCTCGATCGTCATTTCTGTGATTTCTTTTTAACTCTTTCAGGATATTCTGTACCATATATTCTTTATGCATTTTGGAATACAGATAGAATATTCCAGGTTCTCTTTCTTCTTTTCTTCATTCCTTCTATTTATTTTACTTTCTTTTTGGCTGCTCAGTTTTACATGTGGGAAGAGCTTTTCTTGGGCAATTGTATTACTCAGGAAATTTTCCAGTGGTAATTAGCCGGACATAATACTAATTTCTAAAACTAATTTTAAAACACTAATTAGGTCTAAAACTAATTTTGTTCTAATTTAATTTGAATTCACTCTCGTGAATTCGACGGGTGTAGACATTTAATTTTTTTTTTACTTTTTTACAATTTTTGCACCCCTATGTGAATCTAGCTTCCCAAAATAGTGTATCTACAGTATTAAAGGCACATCTAAGGTTATTAAGTTGAATTTTTCGGGAAATGTTGAAATAAATAAAAAAGAAATCATGTATATCGAGGTTGTCAGAAGAGTTCGACACTTATGTGGCTTACCGCCGGGGATCTTGTGATTTTTATTATCCCAGGGCTGAACGGGGGAGGGGTTGGCGAGAACCCACGCCTTGGCTTTGGCCATTAATTCTTCTTGGTTTTCCGCTGTATCGTTTACCAAGCCGTCTTTCAGCGCTTGCTGCGGGCGGACTTCTTTACCCTGTAGTAAATACATCAAAGCATTATGAATACCCATTAAATAAGGCGTTTTGACCGTACCGCCGCCGCCTGGCAATAAACCTACTTTGGATTCTGGAAAACCCAGTTTGATTTTCGGGTCGTTCAAAACGATTCGATGGTGGCAGACTAAACACAATTCTAAACCGCCGCCCATCGCCGTTCCATTAATGGCCGCCACAAAAGGTTTCTCTCCCGTTTCTATGAGCCTGAAATGCTGATGCATTTTTAAAGCTTCCTGTAATTGCCGCTCCGGATCTTTCCCCATATTTTTTAACTCCCGCAGATCCGCTCCCGGCATAAACATGCTTCGTCCGGAAGTAATAATCGCTCCTTTGACCGTATCGTCCTGGACGGCTTGTCGAGTAACCCGAATGAATTCGCCAATGAAATCCAAGCTGAACAGATTGGTTGGATTATTCACCTGGTCGATGGTCATAATAGCAATTCCATCGGCGCCTACTTCAAATTTGAATAATTCGTTTTACTTTATATTTGACGGTTCAGCGGGCCAACACAGGCAAAATTGTTTAACAGCCCTAAAAGCTTCATAGTCTTAACAAATCTTAGAAAATTGCTGTCTCAGGCACAAATATAATAGAACTTCAGCCAAAAGCTGCATAATATAACCGTTAAAGAAAAATGTTTCTTATAGAGGTGTGCTTAGAATTCCTTGTAATATGCTGCTGTTGCTTGACCAAGGCAGAACTATCAAAAAATATTTTGCAAACTTATAAAACACTTACATAGTGCTTTATTATCAGCCTTAGTAAAAATACAC
Organism: Alatinidae sp. Z8VKAUB7J3; assembly: GCA_010016025.2. Taxonomy (NCBI): domain Eukaryota; kingdom Metazoa; phylum Cnidaria; class Cubozoa; order Carybdeida; family Alatinidae; species Alatinidae sp. Z8VKAUB7J3. The sequence continues at coordinate 206,597,430 of JAAAKM020073195.1, forward strand.
CAAAACGGTACTAATGCAAGGAAGGGGGAAAACGAACGTATTATACACTTTACCTAGAATTGCTTTACAAACGTAGGATTAAATGCAATAAGAAGGCTATAAGCTTTACGAGTTTTTTCGGCAAAACAACTTTTCAGCAACTGACGAGTAGCACGAACACTGGGTCTAATTGGCAGTCCCATATATATTAAAGAATCCTTGGGCCTTAGCAACTCACCACCAATAACAATTTCAATAGGCTCTTTTGAACTAGGATTAAAAATCATTAGTTCAATTTTGCTTTTGTTGAACGATAAGCCTACTTCTGCATAGTTTGCATTAAGAATACGAAAATTCGATTCGATTCCCCTTATTTTACTGCTTATATTTAGAATGTCGTCAGCATAATTAGCCATTGATACATCTATTCCATCTAGTATACAAGTTGTGATCGCTTCTCTTGGGGTATTAATACACTACTATTAAAAAGTGGTGGGGAAGTCACTGCTCCCTGTCGGATACCTTTCTTAATAGAGATGGGGGGTTTGAGATTTTCAAGTGCATGATGAAGTACCTTTACTCCTCTATTCAGCTTATTGTACATATTTCTTAGCACTCTAATCGCAGACGAAATAACTTCCCTACAATGAGCAAATTCTAGTATATTGGCAGGAATACTAGAATCAAAAATTGAAACTCTAGGGAAAGATAAAAATGTTAATAAAACTAGTGGTATTTAATCCTATCTAAGTATTGTATAAACTATTGAAAGAATGCCAGGTAGAATATCGTCATAAAAAATGAGTTCTTTGAATCCTTTCTATGAAATACATTATTAAATTTCTCTTGTCGTGGCATTTATGCGATTTTGAGGTCACACATGAGTTTTAACATAAATTTTCCTCCCACCTGATCACATATTCCATCATTGGTATTATTGGGTTTCTTTTGTATCTGTTGGTAAAACGTCAAAAATACTAGTAGTGTTTGAAGGTGTTTCGCTCTTCATTAAAACATTTTTATATTCCTTGGTGATATCATACGTGCCTTCTCCATTTTGCTTTCAACTTCAAAGTCTATTTCTAAATTCTTTCTACATTGGTGTCAGTTTTGACATGTAGACATGCTTTATGATATTGGTGCAGCAGTAGGCCTTTCTTTTTCGCTTTTTTTCATTTGAATGCTTCATTTGATTTGATTCATTGATTTCATTCAATGATTTCATTTGATTTCATTTGATTTCATTGATTTCATTTGATTTCTGATCTGATTTCATTTGATTTCATTTGAATGCTAATACCAGAACGACGGTGATAGGATTTATCAAAGAATAATGGTTACGAGAAATATAAGCAAAAAGTTGCCTCTAATTATCGACTATTATTTTTTTTGCTTGCTTTTTCTTTGAGTTTCATCATCTTTGGAAATTTTACTCTCGCATTGCCACAATCAGCAATGCTGAACTTTTTAGGTAGTCCAAAGAAATCTAATCACTCACTTTCATGATAATTTAAGCATATGCTTCAAATAGTGTTAGCACTAGTACTTGTTTCATAGTTCAAATATTTATCTTTGTCAGCATTCAACGCAACGCATGTATTATATGAGAGACACCGGAAAAGTGAGGTTCGGTTAATGCTAATGACGCATCTGTTCGTTTTAAGTTTTACACTTCCAAAGATGTTGCTTCTCGTAAGAGTGCAAAGTAATGGTGTGTCCATTGACGCACTGTTTTGGGCAACAACCCCTTATCCAGGAAAAATATAATTGCCTGTTCTTTGGTACTTGGCAAATCCAAATCTTAACTTGAACATCCATGGTGGGACACAATATTCTATCACTATGCATTGCAAACTAACCGGTTATTGTCCTATCTGATCTTCGTGATCCAAATTTCTATAGTGTTTATCTGATCTTCGCGATCCAAATTCTCGAGTGTTGCTCGTATGAAAATTAAAAAACAATTAATTAAAAGAAAACTAAAAAAATTAATTAAAAAACTAAAACAAACTATTAAATTAACAAAAAAAAACAGATAAAAAAAAAACAAGATCTCATTTGCTGACAGTACTGTAAATGAGTTTCTGGAATATGGCTTTAATTTCTAAAGATTATAAACATGATTTTTGAAAGAGGAGAGGCAACTGGTAAATTTAGAAAACTTTAATTAATCCCTTTATAAGGAGGGTGATGGCAATGGGGAGAGTTGTAATTATAGATTCATTAACCTGGTTTCTGTAGGAAGCAAATTACTTAGCAGGATGACGCTTTTTGGAGACGCTATAAATTGTTTTTTATTGTCGGATGATATGAGGGTCGCTGTTTTGTGGAGACTAGTGGTGATTTGATTCCTTTTCCTTATATGTTTATACTAGCTTTTGGGGTGGCGGTTTGAGCCACCCCAACACCTAGTTGGTGGGGGCGCTTCGCCCCCACAATTGCGGTCGATGCATGTGTCCGATGAACAGGTGGAAGCGGCGCTGCTTGAGCTTGTCGGCGGCACCCCGTTTGATTCAATGCTGGACCTTGGTACCGGCACCGGGCGTATGTTGCAGCTGTTTTCCCATCTCTACCGGCGTGGGATCGGTGTCGATGCGAGTCGTGACATGTTGGCTGTTGCCCGCTCGAACCTGGAGCGCGCCGGCGTTTCCCGCGCTTCGGTGCGACATGCCGATATTCTCAACCTGCCGCTTGAGCGCGGCACATTCGATCTGGTGACGGTTCATCAGGTGCTGCATTTTCTGCAAAATCCGGAGGATGCCATTGGGAAGCCGCCAGAATGCTCAGCCCTGGCGGGCGTATCGTCATCGTCGATTTTGCACCCCATGATTTTGAATATCTGCATGAAGAACATGCTCATCTCAGATTGGGCTTCAAGGCTGACATTCTGGGTGGATGGCTGACCGACGCCGGACTCAATGTCGAGCAGACCGTCGATCTTCAACCCGAGAACCATGGCGGCAAGAATCTGACCGTCACCATCTGGCTGGCCCGTGATCCACGGATGCTGGTCGCCGAAACCGATTCATCGCGTCAATCCACAGTGGGGATAAGCTGATCATGTCTGTGCTCCGTCGTTCCGGTCCCGCCCTTCTGGGCAATTCGATGAATGTTTCCTTCGAGTTCTTTCCGCCCAGAAGCGGCGATATGGGAAGCCAGCTCTGGGAAAGCATGATGCTGCTTGCTCCGTTTTCGCCGGACTTCGTCTCCGTGACGTATGGCGCCGGCGGCAGCACGCGCAAACCAACTCTTGCGGCCATCAAGCGGATCCTGGCAGAGAACACGAGAGAGGTAAAATTTGATCGAAAACTGACAGCTGGTGTGTCTTTTTAAGGGTTAGAAGTGACTGGAGCGTAGTCAATTCCCCTCCCATGACCATTTCTTCTCAGCAACCATCATAAGCCCAGTGGCATCGAACTAAAACTTAGATGGACATTCTGCCCAAAATGATCGAAAGGTTATAATATTGTGTCCTTTTAAAGACTATATCCCATGAAGCCCTAAGAGCTGGGGCACCAAATCGGGACCATGATTCCTTTATCACCATCCTCCCAACCACCATCATTTTAGAAGTTTGGTAGCCACGTTGTACGTATATTGTTTAAACCGTAAACATTTAAGGATTTCCGATTTCAGTGCGAAATCAAACTAAGTCTAATCTGTTAGCTTTCCAAGCAATGACATCTCAGACATTTTGTTTTATCATCGTATGCTACCTGGTGGCCTCAAAGTGGCATAAAGAAAATCTGAAAAACGATTATTTTTCGGAAAAAAGATCGACTGTGATGCTTTTTAGTTTCTCATTAGATTGCATTACGTAGTAACGTACTTCAACTGTTTTCTCAGCTACTTAATACCTTCTGATCCATCAACAGGCTCAGAAACGTCTCGTATATCCAAAGATGAGTAGGACAGTTCTAATTTCTGGAGCTAGTAATTAAATACAAATAAAATGAAAATTTTTGAAAAGGTTTAAGACAAATTAACTTAGACTTGCAATTTTAACTTGTTATTAGCTTTCATTCAGACATGCATATTGCGAAAAAAGACTATTTCTTAGATCATACTGACTTTATATTTACAATAAAGGGAAAACAGACTGTTTCAATAAAACATTGAAAAGCGAAGTTTAAAATATTGGTTTTGCCAATCCTTTGACGTGGAGTGGGGGTTTGCACTTTGGCTATGCAAGCTTAGCCACCGTGAGACTGGGGAGCTTATGGTTAAGCAGGTGTCTACATAGTAACTGCGCTTTTCCGAACTTTTTTTCCGATTCAGTGTCTTTTTTTTCATTCTTTGTCCAGTTGCTATGCACATTTTAGTCTAGTTTATCGTGCTTTGGTCCACTAATGCATCTTTAATCCAAAGGAAATATATACTTCACATCTCTACTTTTTCCAGTAAAAAAAAAAAAAAAACAAAAAAAAACCGACAGCAAAGTTGGACCCATGACCTTGACCTTGAGATTAAGAGTCTGATGATCTACTGACTCAGCTAGCCTTTTTGTCGGTTTTACACCTTTATTATATTTATGTGGTAAAATAAAACTGTTTCCAATAGAAATGTTTTCTCTGAAGTATTGATAGACATAGCAATAGACATATGAGAGGTATAGGAAAAAAAAAACAGGGACTGTTCCTGAAAAATTAGAAAAAGATTGAGTGTTTTTAGCCCCCCTCCCGCTTTAAAAATCATGGCCCTAAGTCCCTCTTATAGTAAAATCTTCCCTTTCTCTCTCTACCTTTCTTCCTCATTCTTTCTATTACTATTCATATCTCTTTCGCTTGTTTTGAAATTTTTCAGGCTAGCAAGGTGGGAGGGGGCTGAGGATAGTTATACAGTCCCTACAACCTCTGATTAAAGCTATACAAGAGATATACAGATATCCATGAAGCTAATACACTAGAATTAATTTTCTGCTTTTCTCACAAGGTTGGACTTATTTGTGGAGCTGATGTCCACGATGTCTGAAAATGCCCTGTCACCAATAACTTGCGATACACCATTTATATCAAGCACCGGTGCAAAGCTAAAATCGATATCTAAGGTTTTAAGTTCATAAGCCAATACTAATCCACACGCTTTTGCGTATGCAGCACTTTCATCTTGATGCTCTGACTGCCTTAAAATATCGCCCATTGCAGGTATGGCAGTAAAGCCTTCACGAAAACGCTGAACGCGGCCTCCTTCATGATCGACTGCGATCAGTACTGGACGCATTGCACAGCGTCTTATATCTTGAACCAGCGCAGAGAGCTGACGTTTATCATGATAGTTGCGGCTAAATAAAATAACGCCACCCACTACTGGATGTGTTAACTTTTCCTTTTCTTCAGGCAGAAGTTCTTCGGCCTGACAATCCAACATTAATGGCCCCACGGCACCGCCTTAGTATGTGTCATAAAACATCACTTCAATTTTGCAAGTTCTGTGGTTAGGATAGAGAAAAATAGTGATTTTTGCACGTGATAAATTGGTTCAAGTGGTCGGTATTAACTGATATAGAACTGCTTTTTTGAAGAAAATACCTATTTAGAAGCGTTTTCCAATGGAAAATCAGAAATAATGACTATTATTCAAATTTAGTCGGAAAATAATTTAAAATCATTACAAACAATTTTCGAGGTTTCTGAAAAGAGCCTTGAACCCCCGAAGCATAAGGTGGCCTAAAATCGAACTAAACAGGGCACCAGTAAAATCGCAATTGCCGGTAACCATCAAACTAGTAGTTTATTGTTCACCGCCTTGGGAAACAAAGTATGGTATGGATAACATTGATGTGTCCTTTTTTGTAGCTCTAATAGCCTGGGTATTCTGCCGGTCCTGCCGACACCGTTCACCGAAGCCGGCGGCATTGATCTCGGTGCGATGCCGGGCCTGGTGGATTATGCACGCACGTCCGGAGTGGGGGGCGTAGTCTTTCCCGGCTTTGCCAGTGAAGTGGAGCACCTTTCGGCAGAAGAGCGCGAGTTGCTATTGGGCCAGGTCGTGACTGCCGCAGATGGCGCCTTCCCCGTGGTTGCGGGCGCCCGTGCGGAGACCGCGACCTCCGTCATCGCGCATGGGAAGGCCGCTCAGGCCTTCGGCGTGGACTTGCTGATGATCCAGCCGCCGATATCCGTGGGATCGCGTCCCGAAGATGTCTCTGCTTTCCTGCGCTCGGTGACCGCCGAGCTGCCTGATATCAGGATCATCCTGCAAAACGCGCCGGCTCCACGCGGTTCGGACCTGTCGCCGGCGACGATCCTGGACGTTGCCCGAACGATTCCGCAGATTGCTTACGTCAAGGAAGAGACCCTCCCAGCCGGGCCCGCCATTACCGCGATCCTTCGGGATCGCCCCGCGCACCTTCTCGGTGTCATCGGGGGTGGCGGTGCCCGGTACATTCTCGATGAGTATGCCCGTGGCGCGTGCGCTGCCATGCCGGCGCTTGAGTTGTCTGATGAGCATGTCGCGCTGGACGCAGCCTGGCGGCGCGGCGACCACGCAACGGCTCGCGACATTTATGTTCGCACACTTCCGCTGCTGGTGCTTCAGGCCGTCTACCGGATGCGGCTGACCAAGCACACGTTGATGCGGCGCGGCGTTTTAACCAACGCCGTCGTACGCGCGCCGACGCCTGAGCTGGATGCTGTGGCGACCGCGGATATTCCCATTGAAAATTCCCTCCAAACAATCACCCCTGCTAAAAACGAAATGAAAAGACGTATCAAAAAAATGAGATTGGTATATATCGTTGATAATTTCTGGGAATATTTTTGGTCTACGCTGTTATTATAAGAAGCAAAGAGTAGCACTAAACCCCCAAATGAGTAGAATTTCTTTCGTCTAGGAGGGGGATCCCCCTTCCTCATCCACGCGTCGACCTCATGGTCACAAAAATTTCGAAGGGTGCTTGCTAGATCAGAAATTGAGAGTTCTAGTTCTTTTTTATAAGTCGAAAGCGATTGGAGGCTAACCAGTGACGGGGGCTGGGGCGGTATTTTCCACGGGTGTATTTTCTGAGGGGGGTATATTTCAGTGGGGGGGGGGGTCGTCTGGGGTTTTACACCCCGAAAATCTAGCTTTCTGCCGATTGCTCTAGACGTAAGATATTGTTTTAGAATGTAAAAATCTCAGATGTCTCAGATTTCAAATTCAACCAACCAGGAAGTTTTTTGGTCACCATGTCAATCATCTCCGCTTCAGGGTGATGTTCAGTCAATTGCATGCATTTCTGGGATCTAAATGTAACTTGCTGCTGCCGAGTACCGAATTTTACATTTGAGTGAGAACTGTCTGGAAATAGATGCCTGGACAGACACTATTATAACCAGACGCGCGTGTTAACACTGCTGTAGCAAAAAACCTGGCTTTTATCAAGGATAACCACACATCAAGGGTGTATATTCAGGAATTTCTTCTTTTTTTGGTGGGAAGGGGGGGGGCTGGTTACAGAAGAAAAATTTAAAACGCATTAAAAAGTGGTTTACTTGTATTTTTGCTACGTTTTTTAGAAGGAAGAGAAACTTGATATAGTCGATTGTTGACTAATCATAATAATTGGTAATCACAATGGGGAGAATGTAAAAAAAAACAAGAAAAAACAAATCATGACCTTTATGGTATACTCTTTTCCTCATAGATAAATCTTAAGTTTACTGTACAAGTTCGCGAATGATTACTGGTGTGAGGTAAAAAAGAACATAACACTGGACTTCACAGTCCCTACCGTTCGTTTGATAGCCCTTCAGACAGGAAGTGTAATAGGGAGTTGGGACCAGTCATCCTATTCTCTCACACACCCTTCCTGTTTACCCTCATTGAATTTCTCTAGGTGCCCATTTGGAGGTGGGTCAATTCTTGATAGGAAAAAGTTTATAAAGCGTTATTCATATAATTTCAGAGAGTAAACTGATATTCAGTATAAATTAGTAAAAATAATTTCTGTATAAATTCGCTTAAAAATAATTTGCAAGTTTCTGACTAGATTCAGCGTATTTTCAATCAAACAAAAAATCAAAAGTACACAAAAAAAGAAAATTCTGTAGACGGATGGAGATGAATCTCGGTTATCGAAAGATGGCAGAATTGCCGTCTTACGTTTAAACCTTTAAACCACAGGACTGCATAATAAAGGCTGTAGAGACTACAGTTTGTATGAAGCGTAACTTTTTTTTGCAAGCATTATTGACTTTGACCATAGTTGAGCAGAGAAAGACAAAAAGTTTACATTTACACTACTTTTTTTATTTTTCTTGAAGAAATGTTCCTTTAGAACAATATCAGGGGAACGTTTGACCCATACAATGCGCAGGCATATATACAATGTATTTCGAACTTGGAAAACCACTCCCGATTCTAAGAGGTGATTCATTCAAAAATAAGCGAGCCGATTTTTGCTGAGCCGAGTGAAGCCGAGCCGATTTCAGCCGAGCGAGCCGATTTCAATTTTAGCTGAGCCGAGCGAAAGCTTCCAGTGAGATAGTGAAATACGAATTTGGCATCTGAGATATTTGGCCCGAATTATATTCTGACTCAGTGGGAATGGACTTGAGGGCCATAGGTCGGTACGTATACTCTATATAATATATAGAGAGGGGGGTGTGTAAACTTGTTAACTTTGAAAGCGTGAGATAAAGTAGAAAGGAACTAAATACGCATCCAAACGAAAAATGTGAAGTTCAATAATTGTTGTAATAGTAGAAATATGTGATTTTTAGATCATGCACGTATTTGATAAACATCTAGATTCGATTATGGAAAATGTTTTCCTGAAAAGCTTTGAAGTATTTGTGGTTTTAAAAAAATGTCTTTCTTTGTAATTTATTTTAGTGTCTCTTCAAAATTGTACGGTTTAATAAACAATAAAAGCCATTTTTTTAATTTCAACTTTGCGACATGATTATTAATTAATGTAGCTTAAGTACATGGTCTTTGAAATTCCAATTTGGATTTCATTTTGATTGGAGGCGTGGGGTAGGGACATGAGAGAGGATTTTGTTTTCGCGGCATTTTAATTGATTCTTTTTTTTTCGTTTAGAGTACGAGCAAATAATTAGAATATCTATTTTTTTAGTGTGTATTTCTGTCCAACAGGCAGTAGTACCTGGATTTATATTTTTTTTTAAACTTTTTTTGGTGGAAACTTGTAAACCTTGAAATCGTGACATAAAGTAGAAAGGTACTAAATACGAAACCTGATGGACAAAGGGGTTAGGGTAGGCGGCGTGGAGTTGTGTTGTATGTGTGGGATGCTCCGGTTGTTCTCGGGATACGCCCGTAGCCGAAAAGTCAAAACGTGCAAATACAGGAAGGTGGTCCGAGGTGTTGAACACGTATCCTGTTACTTCCTGCAACAATGATTCGTAGCGATCTGCCGAATCGGTCACGTAGGCATCCTCCAACTCATTCGTCACGACAATATGGTCGATGGTGGAGCTTCCCCCGCATTGGGAACTGCTTCCACAAAACGTAGCGACATTGTCTTGGTCAAGGCGAAGCGTTGTGGCAAAATAGCCGTTCGTATCGCTAAGGAAATTTGCGTAGGGCGAAGTTTGTCCAGAAGCAATGGAGCCGTCGAGGCGGTCGTTGAAGTCGCCGAGGAGAACGACGGCTTGAGAGGCTAGTGAGGTAAAGTCGATGTGGTTTTTGAGGTCGCGTGAGCCGGCCACACGGCGGTTGTATGAGTTCAGGTCGCTGAACGCCTTCATGTGGACCACGATAAATGTGACAACGACCGTGGTATCTCCCACTGTAACATTTGCCTCAAGCTGAAGGGGCGGGCGGCCTGCGAAGTCGCGGGTGGTGAGGATATGACGTACCCGGCGTGGTTGAATGACGTTGGGGTTGTAAATGAAACCAATGCGCTGTCTACCACTTTCAGTTGCAATGATGCCTTCGTAGTCTGCGCCAAGCTCCTGGGTGAGACGACCAAATAAATCACGGTCCGCAATCTCTTGCACGGCCCACAGGTCGATGTCGGCTTCAGCGATGACGCGCTTTACGTTCTCAAACTGTAAATCATCGTTGGAAGGACCATTTCTTTTTTTTCTATTCCTCATCTCAGTTTACTAAGAATCCCGGAACAGTTCCGTTTTTTGGCGGTTTTGTCTATAATTTGATATTGTGCTTCCGGTAAATTTATCATGGGGTAGATCAACTGAATTAAGCGACACATGTCACGCGACACTATATTTGCATTCTGCTATTCATTGCGGACATCTCTTAAGCCCTTCTTAATACCCACATTTTCTCAATCGAGTGGATAATGAAGCAGCCACACATATGTCCTTATAGATATTATCAGGATATAGATATTAGACATTTCTTTTAGAAACATGTTTTGGATACACAATATTTCGACCCAGGATTTACGGCAGCAAACCCCCAGCTAACGCCCGTGGATAAAGACATTCTTGCCTCAATGGACCAAGTCCAGTTCAAAGGGTTTAGTTATACTAATCCAAATACAACGGACTAAATATTCAATAGCTTAATTGTATTAGCTATTCTAATAGGAGCTGCTCATTTTGTGATTTGTCACTAACGTATAGACTTATGTCGTTCTTTACAGTGCAAACTGTGCTTTTTTTCACTGCCAGTAAATACCTGTGGCATATTTAATACATTTTAAATCTCATGTTAAATTCAAATATGTAATTTTCGTCCAGTTAGATTTAACCATCAAAAGTCATTAACATCAATAAATTTGTATAGTTTTAGAATAAGGATGACTTGACAATTGGCTAGATAATATGGTAAAATATAACTACACTTTGTTATAAATCGCACAATGTAAATCCTGTGTTATCATTAAATAAAAAACAAGTTTTTTTAACTGAAAGTAAGGAGCGACATTAAAACTTAAATCAAACAGAAATCACTTATAGAAAATATCTGATCAAGCTGAATTCTTATGAGGAATTTAAATACGTCAGTTTTATAAGGTATAAACATAATAATAAAAAGACTGTAGCCCATAAGACATTGTCTAGGGGGACAGGAGGGTTAGAGTTTGAAAATAGTTGAGTTTGCCAGAAAAACGTTGTATTTCTACAAATGGCACGAAATCCTCGCTACGAGAGTCATTAAAAGCGTTTAATTCAGAGTTTTCATACTTGGTTCACGAATATCGTCAGACTTCCTTACATCAGATTTTAATTCCTTCATTTTTTGCAAGCTCCTTCCATTTTTTGAGCTCCTCTTTGAGCTTGGCGACTTGGTCTTGTGCAGTTTTCTTGTCTGATTCTGTCTCAAAGAAATAAAACTTTGGCTGAACCTTGTAAACGCATTCTATAACAGACAAATTAGAGCCATGTTTTTTTGCCAACTCTAGTCCAAGATCAAAAGACTTTTTGGAGTGAGTAGGGGTAATTATTGCAACTGTGATATTTTTGAACAAATCCAACAAATGATGTTTTAAATCACAGTATATGAATCGTAATTTTTTAAAACTCACCTATAAATTGAAATACAAAATCAACTATGCCTTGGCTAAAACAAATCAAAATAGTTTAGAGTCCTCTATTATTGCAAAGGGTAATGAACATCACAAAATAGAGGGCTGGTTCCGTTTGGCAGTGTCTTTGCTGTAATACTGTGACCGTCTTTGAGACCTTTTCCACATACGTAACACTCTACTGCCACAGCAGATGAACGTACAAAATTCTGTGTGCTGTTGTTGTTATTGGTCAGAATCTGCATGTCTTGCATGATTGCTGTTTTTACAAAATGCACATATAAAGCTCGTTCTTTTCAAAAACAAAAAAATATATCTGATTTGAAAATTGGCCTTAAAAATGTGGATAAAAAAAAAACTTATTTGAGACCATTAGACAAAATCCACGGATGATAAACTTCTTTATTCTTTGGGTAAATGTCCCCTCTCCAAACAAAAATGCTAGATATGGTACTGGGCACACAAACTACGAATTATTGCTCTCCCAATCTACCATATATAAATAAAACAAATCTTTTTTTTTGTCACCTGTATGCATTTTTCTACTGTTCGTCCGATTGCCAAAATACTTAACAAGTTGTTGAGTTCACTATTGTGAAGGTCACAGGTATAAAATCCCCCACCCCAAGGCCCTCTTAATCGTTCGAATGCTTTTCCCCCTGTCTGAAATTAGAGACCCCTGAATACAAATACTTGGCGGTTGTTTTTGTTCAAACTAGCCAACACGATCGAATTATCTGTTTTCTTTCCTGGAGGGGGAATTTTCCACGGAGGGTATTTTTCGTGGCGGTAATTTCCAACTGGGGGAATTTCCCGAATGGAAGTACGCCAGATTCTGAACACAACAAAATTTAATCGTTGACGAAGAAATAAAATAATAGTGTTTCATAGAAAACACTTTTTTTGGTAAAACAAACCAAAGGTTGATGCAACGCTGCACTTTGCCAGAGCCACATAATTTCTTTTGCAATGTATTCAGAATTTTAATCTGTGTGATTTCGAATTTCCTTTCTTTTGGTATCGCAGCAACGCGTGACGGTTAAACTAGCTATAAATATTGGTCATGCTCTCAATAAAGCGTAAATAGCGTAGGACTGGGGGGGGGGGCTGACGAATCATAGAGGATGAATTTTGATCACTTTTATTACCGCTGTCGGTAACAGAAAAGCCTATAAGGACTTCGATAGAGTAGAGAACTATCTGAAGTTAACGATTGAGAGTTTAAGAGCACAGAGCGGCGGCAGCTTTAAGGTCATTGTTGTGACTAATGAGCTTCCAACTTTCGACCCTAATGGCGAGTTGTGTGAATATTGCCTTGTAGATTTTCCTCCTCCTGAAAGAAACAAAAAAATAGAATCATTTTCAGATGAACAATATAGAATTTTTTTGCGTGACAAAGGAGTAAGATTAACTGCAGGTCTGCTCTTTGCCCAAAAGTTTAATCCCGATTATGTATATTTCTTAGATTGTGATGATTGGCTTTCTACGCGGATTAGTTCATTCATTGAAAAAGACAATGACGCTGCAGATATATACGTTGGAGCGAAAGGTTATTTCTTAAACATTTCAGACAAAAGAATAAAAAGGAAAGATGGCTTAGTACGTTTTTGTGGAAGCACTATCGCCTATAAAAACGAAATTCTTTTTGATTTGGAGTTCAAAAGTAAAAATAAAGCACACTCAGAAAACATCGTGGTTAGGTAGCATGAAAACTAACTGCCTGAATTGGTTAAGTGGAAACTTGCATAAATTTATTCTAAAAAAAGAAAAATCAGGAATTAATTTTAACAAAGATTCGGTTTAATTTAGAGTTCAACAATAAAAATAAACCACACTCAGAAAGTACCGAGGTCAGTGAGCTTCAAACCTAACTGCCTGAATTGGTTAAGTGAATACTTGCAAAATTTATCTGAAAAAAAGAACAATCAGGAATTCATTTTAATCAGGAATTATTTACAGGACGACATTATAGAACATATATGCTGAATAAGGGAAATTCACTGGGACATCTAAATCCTTTCTAGCATAGAACCTACTTAGAGCACAGCCCTAACAGAGAGTTAAAATGGCCACTGTTGTACCCACCATCATAAACGTGAACAAAAGACGCTGCACATATTAAACAAAAAAAAATACTGGTACCACCAAAAGAGCATTGGAAACTTAAGTGCTTTAGCGCAAATATTAATAAACAAATTAATAAAATATATAAATTAAACACTAATAAATACATACACCACAATGGAGCATTACCCGGCAGAACAAGAAAAAAGATCAATTTCGTTGAGATTTTTTAAATTTCCTGGGAATAGGAATTAACGAGCTACTTCCCTAAATCGATAGTCTACCCTCGAAGAACTGACTTTCAGATTTCGTGTAAAAATGGAAGAAAATCACTTTGTAACTTGCAAACCGCAGGCACACACGCAAAGACAATAAGGCCACAGCCTTAGCATTATCCATTTTGTTTATCCATTGAACGATGTTTTTCTTAAGTGGGATTAAAGAAAGTAACTACCTTCAGTCTAGCTTCCTTCTCATTAACAATGTTTCTAACGTTGTTCATGACGGGATAAATGAACCCAAGCAGTAAAATAATAGCCAAAAAATCTTCTAACACTAACACGAAATAGTCTTCAACGTATTTTGGGTAAGGAAACCGCTGCATCTGTAGATCCACAGATGACATATTTGCACCAGAAGCTTGTTCAATAACGGACGATGATATAGCATGTTGTAGGGTAAGAAATCCTTCAAGATAATAGCCTGAAAATATTATTAATTATATTTATATATATGGATGCGAAACCTAAAAAAGTGGGGATTTGTTGAAGATCAGGAGGCCGAAATGCCCGACGCCAACGCACTCACGAAATTTCTGCGCTACAAGGCGTGGGCCGATGACCTTCTGTATGAGTCATTGGAAAAACTGCCGGATGCCGTGCTGACGGCACAGCAACCCATCTACTTCGGCAGTATCCTGCGGACACTCAATCACGTCTATGCCATGGACGTGGTATGGAAGGCGCATCTGGAGGGAACAACGCACGACTTTACCACCCGAAATCCCGTTGACTGCCCGACCTTCGATCAACTGCGCACCGAGCAGCGGGCGATTGACGGTTGGTATCTCGATTATGCCGAGGGTCTCCAACCCGAACAGGCAAGTGATGTTCTTCCGATCGCTTTCATCGGCGGTTAATTGCTTATTGACAAAAAACACGCCGATATTAGAACGAGTAAAAACACGTCTTTGTAAGGAGGCTACGGTAAAGTTAGCGGCAGGAATGGTATCAAAATCTGCAATTGCCGTGCCGGTTTGCATATTTAAGAGTCCTATTCTCAGTTTTTCGTCCAATTTACCGCTTAAGCGC
>JAAAKM020073195.1:206612232-206645931 GCA_010016025.2 Alatinidae sp. Z8VKAUB7J3
CGGTTCTTACCGGATTATTCAGTCCGATACGCCTGGAGAAAAACGGGCGGACGTCGTCGTTGCCAAAACCGGTAAATAAATCTTCGTTTTCCAGGAAAAAACGTCGTCGTTCGGGAAAGAATAATTCAAAGCGATCCAAGTTAGTCACTTGTTCATCGACGTCGACCTGGGAAAAATCCTGATTGAGGGTCAAATCTAATTGAAGGGAAGACGATAAGGAAATTTTGGCGTCTAAACCCGCGTCGGCCGTAGAAGACTCCATTGATTCAACGTTCAGGTACGCAGCGATGCGAAATTTGCTTTGGTTGCTGTTGGTCGTGCCCATGTTTGCTCGCGGCACAACCGACCCTTTTTGCGAGCAGCTAAACGTGGCGAATATTACCGCCATTCCTAACCCCGTCCTGTTCGCGGGTCAGGTACCGATCATCGGTGATTTTGGCAATATCGTATCCACCTTTCTGAACCACGAAGCTGATGTACTGTCTGTACCCCGCGGCGGCGGCTTGTTCATCCGATATCCCAACGGCCGGCTTTGTAATCTGACCCGCGAGGCTGGCTTCGGCGTTGAAGGGTTTCAAGGCGCAGGTGCCATAGCCGTGCGCAATCCGCAGGTGCATTTTTCGGGCACCAAAGCGCTGTTTTCCATGGTTATTGGCGGCGCGGCGGAGCGCTTCGAAGTGAACACCTACTTTTGGCAAATTTATGAAGTGACGGGGCTCGGTGAGGGACAAGCGGTCTCAGTGACCAAGTTGCCGAACCAGCCCGAGAACTTTAACAACGTCAACGCTACCTATGGCAGCGACGGGCGCATCATTTTTGCCTCAGATCGACCGCGGAATGGTTCGAGCCATTTGTATCCGCAGCTCGACGAATATGAGTCGACGCCCATCGTCAGCGGCCTGTGGAGCCTGGATCCGGCGACCGGCGATCTGTTTTTGCTCCAACACTCGCCGTCCGGTTCGTTTAATCCCATTATCGATGCGTTTGGTCGCATCATATTTACCCGCTGGGACCACCTGCAGCGCGATCAGCAAGCAGATGACGACGATGGGTTTGGTCGCAACTTCGGTACCTTCGATTGGGCTGATGAGTCAGCCAATCATTATTATTATTTTCATTTTTTTGTGCGTTAGATTTCTTTTGGTCCAAGGCTGTAAGTTTAAAAATGATCAGGAACAAAATTCTTTTGCCCATTGTCAAGCCCTCTTCCCTACACCTGACCCCTTCCCACTAAAAAGTGTATTCATCTTGGCCCAAAGAACGATTCCTAAAAGATTGGAGCTAATCGGACTCTCAATATCAAACATGCCGCTCTTTTTTCACTCTAAAACCTATCAGTTAACAATTGGTAGCTTACAAAATTGACAACTTTTGGCTTGGTAGTGATGCCATTCCTCGAGGTGTATCAATAGAAGCTTTGGCGATTATGAACATTATAAGCATCTTGAAAGTTTGATCTAATACCACGAAGTTATGAAGGGGAGGGGGGGAGGCAAAAAAGGTAATAGGAAGGGGATTAGCTGCCCTCCAATTATTTTTGATAGCATAAAATGAATGATAGCCCAATTGAATGAGCCCTTTTCTAAGTTTTTTCTACTCAAAGTACCTGAAAAAAAATACAACAAAGTAACAAATTAAAAATAAATCTTGGGAGGCACGTGGCTTTTAATTGGCAACAGTTGGTCATCGCTTCTGAAATTTAGATATGGAAGATACTTAACCTGTAACAGTTCAAGTAACTTACCTGAATTTAAGTAAAAATAAAACGGAATTAACAATTTAATTGTTAATAGAAATACACTGGAATACCATAGATAAATAAATCACTTGTGATTACCAATTGTTTGAATTTCTTCTATCAAACAGTTCGTGGTAACGAACTGTAATAATGACGACCCGGCTCAATAGTAAACGAAACTCTAAAAAACCGGAATTTTTATACTCAATAAAAAGGTATCATCCCTATTTTGAACTGTTTTACTTTCGTCATGGAAAGGCAGTGTGGTCTTCGAAGTTATCTCCAATGACATCATTAATTAACACTATTTGTCATCAAAATAGATAACTTAAACGGGTACCCTTAAATTTCATCTAGTGGTACGCAAATTCTATCCCTCCCCCCTCTATGTCCAACCATTCGTGATATGACATCCCAGCTAGTTATAGGCTACACATATTTGATAAACCTATTGTTGTTATAAAACCCAATTCCAATTCGTAATTGCCTGTGACAGTTCGGCTCACTCATTGTAATTTAACACTTCCCTGACATTATCCAAACAAGTCAGGAAACTATTCAACAGTCATTCACGAAAATTATTTTCATTCAAAATATGACCTTCTCACCTCCACGCACTAATGTCCAAATATTTGAATGAGCTCACTAATTAGCCATAATGTGAGGTCGCCAAAGTTGACACTCTGTCAATACGGTCATCCAGTAATTTAGTTTTCTTTCATTTGGTATGCACAAGTGAAAATTCATCTGGCAACATTGTCTGAAGAAAAAACCGGCGGAACCAGTGTGGTGCGCTCTCGGCAGTGGGTCACAAATCGCGTATATTTAGGACGATAGAAAGTTTTTTTTTCAGCTAAGCCGAAAGTGAATGGATGATAATGTATGAGAATTATGTGATGAAAGGTGCTATTACTTAAACAATTGGCTATATCGTTACAACTGATTAGCCATCATGCTTAATTCTTGTATAGGGAATGTACGCATTTGATGTATGCAAACTATGTTAAATATGCGTCATGAGCCTATTTTAAACGCTATGTGCACCATGGACCGCGATGACGCTACTGGTTGTCGTCAGTGGTTTTGTGGGCCGCTACCTGATGTCTGGTTTCGCCAAGGAGATTCGCGAAAAGAAGGCGATGCACAACGAGTTACAAACGGCCTATGACGAAGCCCTTGTTGTGACACAATCTGATCCGACAGCGGCGAAAAGCCTCCGTCCGTTTTCCGGCTTTTTCAGTCGACTGATGGCTGGATTCTTTCTTCCCGAACCAAGCACCGAGCCATCGGTTGCCAGAGCCGATTCGATCACGCTGGTGCGTCTTGCCGAGTCAATCGCGGATGTGGAGTATGCCATTCGCACTCACGAGGACTTCAAGCAATGGTTCGGCAAGTGGCTGAAGTTCCACATCGTGATCTCGTTCGTCCTGTACGCCCTGATGTTTGTGCATGTGTACTACGCCGTCTACTTCGGCTTGCGATGGTTTGAGTAGCAGGTGATGCAATGACACGATGGACTATCATCATTCTTGTTCTTGTCGTCGGGTTTGCTGTGGCCTACGGCGCGGGTTGGATTCCGCGTGAGGCGAGGGAAGTCGTGTCTCACTCGATGCACCAAGCCGTCAATCCGGGGCCACTTTCAGCAGCTCACGCAAGCCTTGCGAACAACTGCAACGCCTGCCACACGCCCGTCAAGGGAGTGGACACGGCCAAGTGCATCCTTTGTCACGCCAATAACGAATCAATCCTGCAACGGCAGCCAACTGCATTTCACGCCAGCGTTAACACCTGCAAGGAATGTCATCTGGAACATCGCGGCGTCAATGCAAAGTTATCGTTGATGGACCATTCGCTGCTGACAAGTATCGGCATGAAGAAAATGCAAGATGCCGGGCGGGCGCAGGCCTCTGTTTTATGCGGCCCGCGCCGTTTCCCGCGTTTTGGTGATCATCAATGCGGCACTGGCGGCTTCGTTGCCTTTCTGCACGAAGTGCGCGCGGTAGATCGCGTTGTGATGCTCCGTCTCCTGATACTGATGCGGGGTCAGCGAGACCGAAAGCACCGGCCCCCCGGTGTCCACGCTGGCGCGCATCAGACCGTCGACCACGGCCTGGGCCACAAAGTCATGCCGGTAGATGCCACCGTCGACGACTAGCGCAGCGCAGGCGACGGCGGCGTATTTGCCGGTCCTGGCCAGCTCCTGTGCCAGCAGCGGCATCTCGAAGGCGCCGGGGACGTCGAACACGTCGACCTGATCCGCCGGGATCAGCTGGAGGAAGCCTTCCAGCGCGCGGTCGACAATATCTGCGTGCCATTGAGCCTTGATGAAGGCATAGCGGGTGTGTGTCATGTCGTATTCTCCTTGTGTGTCTGACACGTCACCCAAGGCGATCACGAACAGACGGGCGCACGTCATCCGTGGCCCCTCCGCACGTTCTCTTCCATCCGGACTGTGACCGTCGGCTCTGGAATCGCACCAGATCTGCTGACACCCACATTGTGGGCCGCTCGCGGGCTTGTGGCTTTACAACTTACCGCCGGTGGGGAGTTTCACCCCGCCCTGAGAACACGGATCTCGTATCGCAACCCGGGTTTGCGGTCAAAAGCTGATTTCGCGTGCATATCCGCGATATGCGCGCATCCGGTCTTCCGGGGGCAGAAGCGCAAAGTAATGATTTTCACAATAAAATGTACCGTATTATTCACTAAGAGACTGTTTAAAATGAAAGTATCGTTCTTTGTCCCAATAAATTTTTAAGACAAAAACAATTCCAACCCTCACAAAAAGAATTCAAAGTTAAAGAAATAAGAGAGACATTGAGGTCCTCAAGGTGGGGGAGGGCCTTGAAAAAAATTTAAAGTTATAGAAAACAGGAGGCATTGGGGCCCTGGAGGGGACTCGTAGCTCTGGAGGAGCGGGGATCCAAATTCCGGCACAAGCCGAGTGATGGCAATCCCGGTGCGCTCAGGACCATTACATTACAAAAAGGAATCCTACTCGGTTGTAGTCATTACAATTTTCGGAGATCGAAACAAGTTTCATTAACCATGAAAAGAATTTGTCTGTCCAGCAAGCATCTCAAATCCCTGTGGTAAGCAAATTCATGGAGTGAAGCCAAAAAAAGTTGCCTGGAAGTAAATCACTGGTAGCATTTACCATATATCCAAATCCAATTGAGAAATTAGTTGCGCAATTAACTTGTTACGATATTGTGACGCTTAAAATTAGTTGACTAGCATCCGAAAAATATTATATTGTAGTGATGCTTAACACCAGTTACCCAGCGTCCTGGAAACAATACATTGGTTGCCTTAGAATATTTTTCAAGGAACATAATATCGTCAATGACTTTTTGTCTCAGTCGACTAACATGTCGTTCTTTTACCATAAGAAATAATGGGCCTCACGTTCAATTCCTATTTAAGACGTAAATTTTATAAAATCAATGGAAAACTGCTTAGAAGCTAAAAGTATTTTTGGCTCAGTTCTTATCCCAAAAGACCATATGTAAGGGCAGTCACAGAATGTATTGTATTGTTTCACCGACAACAAGAATGATATACACAACATCTGATATTGAGCTTAATATTTCAGGAATGACTAGAGCTAGTGTGTCATAATATTTCATCTTGCCTGGAGGGGAAAAAGAGGAACTGAAAAAAAAGGAGTGGTGCTACGTGAGGCTCAAGGGGGTTACATATACTTTGCTTTGACAATTTTAAAACTTTTTTATGCTATTAACAGCCAAGGTAAAATCTTCTATTCAGCCAAAAATTCTAAAATTTTGATATGGTTTTGATATGATTCTTTACTTTTGTTTGAAGAGCTTATTTTTTGTCAAACATTTAAAAAAATAATTTTGGGAAGAAGTAACCATCTGGAAATCCAGATTTAGCCCTTTTTCTTGTCCTTGGCGTGCCTTAACTGTGCATGGTGTGCAAGGAACAACTAGAAGGATTTAATGTTTTTAATTACCAGCTCTAAATTTTATCTCTCATAGGTCAATTTGTATTTAATCAGGAGTTAAGCAGGGCTATGGTCTATCCCCTTTTAAATGGATAAATTTGACGGACTTTGTATTAAAGAGCACAGGAAAAGCAATGGGAGACCATGGAATGAAATGTGGAGGAAAAACTCTCCTGGACTTAGATGATGGGCTTATGATTTAAGCATCATTGATGAGAGTGTGAACAAAATGAATGAACTTTTAAAGGTTTTGCAAGTTCAGAGTGCTAGAATAGGTTTGAAAATCAATTTTAAGAAAACTAGGTCACTAAGGCTAGCAATAAGTGAAAATGAAATGGTGACATTGGGTAACGAAAAATGTGATCAGATGGGCAGATTCATTTACCTTGGTAGTATTAAGACTAAAGACGAGGGAGCAGTAAAGATGTTAAAAGTAGAATAGCCAAGGCTTAGGTCAGTGTCCGGGTCTGCGAGAATTATGAAAGAACGAATTTCTATTTTAGCAAAAAATGTGAAGGAATAGGTTATTTTTACATTAAAATAGGCTAAATATCTTGCTATTCAGCTTCATAAGACAACTGATTTTAGTAGCAATTCACAGCTAATGGTATATGCTAGCTACGAAGATGCAGATAATTTTAGAGAAGAATTGCTGTTTTGTTCCCCTCTCGAGTTGAGATCTTGTGGAATTGATGTTTATAGTAAAGTAAATGAGTACTTTAATGTGCAAAGTTAAAAATTGGGAAACTGTATTTCTATATCTTCGGATGGAGCTCCAGCTATGCTGGGTCATATAAATGTTTCTTCAGCTTTCATTAAAAAACAAAAACAAATATTGAAGCTACTCACTGTATGATCCATCGCCAGGCCCTTGTGGTCAAATATTTGGAACCTACACAGGAAGCCGTCATGCATGATGTCATCAAGATTGTAAATTTTACCAAGGGACATGCACAAACACGCGGCTATTTCGCGAATTATGTCAGGATTGTGAAGCTGGATATGCGGATTTACTCTATTATACAGAAGCAAGCATGGTTGCCAGGTATTCAGTAGAACGTATAGCCTAAACCGGCGTAATCACTAGCCCAGAAAACGCGAACGCCATTATTTTGCCCTATTATAGCGCTGTTATGGCTAAAATGAGGAAAAAAAACAATCGACATAACATGTAACCTACACATAAGTATAGATCAAAAGCAAAACGTAGCTCTGTGAACGAACGAAAATAACCCCCCCTCACCCCGCGTATGCCATCGTTAAATTGAGTATTGCTTCACTGAAAGCAAATATTATAAAAGCAAGTCTTTTCTCTCAAATAATTCATCATTTATCTGCGCTACAATTATGGATTGTGCAGCAAAGAATTTTAATTAAAACAATACCGACAGTGCAAGCTCCCTGTACTCACTTGCTGCTACAGCTGCTTGGCTACTTGGCACTGCCAAATTAGACTTGAGCTTGGCATATCTATGAGTTTTGTAAAACGGGTGTGAGTTGATTTTTGTAAGCCTGCCTGCAAGGACTGTAAACTGAGAGCAGTGCTGTGCGATATAACAGACTTGAGTTGTACCATGGACTCTAACTTTTTTGCTCTTAGGCCTCATTTTCATTCCCTTGAATTCTTTTTTAGGAGTACTGCCAGCAAAGCATTATTTAAATCTGCTATATTAATATTCTTTTAAATAGGGGTTTAAATCATTGCTACCACAATATGACGATTACTGCCAAGAAGATTGTGAATGACCCTAATTACCTTTGGAAGTCTTGTCCTCTTTCTGAGAAGCAAAACCATGAGGGTCCTGATAGTATCCCAGATTCTGAGTGGGTTGCCCATTTCAAGAGTCATTTTGTAAAACCCAACAACAGTGTAGAAATATCTTTCAATAGTGAGATGGCTTCGTTGCTTGATTCTAGTCAAAACTTACTGTGATAACACTGTCTGCTATTAAGGAGTTGCTGTGTTGAAGCTTAGAAAGAAGAAATTGTCGGCTGGTGCCTGCAGTATCTGTGCTAAGCATTTTATTGCTGCAAGTTCGATAGTTTATGCATTGGAGTGATTACCCCAATTCTGAAACAGAATAAACCAAAATCATCATGTTCATCATATAGGCCAGTGACTGTGTCAAGCGCTTTCGCCTGCCTTCTATGCTAGCCCTCTATGCTGGCCCTCTATGCTGCATGATGCGATGACACGCCACGGTCCAACCGCTCCGTTCGTGCCCGACACCCCTGGGTCTCGGATCACGTCCGGGACGACGGGGATGGCGTACCGCCGCCGCCCTTCCACGTCATCCCCGCCGCAGCGGAGCGCCATGGGCCCGCCGCAATCGACACCGATGACCTAAACCGAATGAGGTAGAAGTCTCCATGTCCAGTGACCTGCGATCCGCCGCCAAAGAGTTCATGATCCGTTATGGCGGCGACGCTTTTCCGAACCTGTTCCGAACCGCCAAGGGCAGCATCGTGCTTGATGACGAGGGGCGGGAGATCCTGGATTTCACCTCCGGTCAGATGTGCGCCACCATCGGTCACAACCACCCGGCCATCAAAGCCGCGATCAAAAAGAGCTGCGATGAGGCTATTCATATGTTCTCCGGCATGATCCCGGAGACGGTCGCGAAACTGGCCCGTGAACTGGCGGACTGGCTGCCCTCCCCGCTCAGCAAGTCCATCTTCCTCAGCACCGGCAGTGAGTCCAACGAGGCAGCGCTTCGGATCGCCAAACTGGCCACCGGGGGCTATGAGGTGATCGCGCTGGGCGGATCCTGGCATGGCACGACCGGTGGCTCCGCCGCCGCCACCTTCGCCAGCGACCGCAAGGGTTATGGCCCCAAGGTGCCGGGCAATCATGTCATCCCCGAACCGAACGCCTACCGCTGCCCGATCGAGCACTGCCGGGACAAATGCGACAAGTCCTGTCTGCGCGTCGGCATGAAGATGTTCGATATGGCCAGCGATGGGGCGCCGGCCGCCATCATCGTTTCTTGGCTTTTTTAATTTCATTTATCATAGCGGTTTTCTCCTATTTTTATTGCCCCCCCCCCCCCAACCCTGAAAAAAGGTTCCTGCAAATTTATATGATTTTTATATTTTTGTTGAGAATTCTCATAAAGTTTAGTTCTGTTTTTGCTTTTACATACTCTCTTTCCTTTCTAATTCAATTATCCTTGTTCTGTTTTTCTTCTGAGTTTAATTCAATTTCCGCTAAAAGCGAAAGCAGTTCCCTTATTGACTGCTGTCTCCTGAATCTTGAAATTCGAAGGTCTAACATTTGAACATTAATTTATTTCATTTCACTAAAAAGTACAAAGAAGATGGTAACAAGCTTAAGAAGACTAACGGCAATATCTGCATTTTGTTGGCATCAGCAAAATTTATTCTAAAATAGAAGCGGATGTACAGAAATTCCAGGAGGGGAGGCTTTTCAAACAATTTCCATGTGAGTGATAGGTATGAAAAGGCATTTTTGAAATAAACGTCACGTTTTTTCAAAATACTGTACTTTTTTTCATACTCATGGATTTTACTTATCCACATCACGACATAAAATAGTTTTGATGTATACACCAGTTGATGGTTGCCACGTATATCGGAAGTGGGTAATATGTGGTGAAGGTATGCCACACGTGCCGGAATAGGTGTCACTCCCGAAGTTATCAGGTAGGAGAAAATGGGCCACTCTCAGGGTTTCACTCACTTATAGAGGATTTAAATTTATTTCCTAGGAACCAGGGAGACCAGCCATGATTCGGACGAAAATATTTTAAATACCTCTACCTCGAACACTACCCAACATAACAAGGGACTTGACATAGTGAACTGGACACCGGCTACCGATGGGTACGGTGAAAATTTAAAAAGTAGAATAGTAAAGGCACAGAGTATTTGTTCGCAGTTGGAGAAAGTTTGGAACATTTGAAAGTTAAGTCTGTGAACCAGGATTAGAATATTGGAAGCTGAATTGATGACAGTGGTCAATGATCGTTCTGAAGCGTGGGCAGTCTGAAAGAAAGAGGATGATTTGTTTTTCCAGAGAAATCGTCAACGATTGGTTTTGGGTACCTTACTGACTGATGACTGACCTTATTTCAAACAGTGAGCTCTACGGAAAACGTGGTTCAATCCCATTTTCTAGGGCTATAATGGGAGAAAGGTTGAGATGGCTAAGACACGTTCTGCGGATGAAGGATGTCAAATTGCCAAAAATAGTGCATGTTGGCCAAACGTCTAGGGCCAAACAAAAAGCAGGTTGTCCCTGAATGAGTTAGGAGGATATCGTAAGGAAATATTTAGGGAAAATATGAGTTTCTTGAGAGGTTGTAAAGAAGAACGCTTTCAGTAGAAAGAGAGAGAGGAGGAGCATCCGTAGCTATCTTTGCCTTACGCTGCTTGGTGCTGAAGTGAGTTGTTGTTAGTATTAGTAGTAGTAGTTGTGGTAGTAGTAGCAGTAATAGCGGTAGTAGTAGTAGTAATAGTAGTAGTAGAAATAGTATATATATTAATAAATTGGAAAAAATGTGTGTACCTTCGTGTGAAGTTATGCAGCATTTGGTAATAGCGGGTACAAAATTAAAACATAAAATTAATTGAAAATTTGGTAAAGTATAAGCAAAAAAAGGGCATTAAAAAAGTATAATCTGAGAAAATCTGGGTATTAATTTTTTGATAAAATTTTTTTTTGTTCATTTATTTTAAAATAATGCCCCTGTTTTCTTCTATATTTCTATTTCTTTAATTAGCAAATTTTTACCGATGAAACTTTATAATATGGTTTAGGTTAAGCCTTAGTTTAGTTTATTTAGTAATTCTGACCTGCCTCTATATTAAAAGTTTTTTTTTTGAATGTCTGTATTTAAAATAATGTACCTGTTTTTCTATATTTCCATTTGTTTAATTAGTTTAAGTTTAGTAATGAAACTTAATAAAATTGTTTTGGTTAAGTTTTACATTCACTTTGATAAATAGTTTGGACCCTACTTACTACTAAACTTTTTATTCCTCTGTGCTATTAAATATATGGTACCCGTTTTTGTTTTAAGCAACGTAATGTTAAAAAAAAATATATTTAAACTCAGAAATCAGCAATATGTAATTTATAGGTTCGTAAATGAGGGCTTGGTTTATCCTTTGCTTAAATTTTAGCTTAAATTTGGTGATAAAACCTTCTAATAAGTACAATCATTTAGCAATTTTGTGTTTTTTTATCAGGATAGAGAGTATTTTTTTAAACATCAACTCCTTCTCGCGCCTAATCAAATCCCTCCTTTCAAGAAGATTTTAAGAACAAACTCTCAACAGCCTTCTATCTTGGATTGCTTTATTTACCAAATTACTTATCACGTTCAGGAGTGTTGAATACCAAACACTTCGTGGAAAAGAACTGTGAGTATGGAGCGACTCGGGTCAATAGTAACCAAAAATCTAAAAAACGAAATTGTTACTTTGCTAAAAAAAAAATTTTAGTTAAAATTGTGACTTTAGTAAAAAAAACAATAGATATATTAAAAGAAAAGCGCACATCAACAATATTTTTGGAACGGCTTACCGTGTCAATGTGAACCTTCCGGGTAATCATGAAAGCGAAGTTCAACTGACAAAGAGGTAATATTAACATGCTGCTACCGCTATTAATACTGCTTCTACTAATGCAACACTAACACTGCAACTACTTCTCCTAAAATTTTCTGTTACAAAAAGTTTTAGATTATCTACACTAGGCCACAGCTTTTACTGTTACAAAATGAAATAGCCACCATTTTTTACTGTCAGTCCACCATTTTGACTATTACAAAATGAAACCACAAACCTTTATCCCAGGAATAAATTTTAGGCTGTTTGGATTAGGATTATCCTGTGTTTGTATAAACATTGTCCTGATCGGAAGAGTATCTTTGAAACCATTATTCTTTGGAAAGAGTCTTGACCTGCTCCTGAAAAAATAACAACGCATTACTTAATTAATAAGGCTCGTTGCTCACATGATGGTTGACGGCCAACCTATTTGATTATACTATTGTAAACTGAAGACTGAAAGGATCGATACGAGATACTTGGGTATATAGGAACGATTTTGCTTAAACACTGTTGAAAGTGTCTGATAATGGTGTCTAAGGGAGGAAAGCCACAGTGTTATTGTGGCTAAATTTGTTTCTTTTTTTCTGAATATTGGATATTGTTGCAGAGCTCATTTGAGTTTATTATTCAGCTAGTTTTCTACCCTCTAAATATAGACGTTTAATACAGAAATATTGTCCAACTATTCATGTTGGTCTTTCCCTCTGGGTATTTTTACCAGCGCTATCTTTCTTTTCATGTAGATTAGCGCTTCACTTGTATTTGTCCGTATTTTACGGACGCCTCCCACATGATGGTGTTGGGCCCCACCCGGCCTTTTGAGGAGGAAAAGACATCACAACACTCTAGATATATCCCTGGAGAAAGAGACAATAAGTCTTCAAACCATATTGAATGAGCTTTGGTAACATAAACAAAATTGGCCAAATTTAGGGTCTGCAGTCGCTGCCTTATGCGCCTCTTGGCCCGGGAGGATCTAATGCTAACTGATTTGTAAATTGAGAATAAGAAGCTTTCTTAAAGTACTAAAAAACTTCAGCGTAGAAGGTGAACGATTGAGGAAGGGATAGTCCTCCTCACATACAAAACATTTACTGTTCGCTTTGGGGTTTTGGTGTTGCTCTTTACTTTCATTTGAAGAAAATTGTTTTTGTTTAGTAATGCAACAATGTACCTACTATATAATCAGAAATATCAAATTCGAATACATTTTTCTTCTGTTTTACAAATTTAATCTCGTTTCAGGAATGAATATGGATGCAAAGAATGTACATGAAATACTGTAATTTATTTCTTTTAGAGTACCTTTTTTCTAGCCTTTGTTTCAGCAAACTTGCTCTCATCTTTTTCTCGTTATATCTATCTCCAAAGTGCAAGAAAAAATTAGTACAAACGGAGTTTCCCGGGGGCTGTCAAAAGAGGTACAAGGTTATATGTCTAATAGCACTGCATTTCTTGTTGCCAATTTTAACAGTTCACCAATTTGCCTTCAACTTTTGATTTAATAATTCAATATATGCTGGAATATATTCCAGAGTGGTTAAAATGCATCTGGTATCCTTAGCAATGTTAAGTCATTTTGAGGAACCTAGCTTTTAGTTTTGAGAAACAAGGATGTACAACGCAAACGGTGCTCTAAATCCCGCATGGTGTGACGGAGCTGGCCAAAGGTGGCCGAAGGTGCCGCGTGGACCGAACGTATAAACTCCAGCTCTTCACGATCCTCATAGAGCTCGTCGGGCTCCAAGGGGATACGTAGCGTGCAGACCACGTAGGTGATGAACACCAGCGGTGCCAGCGGGGTCATCATGGGCAGTACGGTCATCAGGCGTACCCAAAAAACCGGCCCGCCCAGATGGTTGGCGATGCCCGCGCAGATACCCGAAATCCAACCGCGTTTTTTGTCGCGGTAAAGCCGTCGCGGGTAGTGTGCTCGGCGCGGCGTCATGAACGGGCTCCGCGCCAGCCGGGAGCCTGGTCGTCCAGGATACGCTCAAGCGTGTGGATACGGTCTTCCATCTGCTTTGCGCTATCCCAGATTTCCGACATCATCGTTTCATCCGCGGGTGTCAGGCCTTTGGCCGACTTAGCCTTACTGACGTAATGGCTGATGATCCAGATCGGTGCAACGACGGTCATAAAAATAATGGCAATAGTTTCGCCCACTTTGCTTACCCCTCAGCCTTCTTTTTTGCAGGAGTTGCTTTGCCCAGCCGTTCCTTCAGCTGATCCAGCTCAGCACTGATTTGTTCGCCGCGCTCCAGATCCAGGATTTCATCAGTCAGCGTTTTGTTATGACCCAACTCCAGGGCCTCCGCTTCTGATTCCACCCGGTCGATCTTACGCTCGGCGTGTTCGAATCGATGCATGACCTCATCAATCTTGTTGTCATGGATATGCCCGCGCACTTTTAACTGCGATGCAGCGGTCTTATGCCGCATGGCAAGTGCACGCTGGCGATTTCTGTAAGCACCAGATCAGAGGGTAATTTTTAGTAGACATCAAAGGATATTCCGTGGAGTAGGGGAAGAGAAAAAAATAATCTGGCCACACTTTTTTTTCAAATCGTCCCTACCAGTCTAATGAAAAAGAGTAAAACGGTTGGTCTTTTGGACCTATCGTATAGGGAACAGCTACTTAAGCATAACTGGGTGCATTTAGAAAATGTAAGAACCACACAACACTCGTGCCTCCGTGTAAGCCAGCTGGAAGGGCTACTTAGAAAGCTCGAGATTTGTGGGTTGAAACCTAGATTTAGAGACACCAAACGTCCCGTTCTCTAAGAAAACTATTCGACGTATCTCAAACTAAAATGCTTTGAAAAAAGTTGTAACGTCTTTGTCTTTTTTCTAGTCACCGTTTTATGATAAATAAAAAAGTTTTAAAAAGATGGCTTAAGAAATAAGGTAAATTTACGAAAGAAATAAGGTAGAATGTAAGTTTACCAACAAGAAAAAGTATAATATTGAGCATGACAAAAAATTTAAATTATAAAGCAGGGTGTTGAGGGAATGGCAGTCCTCTGGATGTATAGGATAGTTTGTGTTTCTTTTAATTTATAATGCTTTAATTTGACAAAGAGTCGGTTTTTGTTAATTGTCATTTTCAATGACATCTTCAGTATAATGACTACCTTCTCCAAAGCCACGGTTCTTTACGCTACTAAAGTTACACTTTTTATGGCACTTGGTATTAACCAAGTGACACATAGCGATTGCAAATTCCGTCGGTCTGTCTGTCGGTCTGTCCCGGTTTTGCTACTTTAGGCACTTCCAGGTAAGCTAGGACGATGAAATTTGGCAAGCGATTCACAAATTTAGAAGGGATATGCTAGAAAAATTGCTAAGGGAATTTAATTGATAATGATCCTAAAAAATACAGAAAATAAGTTGAAGATCTGTGAATCGAGGCTCACAATAATGACAAAGGGACAATCCATTGTTGATTTTTCTTTTTTCAAGAGTTTTTTATGGTGCTAAATTTTGACTCAAAAGTAAAGCGAAAAATAAAAATAAAAATTTCGGGAAGTAAATAGCATACTGAAAGTTAATAAGCACCGAATGTAGAGCAATTAGGTGACAAGGGAAATTTTGCAAAACTAATGAGTATTTTGCAAATGCAGAATCAGCATAAAATTAGACTTTGTTGATGCATGCATTGTGAGCAAAATGTGCTTTTCTTTCAGTTTAGAGGCAAGGGTCGCTCTTTACTTGCGGTTCTGTTTCAGCAAGAGCTATCTTTAATATAAGGAAGGCCCTTTCAAATTTATTCACAAATATTAGTTTTAAAGACCTAGAAATTGATTCTAGTTCGAAAGGAATACCGTATTAGATAATACTGTCATCAAGGCCGTATACTGGAGCGTGTCCTGGAATTTGTTTTGGTTGTGAGATAATTTTATTTGTGGGAGGGGGTTAACAAAAAAAAATTCAAACTGTTTCAAAAGTTTGCTTATACACAAATGTATTGTTCTTTATGAGCCAAATGAAAATTAACAAGAGTTATTGCTTTCCGATGGGAGTAGACTACCTTGAATGCTATTGAACATATACAATTATTGGTTTAATATATAGATTACTCAAAATATAGTTATTGCTGTAAAATATTGTCTATTGGTCATCGGAAATCCATGCATTTTATTTCTACTGTGTAAACGTATTTTTTATTTACAATAAAAATATTTCTGCAATAACAGGGGCCCTTACTTCCCTTAGCATCCATATTACGTGCTTAGTTCAAATGTATTATTCCAAATGAGAGGATCCCAGAGGATGAATTTCTTCTCTACATTGATTGGAAGAATCTTCCAAAAAATTCCAAAAATTTGGCCCAAACTATTCACTTTTAATGGTGCCACAAATGTGGCACCATGTGGTAGTAAGACGTCTGAAACCGGGAGAAACTGATATAGCTTTTTAGTACTTCTGAGCTCATGCTTAGTGTGTTGGCTATTCATTTCCCAAGGTCCCAAGCTCAGAACTGAAATTCCAATATTCGAGTAGATGGTCCGATTAGTTCCATGTGACTTGGGTATTTGTTTGGATTTTTAGACTCAAAGTCACTCGTAATAAGCGGGGGATTTTACTTTTGCACTGAGGGGGGAATCAGAGGTCAAAATGGCTCGAATATGACATTAGTGGAATTCTTGCTATCTACAATTACCATCCAGAGAGACTTACAAGGCTTCAGTTGATGGTGCTAGCAGCATTGTTGCCGCAAACCTTGTTCAAGTCTTTTTTCCGAGCTACCGCATTTGTCAAATCTTTGGGAGGGTTTTTCAAAACAACTGCATAGGAGGAACTTGGAGATATAGACACGCAGTCATTTCTATTAAACCCACTATCACTAGCAGAAAGGGATTGACATGACTCGACAGAGTTGTCGAACTTAAAAACCATCTCATTCACTTTTTTAGTTATGGTGGTAGCCTACTAGTCTCACCAGCAATTTCTGGAACCACATCATGTTCAAAAATAACATATCTTGGAAGACCATCGGCGCGGCGCGCACCAGAGGACGCGGTCGGCCGGCGTCTCCGCCCTTCCATATGTCTCAAATATCCCGGGGATGCGGGGGCGGCGCCCCCGCTTCGCCCACCGCCTCAGCGCAGCTTCAGCGTGGCGAGCCCGATCAGCGCGAGGATCAGCGAGATGATCCAGAAGCGGATGACGATCTGCGGCTCGGCCCAGCCCTTCTTCTCATAGTGGTGGTGGATCGGCGCCATCAGGAACACCCGCTTGCCGGTGCGCTTGAAGTAGAGCACCTGGATGATCACCGACAGTGTCTCGACCACGAAAAGCCCGCCGATGATGCCCAGAACCAGCTCGTGCTTGGTGACCACGGCAATCGCGCCCAGAGCGCCGCCCAAGGCAAGCGAGCCCGTGTCGCCCATGAAGACCGCGGCAGGGGGCGCGTTGTACCACAAAAAGCCCAGACCGCCGCCGATCAGGGCGGAGGTGAAGATGATCAACTCGCCTGACCCGGCAACATAATGCACGTCGAGATAATTGGCGAAGTTCACATTGCCTACCGCATAGGCGATGATGCCAAGCGTCGCAGCGGCGATCATAACCGGCATGACCGCCAGACCATCGAGCCCGTCGGTGAGGTTCACCGAATTGGCCGCGCCCACGATCACGAACATCGCAAACGGAATGAAGAGAATGCCCAGATTGATCAGCGTGTCCTTAAAAAACGGCAGGGCCAGTAGTTCGGCCAGCTCATCACAGTGGTGGATCGCCACCCAATACCTTGCAATGCCCGCAATCACGAAGCCGATCAGAAGGCGCAGCTTTCACGACAATCCGGCATGAGATTGTTTGGACACTTTGGCATTGGTTGGCGATAAACCAACCAGCAACCGCCAGGGCCGCGATGATGATTACCATGAGCAAGTTGCTACCCCAGGATGAACGACCACCGCCACCGCCGCTACTCGATCCTCGGCCTCCACCGGACCGCTTCCGGTTTCGATACCCGGTATCGTCTGGCTCGGCGGAAATGGTGTTGCTGGTTGCGCTATGTGGTCGCATCGTTGAATCAATCAATCCTTCAGGTGTGGCTCAGGGCGCCATTCCTAAGGCGCCCATATTGCTATACCGCCGTTGTTACAGGTACTGCAGGATGCCCCAGAAGATTGCAGTCAATACTAGGCCAGACACGATGACACCGCGTACCGTCGCGATGGGTCCCTGCTTACCAACAATGGCGTTGATTTCGAGTGCGATGGCGAGGGCCAAGGCAATATACAAACCGGTTAGCGACTCGGCGTTCATCAGTGATCCGTGGCCCAGACCTTCGCTGGTCGCCAGGTGGGCACTGGAACCCATAAGGAACAACATCGGGAACGAAAACAGCGTATTGGTTCGCGATGCGAGCAAGGCCTTAGGGCCAGCCGCTGCGGCCGCCGGATCGGCATCACCACCGGCCTTCACCGCCTGATTCGAAGCGATAACGATCTTCTGATTCGGCCATATGATTAGCCAAACATTGAGAAACATGAATATGCCCAGCACAGCACCGACGGTGATATCGATGGTGATACCGGCACCTCTGAAGCCCAGCAGGGCCAGACCCGTCAAGAAGGTGAACATCGCCCCCCAGCGGAACCACCACAGCGCGCGGGGTACAAGCTTGGAGAAGGCATCGACCCGGGCGTCTGGATCTGCTTCCTTGAAAGGGAGTGGATGGTCACCCGATCGCCCGACTCACTCCGATCTCCCTGCCAATGCCAGACCCCATGTGTGAAATAGACCACGGAGCCTTTCGGCATCTCAATTGGCACGCCGGTTACTTTTTCATCGGGCTTCGGACCCCGCCGCTCCTTGTGTGAACCCGGCACAATCCAGGTGGGACCGCTGGCTTTGGTCCAGTCCTCGAGCGCCCAGACCCCAACTCCGGTCATCGCAAAATCAGGGTAAGGTTCTGGAATCATCGAATAGTCATTGTGCACGGGAATAAATCCTTTTCCCGGACCGCGCCGAATGGCGCTGATGGAGGCGATGCAGGCGCCCCGACCAAGAGTCGCGTCCATCAGAGTCATCAACTGCGGGTTCTGCACGAGCCGCTCAAACTCCACCCCGTGGTACAACATCCACTGCAGCTGTGTGTCATCGTGCGACAACAAAACACGCAACGTAGCGGCGCGGAGTTCATCGGCAAACGCATCACTGATCGCACGTTCAATGACGGTGAATCCCTGTCCCTCTATCTCCGCAAGATGCCTTTCCAATCCGTACGCCCGCGTGCGATGTGCAAGGTCGGGGTTCTCAACAGTACAGCGCGCCAGATGATCATGCAGCCCGGCCAGGATCTCCTGGACCAGTGTCGAGTCGATTCCACCCTGGGTACGGACAGCGTCTGCGCCAAAAGCGTGTCTGACCTCGCGCATCCCCTTTGCCATCACTTCACCAGATCGTGCTCCGACCAGTTGCGCACAGGCGACGCCAACCTGGTAATCAGCCTCAACCAGGAGGTCTGGATTGGGCGGCGAGGTACGACCAATCTCACCGGAGTGACCATGACTCCGCTAATATCGGCTAAATGTTAGATAGAAACTCTTATGCGCGACCTACACTCATCAATAACCGCAACTCAAACCAGCTCTACTCTGATACTAGAGCGTGCTAAAGATTTTATCCGCGTTGAAGCGAGCGCGCTTTCAATCCTGGCTGAAAACTTGACGGGCGAACTCTGCCCGGCGGCACGGACAATATTGTCAATCGACGGTAAAGTCGTGGTATCCGGCGTCGGCAAGTCTCAACTTGTAGGTGAGAAAATCTCGGCAACACTGGCGTCTACCGGCACGCCATCATTTACGCTCGATCCAACAAACGCCCTGCACGGCGATCTGGGCCGTGTCTGTCGTGGCGACGCAATGCTTGCCCTAAGCAATTCCGGCGAGACAGCAGAGCTTTCCCGAGTGGTGGATATCGCAAAGGCGCTCCCGATCATAATAATCGCGATTACCGGCGACGCTGAATCCTACCTGGCTCGGCAATCAGACATCGTGCTCGACATCGGCCAAACCAAGGAGGCCTGTCCCCTTGGGTTGGCACCGACCACAAGTACGACAACGATGATGGCACTTGGCGATGCACTCGCGCTCATCATTCTTGAACAACGCGGGTTCACGCGTGATGATTTCGCGCGTCTGCATCCGGCCGGTTCGCTTGGAAAGACAGCCGCCAGTGTACGTTACAGCGGTTGTTGAAACACAATGTCAGCAGCCGATGGTATACAGTGCTTGGATACAGATCTGCAACGAGAACGCGTGACACTATCCGGCATGCTCATCAAGGGCATAACCGGCAGCCCTGACAGTTCGGATGATGTTGGAATTCGATGCCGCCATGAGGTTTCTGCCTTGCAGGAGTCGCGTCAGCTGCTTGGTGCGCGTCAGTAGATCCTGCTCCATCTGCTTGAGCATCTCGAGCTCGGCGAGGATCGGCACCAGCGGCGGCCGGCCGTTCTGGCCTTGTTGCTGTTGGTTCTGGTCCTGCTGCTGTTGCTCGCCGTTGCGCTCGCGTTCGCGCTCCTCTTCCTCTTGGCGGCGGCGTCGCTCCTGCTCGCGCTTGAGGGCGTCGAGCAGCTTGACGGTCCGCTCCTCGACGTCGCGCTGCAGGAGCTGTGGGCCATCTACTCGGGGCCGACCCTCGGCGCCTGGATGGAGCTGGTCATCGCTTCGCGCACCGACCCCGAGCTGCGGGAGCTGGTGTGCGGGGTCAACCGGCGCTTCCAGAAGGACGCCGAGGCCGGCTTCCAGCAGGTGTTCGGCATCGAGGACTCGCCGCTGGTCCCCGCCGCCGCGCGCCTGGTCATGCCGCTGCTCGAGGCCTTCTCCCCCGGCGACTTCACCGAGCCCCAGGAGGGCATCGACGCGGCGCAGGCCTGGCTGGAGAACCCGTGCGACGCCACCCAGGAGGAGGCCATGGCCTGCGGCGCGGCGATCGTCGCCTCCTTCCTGGTCAAGAACCTGCTGCAGCACTGGCACGCCGGAGAAGCCTGGTTTCGCGACTGCCTGGTCGATGCGGACCTGGCGAGCAACAGCGCCAGTTGGCAATGGGTGGCCGGCTGCGGTGCCGACGCTGCACCCTATTTCCGCATCTTCAATCCGGTCCTCCAGGGCCGCAAGTTCGACCCCGAGGGCAACTATGTCCGGCACTGGGTGCCGGAGTTGGCCGGTCTGCCGGATAAGGCGATCCACGCGATTGGTTTAGCCAAAAATGAAACAACGACTTTATTTGAAATAGTCGTCTGCACACCTTTATTTGATTTCTAAAAATATGAATGATAAATCAATATATCACTAGGCAAACCTGCCACGAAGGTGTGATGACTAGATTATTGATATTGAACAGTAAGAATAGCCTGGCTTAGATGCCTCGTGATATTTTATCGACACTCATTCTTAGTGATTCAGATATATGATAAAGACGTATCTTTTGTTGTTGTTCTTCAAGTCTCTCTCTACAGAACCCTGAACGTTACATTGGTGACAGAGGTAGTAGGGCTGAGCACTGAATACTACTTTACAACATGGCCACATCGATGAAACCGGAGAAATTTGAGTCTGGCAACATTGTTTCGTTGCTTCGTCAATTTGAAGTATGTGCTGTTGCCAATTCCTGGAGTGACGCGAAAAAGTTACAAGTTTTACCTGCTTTCCTTCGTGGCCCTGCTGCTGCTCACTTCCACTCTTTGGCAGACGGGCAAAAGGACACGTACGCTGGCCTTACTACGAATCTCCGACAGGCTTTATGCCCTGCCATCGACCGCGAGAAATTTTACGATGATTTTGATCAACGCAACATGCGGCCTAACGAAGACCCCTCCCTTTTTCTATGGGAGCTGAAGGATCTACTATCCAAGGCTGATCCTACGTTACACGAAGAAGCCAAAAATGTTTTGCTAACTCGCCAGTTCCTGAAGGGTTTGCCTGGCAAATTACGCATGAAACTGCTGGATCACAATCCAACACCTACGTTGCAGGAAATGACAGCGTTTATTCAAAGATTTCGAGCTGTCCATCGCCCTTCCGATGATCCCTGTTATTGAATAGTGAAAAAGTCTTTTCTAAAATGACGTCTTGCATATGACTCATAGAAATAGTAGATAGACTAGCTAGGCGTGCTGTGGTTTCCTGCAAAGTCTGACAGGGGGAGATGCGCGAGCAGATCGACTCTTAAGCAGCTGTGGCCCTGCGCATCACCATCGGTACAAGTAACGTCGGATTTAGCGTGATTCAATGTGTCGAACTCAGCCACTTTACTTTGCAGCTTTTGATTAACCTCGCTGTTTTTGCCATCCGCGATTACGGCAAATCCAAGCTTTCTAAAATTTTCTACCATATCGAATCCTGCTTCGTATTCTTCACCCCTGGCAATATCCGAAATGATGACATCTGGCTTTCGTATGCGAATGATTTGCTTGGCGGCCTCCGTATTCTTGACGACATCCAGGGACGCACCCATTCTGTTTAGCTTTCGTTCCAATCCCTCTGATCCAGTGACGCCCTGATCATCCACCCACAAAATGTGCCGTTTTGCCAAAACGGGATTGGTAAGTCCACTGCGTTTCAAGGGGGCAAAAAATACGGATTCTTCCGGATCATTGACGCGGGTCAGGTAGAGGTAAGGCTTCAGGTCAACCATGTGGCGTTCGCCTATAGCAAGAGTCTCTAAGCATCGGCTAACAAGATTCCCTGATTCGGCCAAATCAGCTAATTGGGATTCGCCGGTCACCAACATGCGGTATTGGTCGGGATCTTGCAGTTGGATCAAGAGCAAGAATGCCAGAATCCTAGGATCATAATTGGGTATTTTCGAGAGGGCTGCCAGCTGATGGTTGAAGACCAATATATTCACTAACCGTTTGACTTGACGTGGATTATCTATCCTAGCGGAATATCACTATTGAAATTTCCACATGCCAACATGTAGAACGCATTCTCATGATGTTCATATAGTGGATCTGAGCAAAATATAACTACTCAAATTGTCTTATTCAAAGGTGTGGAAAGCATTCTCATTATGTTAATATAGTGGATCCTAGCGGAATGTCGCTATTGAAACAGCTACATGCCAACATGTAGAACGCATTCTCATTATGTTAATATAGTGGATCCTAGCGGAACATCACTATTGAAATTGCCACATGCCAACATGTAGATCGCATTCTCAATATGTTCATATAGTGGATCCTAGCAGAATAGCACTATTGAAATTGCCACATGCCAACATGTAGAACGCATTCTCAGTATTTTCATATAGTGGATCCTAGCGGAATATCACTATTCATATTGCCTCAAGCACACATGTACAACGCATTCTCGTTATTTTTATATAGTGGATCCTAGCAGAATAGCACTATTGAAATTGCCACATGCCAACATGTAGAACGCATTCTCGTTATTTTCATATAGTGGATCCTAGCAGCATAGCACTATTGAAATTGCCACATGCCAACATGTAGAACGCATTCTCATTAAGTTCATATAGTGGATCCCAGCAGAATACCACTATGAAATGGTCACATGCCAACATGTAGAACGCATTCTCAGTATGTAAAACATAGTGGATCCTTGCGGAATATCACTATTCAAATTGCCGCATGCCAACATGTAGAACGCATTCTCATTATGTTCATATAGTGGATCTCAGCAAAATATAACTATTCAAATAGTCTTATTCAAACGTGTGGAAAGCATTCTCATTATGTTAATATAGTGGATCCTACTACTGTCACGCGAGTTATAGGATGTACCTAGAATTTATCTTGTGACCTAGCTTATGTCCTATGACCTGGTCATATACTCCCCTACTAAAAGGTATTGTCGACCTCGACTATATCGTGTTATGTAAACAATCGAATAGATACTACGGAAGTACGATCCCTATCAACAGAGCACCTAAAAGTATAGCAAAAAATATTAAGTTCGTGTGTAACGAAGTCGTAATATTTGCTGTTTGCATTGTTGATGTAGGTAAACGATTCGGATTCTTATTCTTGCCGGCTGTCCTTCTAGTGGTTCTTCTCAATTTCGCTCGGGTTTCGAATGTGTCGAAGTTCCCGTCTTCATCATTTCCACGAATGATCAGGTCGAAATCGTCCTCTGAGCTGCTGGTGTCTGGGGCGGCTTGGCGTGAAGGCATGCGTTCATAATCGTCTCCATCGTCACTCGGCATAAAGGGTCCATCGCTTCCACGGTTTCCGGGGTACGTGGTATCGTCTCTCTGGATGGGGGGTCCGGCGTCTCCTCGGTTCTCTGGGCACGAGTCGTCTTGGGAGGGGCACGGACGAACGTCTGCTTGGTTCACTCTCCGGGTGGTGGTTCCATCTTCATCTGTGACTGTAATAACAGGTCCTTTTCTCTCGACGATTGTGTATTTTTCTGGGCTCCAAATGTCTTGAATTTTGTGACGTCCTTGATGGCGTTTCCTTAGAAAAACTTTGAGACCAATTGTCAAGGGAACTTCGAAAGTTCGTCTGTCATGGCGTCTTTTCCTCTCATCAGCTGTCTTCCATAGCTGTCGATTTGCACGTTGAAAGGCATCATCTAGGCGTCTCTGGTGTTCACTTCAATGGATCAAAATGCCTTTTTAAAGTACAATAACCAGTCCTTTTCTCCCAAATGAAAGCCACCACTTTTACTTTGATGCATCAAAATGCCTTCTTAAACTACGATAACCAGTCCTTTTCTCCCAAATGAAAGCCCCAACTTTTGCTTCAATGGATCAAAATGCCTTCTTAAACTACGATAGCCAGTGCCTTGCTCCCAAATGAAAGCCCCAACGTTTTCTTCAATGCATCAAAATGTCTTTTTGAACTACGATAACCAGTCCTTTTCTCCCAAATGAAAGCCCTAGCTTTTGCTTCAATGCATCAAAATGTCCCTTTGAACTACGATAACCAGTCCTTTTCTCCCAAATGAAAGCCCCAACGTTTTCTTCAATGCATCAAAATGCCCTCTTAAAATACGATAGCCAGTCCTTTTCTCCCAAGTGAAAGACCCAACTTTTGCTTCAATGGATCAAAATGCCTTCTTAAACTACGACAGCCAGTCCTTTTCTCCCAAATGAAAGCCACCACTTTTACCTTAATGCATCAAAATGCCTTCTTAAACTACGATAACCAGTCCTTTTGTCCCAAATGAAAGCCCTAACTTTTGCTTCAATGCATCAAAATGCCCTCTTAAACTACGATAACCAGTCCTTTTCTCCCAAATGAAAGACCCAACTTTTGCTTCAATGGATCAAAATGCCTTCTTAAACTACGACAGCCAGTCCTTTTCTCCCAAATGAAAGCCCTAACTTTTTCTTCAATGCATCAAAATGTCCCTTTGAACTACGATAACCAGTCCTTTTCTCCCAAATGAAAGCCCCAACGTTTTCTTCAATGCATCAAAATGCCTTCTTAAACTATGTCAAATATGCTTTATTAGCCTATTTCAAACGCTTTGTGCACAATTGAATCTACGCACCTAGCGTATGCAAACTTTGTCAAATATGCCTCATTAGCTTTTTATGTACGCTTTGTGCACCATCGACTTTACGCATCTAGTGTATGCAAACAATATCAAATATACTTCTTTAGCCCATTTTGAACGCTTTGTACGCCATGGAATGTACGCATCTAGTGTATGCAAACTATGTCAAATATGCCTCATTAGCTTTTTTTGTACGCTTTGTGCACCATCGACTTTACGCATCTAGTGTATGCAAACTACATCAAATATGCCACATAAGAAAACTTTAAACTCTGTGTGCACCATGGAATGTGCTTATCTAGTGTAAACAAATTATGTCAAATATGTTTATTTGCTTATTTTGAACGCTTTGTGCACCATGGAATGTACGCATCTAGTGTGTCCAAACTATGTCAAATATGCGTCATAAGAAAACTTTGAACTCTTTGTGCACCATGGAAAGTGCGTATCTAGTGTAAACAAACTATGTAAAATATGCCTCATAAGCCAACTTTGAACACTTTGTGCACCATGGAATGTGCGTATCTAGTGTAAACAAACTATGTCAAATATGCTTTATTAGCCTATTTCAAACGCTTTGTGCACAATGGAATATACGCACCTAGTGTATGCAAACTATGTCAAATATGCCTCATTAACCTATTTTAAACACTTTGTGCACCATGGAATGTACGCATCTAGTGTATGCAAACTATGTAAAATATGCCTCATAAGCCAACTTTGAACACTTTGTGCACCATGGAATGTGCGTATCTAGTGTAAACAAACTATGTCATCCAAGCATGCATGTGTCACCAAAAACAGTTTTTGGTGCTATTCTAAACGCATTGTGCACCATTGAATGTACGCATTTCAGGCATGCAAGTGTCACTAAAAACAGCTTTTGCTGCTACTCTAAGCGCATTATGCACCATTGAATGTACGCATTCGAAGCATGCAAGTGTCACTAAAAATAGCTTTTGGTGCTATTCTAAACGCAATGTGCACCATTGAATGTACGTATTCGAAGCATGCAAGTGTCACTAAAAACAGCTTTTGGTGCATATTTATACGCATTATGCACCATGGAATGCACGCATTCCAGGCATGCAAGTGTCACTAAAAGCAGATTTTGGTGTTATTCTAAACGCATTGTGCACCATAGAATGTATGCATTCCAAGCATGCAAGTGTCACTAAAAACAGCTTTTGCTGCTACTCTAAACGCATTGTGCACAATGGAATGTACGGATTCCAAGTATGCAAGTGTCACTAAAAACAGCTTTTATTGCTATTCTAAACGCATTGTGCACCAAGGGATGTACGCATTCCAGGCATGCAAGTGTCACTAAAAAAATTTTTTGGTGCTATTCTAAACGCATTGTGCACAATGCAATGTACGCATTCCAAGCATGCGAGTGTCACTAAAAACAGCTTTTTTTGCTATTCTAAACGGATTATGCACCATGGAATGTACGCATTCCAAGCATGCAAGTGTCACTAAAAACAGCTTTTGGTGCATATTTAAGCGCATTATGAACCATGGAATGTACGCATTCCAGGCATGCAAGTGTCACTAAAAACAGCTTTTGGTGCTATTCTAAACGCATTGTGCACCATGGAATGTACGCATTCCAAGAAAGGCTGATTTTAGTGACACTTGCATGCTTGGAAGGCGTACATTCGATGGTGAACAATGCGTTTAGAATAGCACCATAAACTGATTCTAGTGACACATGCATGCTTGGAATGCTTACATTCCATGGTGCACATTGCGTTTGGAATAACACCAAAAGCATTTTTTAGTGAAACTTGCATGCTTTGAAAGCGAACATTCCATGGTGCACAATGCGTTTTGAAAAGCCCCAAAAGCTGTTTTTAGTGACACTTGCATGCTTGAAATGCGTACATTCCCTGGTTCACATTGCGTTTAGAATAGCACCAAAACTGTTTTTAGTGACACTTGCATGCTTGGAAGGCGTACATTCGATGGTGCACAATGGGTTTAGAATAGCACCAAAAACTGATTTTAGTGACACTTGCATGCTTGAAATGCGTACATTCCATGGTGCAGAATGCGTTTATAATAGCAACGAAAGCTGTTTTTAGTGACACTTGCATGCTTGGAACGCTTACATTCCATGGTGCACAATGCGTTTGGAATAGCCCCTAAAGCCTTTTTTAGTGACACTATCATGCTTTGAAAGAGAACATTCCATGGTGCACATTGCGTTGAGATCGGCACCAAAAGCTTTTTTTAGTGACACTTGCATGCTTGGAATGCGTATATTCCATGGTGCACAATGCGTTTAGAATAGCACCAAAAGCTTTTTTTAGTGACACTTGCATGCTTTAAAACCGAACATTCCATGGTGCACAATGCGTTTAGAAAAGCCCCAAAAGATGTTTTTAGTGACACTTGCATGCTTGAAATGCGTACATTCCCTGGTGCACATTGCGTTTAGAATAGCACCGAAAGCTGCATCCAGAATCCAGTAATGAAGCCAATTCATAAAAAATGATAGCATACTTTAGTGTGACATCCAGCTCTTTGAAAACAAACAAAATATCAACGACGTAAAACCGAAACTACTCTCACAAGGGAAAGGATTCCAGTATTGTGATTCATTTTCATTTAGCATGTTTTTACATTTTTTAAATGTAACTAGAAAATAGAATACACAAAAGGCCAGTGGGCAGGACATCTCGCCCGAATGGAGAACAAGAGATGAGCCAAGAAAACAACTGAGGTGCGGCCAAGAGAAGGAAGCAGAGGTAAAGGAAGACCAAAAGGGAGATGGCGTGATGAGATTGAAGAGAAGGCTGGTAGAACGTGGATGCAGAGAGCACAAGATCGGTAGGCGTGGAGGAAACTGTGGAGGCTACCCGACAGCTGACATGAATGAATGAATGAATGAATGTAACTAGTTCAATTATGTGCTAATAAGTGTAATTTCTGTTTATATGCTTCATTGTCATGTAAAGGTGAGCACTAATGAAGGCACTGGTGGGACGCCCATGCTTAGCAACCTAGGCAATAATACTGATGCTTCGTCACCCATTACTCCCTGTTCTAGAAATGGGTGCTTCTCGTCACCATTTTATGTTGTAGAAATGGAGCTTTCTTGGCACTATTTTGTGTTGTAGAATTAGAGTTTTCTCGACACCATCTAATGTTGCAGAAATGAAGGTTTCTCGGTACCGTTTTATGTTGTAGAAATAGAGGTTTCTCGGCAGCCTTTTGTGTGTAAAAATGGAGCTTACTTCGCACCATTTTACGTTGTAGAAATGGAGCTTTCTTGGCACTATTTTGTGTTGTAGAATCTTTACTCTTCCTTGATCCCTCCTTATCTATTTCTGTTTTGTCTTGATTTCTTCTTCATACCTCTTTACTTGTTTTTACTCTGTATTCCTTCTTTATCCCTCTTTATCAATTACTTACTTAATTGTTGCTTTATCCCTCTTCATTTATCTATATACCTTCTCATTTAAAGTAATATTCCATTTTTATCCCTTTCTTATTGTTTTTTATAAGTTAATTTAAGCTACTCTTTTTTTATTTTATTGCTCTTTACTCTTCCTTGATCCCTCTTTATCTATTTCTGTTTTTTCTTCATTTCTTTTTCATTCCTCTGTATTTGTTAATTCTCCTCATTCGTCCCTTATCCCTTTTTATCAATTAATTAGTTTACTTGCTTTTCCTCTGTATTCTTCTTCTGATCCTAGTTATTCGTACTAACTCTTAACTCTTTCTTTCGTGTTCCTCTTTGTTCCTCCTTCATCTATGTTTACTCTTTTTGTATTTCTATTTATTCCTTCTTCACCCCTCTTTTATGTACTTCTTGTTTCCATTTTTTAATATTGCATGCCATCTTTTCTATATCTTATTAGTCTTTCTTCCTCGTTCGTTGTTCTTTATTAATTTTTCGTTCCTCTTTGATCTTGCTTTATCGTTTTTCTTACTTCGTATCCCCTTTGGTGATCCTTCATTCCCATTTTATTTACTCTTGTTATCCTTTATTATTACTCCATCTCCCGATAATTTGTATTTATTACTTTCTTGTCTGGTTATTCTTTTAATTGCTCTATATTTTTCTTCGTGATTTTATAACTTCGTATTTCTCCTTGATTACTCTTTTTTCTTACTTGCTCCTCTTTACTTCTTGCAGTGCTGTATTGTGCTCCAGGTGTTTTCCGTTTTCACACATTTGTACATCACAATGCCGGGTGCTAAAATCTGTGTACCGGAAACCCACGCATGATCTTTTGTTTCATGTGATTAACAGAAGATAATGGGCAAAATGGGCAAGTGGGCTAAATATGGGAAATACGGAGACGTTTTGGGTCAATGTTGCCCAACACAAGGACGCATCGGGGAAAACGATTTCAAAGAGCTTGGCATGTTTGTTATGAGCGTGCTCTCTCTTCCATTCAGCAACGCATCTGTTGAGCGCACATTTTCTCATATGAATCTGTTGAAGACCAATTTGCGCAATAAGATGCAGCAACCACTGTTGGAAGCGCTTCTGCATGTGCGAGACTTCATGGCACGA
Source organism: Alatinidae sp. Z8VKAUB7J3 (assembly GCA_010016025.2). NCBI lineage: Eukaryota > Metazoa > Cnidaria > Cubozoa > Carybdeida > Alatinidae > Alatinidae sp. Z8VKAUB7J3. Next base: position 206,641,532 of record JAAAKM020073195.1, read on the forward strand.
AGAAATATCTGCTGCAATGAGTCCGTGCCTACGAAAGATACGCTCAGCAAATGTAATAACAAAATGTACGCCAGCACTTCAAATGTGGACGAACGTGTTTCAGAGGACTTTTAACTGCACCAACAGTTTGTGATTTTGTATAATAAACTAGATAAATTAAGGCGATTTCGTGGACTTTCCATGATTTCTATGATAGACATATTATGTCAAGTTATAAATACCGGATGTCATCTTTCAAACAGAATGGATGCCAATGTACTATAAGTTATTCCTTCAATATCCTGAGAAATTTAATAAAAATGAAATTACTCTCGAGTGCCAAATAATTGTACTCCTCCACTTATTAATTTTATAACCCCCTAGTTCCTTATAAAGAACCCCGTTTATTAATTTTAAGAAATTTTCCCAGCAATAAAAATGTAAATGATGTCTTAAAACACTTGAATAATTTCCCTGAATCCATTGTGTATACATGTATGATAGCTATCACGTATGATAGCTACATCTTTAAGTACAATAATATGGTCGTGCCCCTACTTCATGAGCCTTGTCCAATGCGACGTTGGCCTGAACATGAAACCGAAGATTGCCTACTCATACGAGAATAAAGCAAGCTGTTGTCACTTGCATGGTCAATATTCCCACTGGCTGAGTTCGGCAATTAACGTTACCCCAAGAGTCTTCTACGTTAGCTGTGTCAACCATGTGACGTCTTTTCCATGTATCCGCGTCGCATGTCTCATGTAAACGTTGCGCCAAAATGTGGTGGAATTCCCCATCTCTGCATCATAGCAAATCTGGTAGCCCTCATCGACTTGCATATCCAATCCCAGGTGGCTTTACTTCGTCCTCCGTTTGCATTCTTGTCACCCATATGACCAGACATGAGAAGTTTCTAACGCCGGCTCTCCCTCGATACACCACCCAAGAACATCCGCCGTCTCCTCGTCACATTCAATATTAGTTTTCTGTTCATTCCACAGCTCTTTAACACATCTTCATAGTAACTCTTCGTATTCACGCAATTTTCTACATACTTCTAAAGAACCACATCTTCACTTCTCTGTCATCCCTGATTGCTGTCTCATAAAATGCTGAACTTAGCATTAAGAAACAGCACAATCCTATACCAAGCTGTAGAATTAGTGCCTACGATGAACTGCTAAAGAGCTGCTTAATGTGGAAGGACAGAAACACAATTTTTTTAACGTTTCCATTTTATCGTCTTCAGACACTTTTACCCAAGATGAGCACTGATTTACGGAAATGACACTGATGAAAAGTTACAGCGAAACATGTGAGTTTATGATTAACACTTGAATTAAGACAGCATGAAAGAAGTTTACAGACTTACTACCATTACTAACTATCAGAGCTCTCCCTCCTGACTACTAGAGACAGGATTTTTAACACCTGCATCAGATCATGGATGCTGTATGCCAGTGAAACAACCCAAAATTTCTCTTGCCCGCCAGCAGAGAAATGACTAAGCAATGGTCAGATGGATGTGCAACATCAAACCCCACTAAGCTACTAACTATCAAGAGCTTCTCAGGCTGACCAAGCTACCCCATATGAAAGAGCACCTATATTACAACTGGTTGAGATGGTATGGGCATGTCAAGTATAGCAGTGGCTGGATCAAGCAGTGTACTGAGTTAAAAGCAAGGAGAATTAATGGTGCAGGCCACCAAAAACATGGGAAGAAACCATCCTTTGGGATCTGAGTATGCTGGTGATGCTAAATGACAGCCCACTTGATCTTAAAAGTTGGATGAAAAAAGACTGCATGCCATCAAAACACGTCGTACTCCATGTGCAGAAAGTTGAGGCTGTACACAAGGGTATTGAGTAAGTAAGTTTAATAAATTTTAAACGAGACATAGTAATAGAGATTTTAAAATGGAATGATAATGCCTAGAATTCGGAATTGTGGCAGGGTGTACAATCTAGTAACTTTGTTTGTTACAGAATGGTTTGTTACACTGCTTCTTTCCACTTAATATGATGGGTCTTTAACCAGGACACCATTGCATGCCTTTATGGATGATGTTGCTTTTGTATTGATCAAGGAAAAGGGGGGCAACTTACCATATTTTAAAACACCTTGATGAACTGCTTTGCTGGTCACGAATATGTTCCGTATGGAACTTTATGTGTCTTAATTTTTCTAGACATAATACCATCAACCTTAAGTCCGACGACTTATTACAATTCAATGTAAATGAACGACAAGAATGTTTAAAATTTAACAGCGAGCTAGCTGTTCACTGAGTGACGAGGCTACTTTTAAGACCCATTATCGTGACACTAAGGTTATTGTCGTAACCGGCAAAGCCGTACACGGAGATATATAAGCCTGATCCTTAAATATCTATACCAATATATAAATACGTAAATCGTCACTTACCTGGTCTATACTAAAGTTCACCTGAAAATGAATTAGAAGGAGAACGTTAGCTGTGGTCGATTATCGATCAAAATAATCGATGGCATTTCATGTGAAATCGATAAAATAATGATCCGACAGCAAATGTAAAGCATGGAAGTAACTTTACAGATCCTATGCGCTAAGATAGGGAAAGCTATACGTACCATCTTGGCGGATTTTGTTTAGAACTCACTATCTCTGAAATTTGCCCGTAACTCTCCAGGGCAGAGAGGTTTCATGGAAAAGGAAATTTTAAGGGAACGGAGCGGAGCATATTGCGCAACGTGGATGCAACATTGTCAGCGGATACTTGCATACAAAAACGAGGCTGGAATAAGAAAGATTGTGATCTTTCATTTCTGAGACAAATCCAAGACGAGGTCTCAACTTTTTCCGTTAGCAGAAAGTGGTGCAATGTTTCGGAATCACGAAACTCACTAAAAACCAATAAAATGCGAAGCTAATACAACGAACTATTTAAACGCCAAGTCAGATGCAGTTTAACGAATTACTCAAGCATGTGAAAAGCAATTTAAACGGAGATAATCTGAGTCATGTCTACAGTTTACCTCTCGTAAAATACGTTTACAAAAACGTGGCCAGTTTTAGCATTCTTCAGGTACAAAATAAAGAACTCCTCGCGTTTTCATTATCAACGATAGCAACACGCTTTTTGAATAAGTCTGTGCAACAAAATGACAGTTTCAAATAGTAAAAAATTACATAACACTTACAGCTGTAATTTCCAAATTCTTTCCAAGTATCTACACATCTTTCACATCCGCATGGATTTGTTTGGAGTGATTGACAGTAAATCCCTACCTATAAACGCAAAAGAACAAATAGCCTTTCAGTTTTTAAAGAACATCTTCTCCATGTGATTAAGATATGTAAGACTTGATTATATTAATAACTTGACTATTTGGAATCGACAACACAACCGCCATAACTTTCCTGTACACAATAAGGCCTTGATAATTTAACTGCTTGTCAAATACCTTTCCAACTGAATGATAAGGTCTACATTTCCTAAATCATTTCGGTAGCAAAAGTCGTGAAAGTCATATTTGCTTAGAAACCTACCTTATCCTTCAGAGCATCAGTATCCATGTATTCCCACTGACTACTCTTTTCAAAGGCCATTGGGTAAGTGAACTTGTTAACTGGAAGAAGGTAGCATCTGATGCTCCCAGGTAGGTAGAAGTGGATATTTACAGACATGCAAAACTTGTTCTCCATACAAACACGTATGCAGCCTTGCCTACTTCTTACTGTCACAAGAAGAATTGGATCTGTGTTTAACTTGATGCCATTTCCTATAGTGTAAAATACCAATCGATTGTGGAAACCAGCTGAAAAAGTTGTATTTTGCAGGTGACAAATTAATTCTATAAATTAGAGAAAACACAGTGAACGTTTGTAAGGTCATAAGGTACAATGATTAGTCTCTTTATCAAGCAGGCTTTATAAACATGTCTTTCTCTGTGTAAAGTGAGTTTCATTTGGGCATACAGATAAGGTAACTGGTGTTTGATTGGTCTAACCAAAACCAATACGTTAATCACCGTAAGTCTCATTAGTAATCTAATTTGAGTGATACAATAGAGAGTTCTGAATCATAGACCCAATGGCCTATTTAATAATGTTGCAGGGGAGAGATTGCTCTCGTACGTCCATTGCTTGTACTTTATACGCTGGTTGACTTCTAAAGTAACTTTAAGCTTTGCAGTGTTTTAGAGCTATTTTGCCTAAATTTGTCAAGATCCTCTCTTGCTTCGTTTTTCTGAATCATAGACCCGAGAGTTCTGAGTCATAGACCCAATGACCTATCTAATGGTGTTGTAGGGAGGACATTGCTCTCGTACGTCCATTGCTTGTACTTCATACACTGCTTGACTTCTAAAGTAACTTTAAGCTTTGCAGTGTTTTAGAGCTATTTTGCCTAAATTTGTCAAGATCCTCTCTTGCT